>PYUH01000070.1:422099-470252 GCA_016808085.1 Suaeda aralocaspica | reverse complement strand
GGGGGGGGGGGGGGGAAGTCGGTACCCTCCCTTGAGTCGAGTCAAAGTCAGGTGAGTCAAATAATTAGAAAACCGAGTCAAATATGTACAAAACTAAAGTTAATTATATACAAAGTCGTGTTTATTTACATAAATATGTACATTTAGGCATGCATACGCCAAACGAGAAGCTAGATCCCTAAGTTGTAGGGTCCTGGCTTATCGATGGAACATCCATGGGTGTAAAACAGAGCGACCGGTACATCTCGAAAAGGCTCAGGGTGTCACCGGGTCCTCCTGCAAGTGACGACGAAGGTATTGACTCCGAAGTTAGCTGCTGAAAGAAAGGACAATCTCGAAGAGACTGAGAAGTGCCAATGACTTCATCAGATTTGGGAAAACTAGCGATTCTTGTCGTAGTAGACGAGATGCTGCCAGGAATAGAATGCGTCACTAACCCCTTCCCATAAGATTCCCCTGATGTAGCACTAATAAAGGCCGAGGGCCCTAATATGAAGAAGCATCCGGGACCAAAGGACAAAAGGTTCAGCTACTAAGTAACCCTTTCAAGGCCAAAATTACTAATGAGGGCCATTTTTTTCACTACAGTGTGGAAAGGATTCAAAAGAAACACCCACCTTCTTCTTTTGAGTACGGATTCACATGAAGGCAATGGATCGGCGGGAGCTTTGTGTCCCACCACCACTAGGCAAAGAACAAATACGCAAGAGATTTTTATGCTCTCGAGCGCTTGAAGGCCCCAAATAATGTCATCAAACCCGCATCCCGTGAGCATTCAGAGAAGATCATGGTCATGCTGCCCACGGAGTAAGGCAAGCCCCTCCAAAAAAGGAGTACTCAAGCAAAAGAAAGAATGAAAAGATTGAAAACAAAGAAAGAAGAAAAGAAATGAAATGAGAAGAAAAGAGAATAAAGAAGTTACTACTCACATGGCTTGAAAGGGGATAGTGAGAAATGTGTTGAGCCCGATCAAAGGCCAGCATCCTAGGCTTCCACTCCCCGGAAGCCCATGTATGCCTCTTGGAGGACACCTGCCGTACGTCATCAACCTCCACAACATCATCGTCTGAGCTAGACCTGCAAAATACAAGAATTTTGAGTAGAAAATTCGGCAGCATAACGGCTGCATATGGACATTTCCCATAAATAAACCATAACTTATGGTTATCCAACCACCTGCAATAAATTGTGGAAGACTCAAAGTCTTAGCAACATCCAGCAAAACAACATTTTCAACATTTTGAGCCGCACTTTCCAACAAGATCATTTCAAAATTGGAAAGGAAAGGGGCTAGCAAGAGTGAATATACATTTCTATATTCGCTTCATATCGAGCGTTACATGAAAAAGCATTTAGAAGCTTGAAGAAACTAATTTTGCACTAAGGTTAGAAACATGAGCTTCTATGTTCGAATCATACATTTCAAGATATTTTCAATCATGGTTTTGTTTCAAACAACATGTAAAACCATCATTTAAATCACAAAGACCAGGTTAAACTTATATTGACATGAATTACCTAACTTATATGACCTATGTAAGTTAGTGGTCATTTGTGCGGAAATTAGCTTCAACAATCTACAATTTGTTGTTAATTCGAGCCATTTTCAATTTATCATCATCATCAATGGCATGTGAGAATCAAGTTCATTCAGGAAGAAAAACAAATCACACAAGAATCATCTTTTTAGTTCATATGAGTTCATATGAACTATATGAACTAAAATTGCCAAAAATTCAAAAAACAATCATAAGAGTACAATTCATGCCACAAATGCATTCTTATCAACAACACAACAAGATAATTCAAGTTTCATTCCTTCATTTATTCAAAATCACACCCTTCACTACACTACTTCATACCCTAAACTAACAAGTTGAGTTTTCACTCAAAACTCACTTGTTTTGGTTCAAATCACTTCCTATGTGTTCTATTTCACTCATAGAAGCAAGAACATGTATCAATTTTGACATTCATGGGCAAATTCAAGAAAACCAAATTTTTGGGTTTACTACTTACCTCATGCACAAGTGGTAAAATTGCAAATATTAAGCACGAAAAAATGACAAGCTATGCTAAGCAAGAAGACTTACATTGTTTGACGAGCAAATTAGCGCGAAAAGTCCGAGCTTCAAGCCTTCACAAGAGTTTCAATGGAGGTTGAATGGAGCTAGGGTTTTGTTTGTTATGTTCGAAGAAGAAGAAGCAAATAAAAAGAAAGGTATGTTTGTGTGAGATAAACACAAATACAAGCACCAACAACAACAAATACAAACAACAAAAAGTTCAAACTAACCTGACATGGCCCAACCAGAAGCCAGAGGGACCCACATGAGCGACTAGGCGCTAGGGCTGCGCTATGGCGCCTTGCCTGCTCCATGGCGCCCATGTGGCGATTTTTGGGACCCACAATAGGGCCCACTATGCACTTTTGGGGATTTTGTTTTTTGATCTTCGAGCAAGATTTGCTTCACATACTCCAACATTCCCCGCCGCCATTTATCCAACATCTTCATCAAAATTACCAAAATGCTCCCGAAAGACGAATCGGGTCAAAAGTTACCAAAATTCCCCCGAAAGACGAATCGGGTCTAAAGTTACTAAAATGCCCCTGAAAGCCAAATCAGGTCAAACAAGTCAGAAGACAACCAATCAACTATCCACAACATCATCATGTTTCCCTACGGCCGAGCTAAGTCTAAAGTGGAAATGTTTAGATCGTCAGACGATCAACCTTAATCTCAAATAATCTATCTCCGGATGGTACGGAAGGCTTCTTTGAAACCTCCTATACGATCACACAACATTTGAAGGAGACCCTTCTTCATCCTCAAGGAACATAACACTTTCTGAGGATATATCATCTTGGTGCAGGTAAAACTAACCCTTTTGTTTTGCAGGTACCAAGTACTTTGACTTTTGTTTTACAAGACTAGTCGTCTCTACAAACTCAGTCAAAGTGGGGACTAACTGCAGACACCTTTTTCTTGTCCCACCTACCGGCTAATGATTATCGTGTACCACGTCGCAAACATGTCCGATTCCTTGAAAATAAATAAATAACTAAAAACCGTTGTCGAAAGGGATTAACCGATGATGAGTTATGACGGTTGAAATACACTTAAAATAATTTTATTATTTCCACTTTCATTTTCATTTTATTTTCACTTAATCATTTTAAATTCATTTTAGAAGTTAAAATAAATTAATTAAAGCGTAGGAATGTGACTAGATTCGACATACCTTCTAGAAATATTTGTTCGGTTTATGGCAACTCTAGGTTATGGAAGTGTAGAAATAGTTTTATGGAAGAAAATTTCGTATAATTACATAACATATCGAAATATTTTTGTTTATGGAAGTAAATACGCGAAGTAAGGAACCATCGGAGATCCTCCGCGTGGAAATTGGAAATTAGGGACTTGAGTGCCACAACGCAGGGGAAGCGCCTCGACGCCTAGCCAGCGTCCAAGTGTCCAAATGGCCTACGCCACAACGCTCACTTCGAGCGTCCTGGTGCTCGCTGCTGTGCGTTCCGACGCTCCTCTAGCGCTATGGTGCTCGCTTACGTCACTTCCAACACTTTATATACCCCTCTCCTTCAACCATCAACTTGGACATCTTCTCAATCACCTCTTCTCAACTCACACACTCTCTCCCTACTTCGTCTCTTTCTCTCTCTAAACTTATCTCGGTTTTCGTGCCTTACCTCAGAAATCGTGCATTCCACGATACACTTAATATTACTATTATTATTATTATTATTATTATTATTATTATTATTGTTGTTGTTGTTGTTGTTGTTGTTGTTGTTGTTATTGTTGTTGTTGTTGTTGTTGTTATTGTTATTGTTATTGTTATTGTTATTGTTATTGTTATTGTTATTGTTATTGTTATTGTTATTGTTATTGTTATTGTTATTGTTATTGTTATTGTTATTGTTATTGTTATTGTTATTGTTATTGTTATTGTTATTGTTATTGTTATTGTGTTATTGTTATTGTTCTTGTTATTGTTCTTATTATTGTTTATTATTATTATTATTATTATTATTATTATTATTATTATTATTATTATTATTATTATTATTATTATTATTATTATTATTATTATTATTATTATTATTTCACTAAAGGTTCTTCAAGCTCTCGGTTGTGAAGAGTCGTCGACGAATTGCACGAAAGGTACTTCGAATGAGGCCAACAATATCGAAATCATCATATTGAGTTCTTCAAAGGAGTTAGTTTGCATGAATGCGTGTTTTAATGCTTTATTAGATAATCGACATGTTTATAATTTAATTCATGCATGTAATCTTGATTAACTGATGATTCGACTTCTAAATTAAAATCAATATTAAGTAGAAGCCTTGCTTTAGGTTTTATGTGATCTATGCTAAATTTTTAATTCTTTCAATCACATAGGATTCATGTTTAGCTTAAAAGACCTAAAAGCATGTTTCAACTAAATCTGAGAATAAAATCAACTGAATCCTAAAGCGATCACCCATGCATGATAAGTCGAAAATTATGTGTGCATTAGCTAAAACCCTCCTAGCCTTAGTTCCATACGTGTTTGTTGGTCTAAACCGGATATATGAATGCTATAATTCGATATTATGATTGTGAAGTTACACATAAGAACAATTAGAGGCCGCTATACGCTGGGGGACATTGTGACCTACTGTTGTCCTTACCCTCGTCCCCGAATCCAGAGATATGAGACCTTCTTATCCTTGGATGTCATCTTTGCCCTTATATGTATCACCATGTATGTGTCGAAAATTAGGATATTAACAACAACAAACAACAAAAAACAAGAAACAACAACAACAACATAGAAATAAACACAAATAATATTAGCTTTTCCCCCAGCAAAACAAGCAGCACAAACAAGCTACAAAAACCTACCCGCACAACAACTCATGGAAACAAGCAGCAACACAACAACAGAAACAAGTAGCACATCAACAACACAAACAACAGCATAAACAGCAGCAAACAGAGGCAACAAGCGGCAAAAACCAGCTGCAATAGCAGCAAAAACTAGCTATAGCAGCTGTAAAATGCCAGCAATTACAGCGAAAGCAGAAACAGCCGAAGATCGAAACATAAGCTGATATTGCCCCGGCATTTAACTAGAAAGAAGAAACAACAGAAACAGCCAAGAGAAGCAGAAACAGAAGAAGAAACAGCAATCATGGAAGTAGAAACAGCAGGTCATGAAACAGAAACAGAAGTAGAAATAGCAACAAAAGCAGAAACAGCATAAATAGCGGCAAAAACCAGAAGAAGAAAACAAAACATAGCAAAAGAAGAATAGAACGGAAGAAGAAAAGAGCATAACAGAAGATAAATGACTGAGCAAAAGCTGCAGAATAGGAAAACATTAAAGGTGGGAGAAATTGACACGACCCGATAGCTTGACACGAAATGAACCCATTATTAACGAGTTTGGGTCGAGAGTGTTGACCCATTTAATTAAACGGGTTGACACGACACGACATGTTTATTAAATAGGTAGGGTTAGGGTTAGGGAGTTCAACCCGTTTAAGTAAACGGGGGTTGAATCGACACGACACGATTCCACCTTATTATATACAATAGTGTGTAAAAAAAAGACGTGACCCGCTAACTCGACACGAAATCGACCCGTTGTTAGTGGGTTTGGGCCAAGAGTATTAACCCGTTTAAGTAAACGAGTTGGCACGACACGACACGTTATTAAACAGGTCGGGTTAGGGTTTGAGTAAGGGACACGACTCGAAAACGACACGACATGACACGTATCCCAGCTCTAGAAAACATGACCCGGCCAAAGTGTGTGTGAGTGTTTGCGTAAGGGACTTGTTGAGTGTGTGTGTGAGCGAGGGACTGAGGTTGAGGGACTGTACTTGAGTGTGTGAGATTGTGACTGACTGTGAGAATCTGATGACTTTTCTCTCTCTTCGTCTTAAGCGTTAGACGACAACGTTTCAGAAGCTTTTAGGACACTCCCCAGCTTCTGCTGCTCCTCTATGATCTTCTGCAGATACTTTGCATGAGCTTCGATGCTCATTTGCAGCTGCCTTTGCGCCTTCATTAAAAAAAGAACAGAACTAAGGATATATATCTCACAGCTTACAACCTACCGAGTACTTTTCATCTGAATAATTAATATGAACATTAACTGAGATAACTATGAACTACGCATGAATGGAAATTGTTAGAAATCGGAACTTAAAGTTAATTGTGAATCAAATTTGGTCATTCTCATCTGAACTTGTAGGAACTTAATTGAACTTATTTTTCTTAAGAAAGTTCATCTTAAGTGAGCGAACCAAACCTATCTATGTCAACCTAGTCCGTTGATAAAAAAGCAAAACAATAACAAATTCATGTCTATTAGCTGATATCCTAATACATGGCAAGTACAGCACAATTTCATCATGAAATGAAATCAAAACTTTCCAATCACATAAAGATCCCAAGAAAAAAAAAACAAAAGAATTCAACTACATCGTACTTCTTAACAGATAATTCGAGGATATCATTTCCCCTTATAATCAAAAAAATGAGAAGCCAAAACAAACCCCAAGCTGCTCGTGAAGCCGCTTTTGGACCTCCATGTGCATTTTGAGTGCCTCATTAATTTGCATTCCCATGATTAAGAGATGTAAGAGCAAGTAATAATAATTAATAAATAAATATAAAGCATATCAATTCCACAAGTCACAAGCAACATAACTGTAAAAGTGTTGAAAATACGACTACAATGACAAATGCGTAAATTTGAAAGAAACTTACTGGGAGGAATCCGCATTTGTTAGGCCATCTAAAGAACCCTTCTTTTCATCCCTGGAACCTGTAACGATCAATACATGTCTACTTTATAGCTAATAGTGGTCATAGATCAAAATCAATGATACACGCAAACACATTTACAATCACTGGGTGACTCTGGCAAATACTTTGCAAGACGATACTTCTGCAGAAAAAGATTGCCATTTAATTGAGCACCATGAATGGTGTTATATACTCATCCAACGGTTCAAATTAAAGCTTAACCTTAATCCATGTGATAAAATATGGGGCAACGGATGAAAGACATGTGTCCTCCATTTAATACACAGGATTAGGCAGAAAGCCAAGTGGGAGAGAGAAAACCCCATTACACGCCGGGTAATCCTCCTCTCCTCCCTACCAGAGGAAAGAAGAGAATAGTTCTCTACTGTACAACGGGCAAAACAGTGTACTCTCACTAGTATAAATACCCATGAAAAAGAAGAACAAAGGCATTCAATTCACATTTATTACAAGCATTTATTGTGCTCTCTCTCTCTCTAACTCTCTAAGTTCTATAAACCGTTACTTACTTAAGCATCGGAGAGGGATAAATCCACCAAATATTTATTCCTTTGTGTAGGTACTACAAGGCGTTGGACCTTTGCTCACCAGACGCCCTTTGATCGCCAAGTTCACCTAAGGCCACGCCATCCATCTCACCTGCCAGCTTGGACGCTCATCCTCAACGCCAAGTCAACAAGCCAAAGCATTGTCTGTAGCATTACTGTGTGATCTTTGTAATTAAGAATCTTTCAAGTTATAAGCTTGTGATCATTTGTAAAGATACAACATTTGGCGTCGTCTCTAGGGAAGACACATAGTAATGGCAGGCAATAATCAATTCATGGATCCAGATGAAAACTTAAGGGATAGCAGCTTACCGAATCAGACAGGAATACCAGAGCAGTCAGAAGCATCCAATGGGCAAACAATAACCATGGACCAGCTGCACGCCATCTTGTCTCGCTTCCAGCACACCATAGTTGGAGCTGTGGAGGATCAAGTAAGGAAAACGTTAAAGGATGCGCAGCCAGAGGCAACACCTAGCAAACAGGTTAGTGCCAAAAGGAGGGAAATGTGCCGACAAATCCTAGCTAGAACCAAAACCCCATTCAGAGCAAAAAGGGGGGATATATTTAAAAATACGTCTGGAAAGGGAAAGGAAGTTCGCCAGGAGTTAGAAGCTCAACCTTCTGACGAGGAAGGCGAGGAACAACAGAGGGTTAGGAGGAAACCCGCTCAACCGCATGTCCCCTAGAACGAGAGTGTGGTAATATCGTGGAAAAAGCCGTTCTCTCTGGCGATCATGGCAGCACCAAGGGCATACAAAGGCAAACCACCAATCATCGAGGCCTTTGATGGCACGTCTGATCCCGATGATCATGTTGCCATATTCAAGCATGCCATGCTGCTACAAGGACCAGATGATGCTGCTTGGTGCAAACATTTCCTAGCCACCTTAAAGGGAGTGGCACAAAAATGGTTCGGGAGTTTACATGATAATTCTATAAATAGCTTCATGGAGTTGAGCATCCTGTTTCGCCATCACTTCATGGAAAATAAGCAAGAAAAGAAGACGAGCATGCATTTAGGCAGAATTTCACAAGGGTATTCTGAAACCTTGAGGAATTATGTACAACGATTCAACTTGGAAGCCTTGCCAATTCCAAGCTTAAACAAAAATGTGGCGTTAGATTGTTTCTTCCGGGTATTGAGGGAACGAAGGGCCTTAAAACATCCTTAAAGGAGGGAACGAGGGGATTGAGAGAAGAAACGTTGAAATTTGATATTGTTCGGAAGGATATAAGGGACCTTAAAACTGCCTTAAAGGATGCAGAGTCCTTCATTCACGCAACAGAACTCTGCTCCATCACCAAAATGAAAGAAAAGTTTGAGCAAAGATGAGAAAGTATCCCCAAAAGGAAAGAACGAAGGGCGGAGACGTGGTCTATCGCCCTAGCTAAAAGGGAGGATAACAACAAGTTCAAGCGGAAAAGGGAGATCGCCCCTTATGTATCTCCCTATGAGTATAATAAGGAAATTGGGGCAATTTTGAAGGAAGTGGGCCCAAAATTGGGAATCCAGATGCCCGCCCCCATGAGAGCACCGGTGGAAAGTAGGGACAAAATGAAATTTTGCCACTTTCACAAGGATGTGGGGCATTACACCAACGACTGCAAAAATCTGAGAAGAGTTCTTGACGACCTGGCGTCCCAAGTCAAATTGGGGCCATAACTTAGGGAAAATAGAAGGAGGGAGGAAAGGAGCAACCACGAGAACTCTGAGTATGACACCCCGCTGGATATAGTGGCGGTTATCTCAGGAGGATTCACAACTGGGGGGCCGACCATGAGACGAGGCAAGGATTATGTCCGACAGCTGAGCCAGGTATACACCTCCACATCAGCAACGGCGGAAGGGAAATTCCCAGAGGTATGCATTTCAGAGAGAGATAGGGGGAGCATACGAACACTACATGATGACCCCATGGTAGTAGAGTTGAAGGTCGCCAACTTAAAGGTACGGAGAATCCTGATAGATACTGGCAGCTCTACTGATATCATCAGCCTGTCATGCCTTGAGAAGCTAAACTATGCAAAGGAGGCGTTAACCTCAATTCATCACCCAATAATTGGATTTGGGGGAGGTGTCATCCAACCTGTGGGCAGTGTCACCCTGCCTTTGCGATTGGCGGATAAGGTAAACCCAAGGAATATGTTTGTAAGGTTTTTGGTAGTTCCAGATGCCATGACGTACAATATTATCCTTGGGCGACCAACGCTGAATGTTGCCAAGGCAGTTATAGTGCCACATCTGATGCTGATGAAATTTGAGTGTGATTATGGGTCTATCGGATCGATACATGGCGATCAAAAGGCCGCCAGGGAGTGTTATTTGACTACCCTCAGGCCCATGAATCAAGGAACCCCAGAAGGCTCCGCGCCATCAAAGAAGAGAAAATTGGAGGACAAAGCGGTTGAATTATTGGCAGTAATGAGTCTAAATCAAGCCAGTAAACCCGTAGTCGCTGATGAGCATGAAGATGTTGTGTTAGATGAGAGCCGTCAGAAAGAACAGTGAAGGTTGGGAAGAATTTGGTAAAGGGAGAGAAGGAAGAAATCAAATCCATGCTCAGGGAATTTAAGGATTTATTTGCTTATGAGGTGTATAAGATGCCGGGTATTGATCCCAGCATTGCGGTCCACAACATGAATGCGGATCCATCAAAAAAGCCAGTGCTGCAGAAAAAGCGAAACCTAGGCAACGAAAGGAAGAACGCGGCAGCGGCTGAGGTTCCGAAGCCCAATGGAACTTAGAGGATGTGTGTAGATTACACAGATCTCAACAAGGCATGCCCAAAAGATTGGTTCCCCCTGCCAAAGATAGACAAGCTAGTTGATTCTACAGCAGGTCATGCATTGAAGAGCTTTATGGATGCATACTCTGGCTTCCATCAAATTCCCTAATATAAAGAAGATCAGGAAAAGACTGCCTTTGTCACTGAGCAGGGGGTGTATTGTTATCGAGTTATGCCCTTTGGGTTAAAAAATGCCCCAACGATCTTTTAGAAGCTAGTAATTACAGTCTTTTCCAAGCAAATTGGGAGGTATCTAGAGGCATACGTTGATGATATGATTGTAAAAAGCAAGCTAAGTGGCCAGCATACCAAGGATCTTAGAGAAACTTTCGAAACTCTGAGAAAGCACAACATGAAGCAGAACCCCAAGAAATGTTTGTTTGGGGTGACCAAGGGACATTTTTTGGGGTTCCTAGTAGATGAAAGAGGGATCGAAGCCAATCTAGACAAAATTCAGGCAGTAGTAGATATGAAGGCGCCCACCTGTGTAAAGGAAGTCCAAAAATTGACAGGGTGTTTGGCAGCACTAGGAGATTCCTATCAAGATCTGGAGATAAATGCCACCGGTTTTTCAATACTATCAGGAAAAAGGCGAGGTTTGAATGGACGCCAGAGGCGGAAGAGGCGTTTGTGTCTTTGAAAAGGCATCTCCATTCGCTGCCAAGGCTGGTCAGTCCTTTGGTAGGAGAAACCTTGTTTGTTTTTCTGGTGGTGTCTGGGGTAGCGGTGCCTGCGATTCTAATCACCGAAAGAAATAAAATACAAATGCCTGTGTATTTTGTCAGTCATGTGTTACAAAATGCTGAGCAAAGATATCTGCTCATTGAAAAAGTTGGGCTGGCTTTATTCCAAGCTAGTAAAAAATTGTGTCCTTACTTTTTGGCTCACAAGGTTGTAGTCATAACTAATCAACCAATCAAACAAGCTATGAAAAATAAGGAATCATCTGGGAGAATGCTAAATTGGGCCGTTCAGTTAGGGGCGTTTGAGATAGAATATGAACCACGGAAGGCAATCAAGGGTTAAGCCTTAGCAAATTTTATAGTTGAAACAACTCGTCCTGAGGGGTGCCAAGAGAGAAAGGACTATTGGACTTTGCATGTAGATGGGTCCTCTACCCAACAAGGGGCCGGGGCAGGTATCATATGCCGATCACTAGAAGGCGATGTATACGAATATGCAATGAGGTTCCAATTCAAAGCCTCCAACAACGAAGCAGAGTACGAAGCCCTGTTGGCTGGAATCAGAATATGTAAGGCAGCTGGGACAACCAAGGTGAACGACATCTCAGACTCCCAGCTGGTAGTGAGCCAAGTGAATGGTCAATTTGAAGCAAGGGACGAGGCTATACCTTGTGGAATTTACTCTCAGCCATGTTCCAAGAACGAACAACAACCAAGCTGACGCCTTAGCAAAGTTAGCAAGTTCAGCAGCTGATGACACCCCGAGATCAGTATTTTGGGAGGTCAAAGAAAAGAGAAGTGTAGGAGGAGAAATCGCTTGTATTGATCGAAGCAACACTTGGATGGATGGAATAATGGCGTAAAAAATATCGGGCGCCCTCCCCAAAGACAAAAGGCAGGCTAAATACATCAAGGCCACGGATAAGTGGTTCATAATATGGAATGGAGCGCTCTACAAAAAGTCTTTTTCTCGCCCTCTGCTGAAATGTGTTACACTAGAGAGTGGGGGGGGGGGGAGAATTTTGGAAGATTTGCATCAGGGACAATGCTCCTCTCACATCAGGGCTGGTGCACTAGCAGAAAAAGCCCTGCGAACTAGGTAATTTTGGCCAACAGTTAGAAAGGATGCATGGGAAATGGTTCAAAAGTGTCACAAATGTCAGATCTTTGCAAATCTGCATCAAAAGCCGGCGAGCTACCTCAAACCAGTCCTAAGCCCACTTCCCTTTGCCAAGTGGGGCATGGACATCCTTGGACCATTTCCTCAAGCAACGGGTCAACAAAAATTTGTTTTAGTAGCTGTGCATTACTTCACCAAGTGAGTCGAGGCTGAATCTCTTCGGAACATAACCACTAATGATGTGAAAGGGTTCATCTGGAAAAATATTATCACTCGATATGGCGTTCCTCAATCTGTTGTTTTTGAGAACGGAAAACAATTTGAGAATGATCGCCTCAAGGATTGGTTGAGCAATCAAGGAATACATGCCACTTTGCAGCAGTGGGACACCCACAAGCAAATGGTCAAGTATAATCTTTCAACAAAATCCTCTACGCAGGAATCAAGAAAAAGTTGGAAAAGCAAAAGGGTTATGAGTGGAAGAACTTCCTAATGTCCTATGGTCCATCAGAAACACGGTCAAGAACTCAACCAGCGAGACGCCCTTCACCTTGGTATACGGGGCAGATGCTGTACTACTAATAGAAATGCAAGAACCTACCCTGAGAGTGATGTTGTATAATGAAGACGCCAGCTGGGAAATTTTGAAATTGCATCTAGATTACCTACCCAGAAGTCAGAGGAAATGCCCTACTTCGTCAGCAACTGTACAAGATACGAATGAGTCGGGAGTTCAACAAGACAGTCAAAATACGCCAACTTAAGAAGGGCGACTTGGTGCTGAGAAAAATGGAAACAGTAGGGCGAGCAAATGAACAAGGGAAGCTGACACCAAATTGGGAAGGGCCTTATAAGATAGCAGAAGAAATCCATGATGGAGCATTCAAATTAGAAAGAATGAATGGACACCTTCTCCCTCGAACATGGAATGCAGACACCCTCAGGAAGTATCAGATATAATTATAATATCAAAAGTACATTTTAAAAGATTTAATGAAAAAGGAAAGGTTATGAGAAACGTTTAGTAAGACCCCAAATGGCGTTCAGCGCTAGGGCAATTATCCTGTAAGACCTCAAAATGGCGTTCAAAAGCTGAGGCAACCATATAATAAGACCCCAAATGGCGTTCAGCGCTAGGGCAATTATCCTGTAAGACCTTAAAACGACGAGGCAACCAAATAATAAGACCCCTAATGGCGTTCAACGCCAGGGAAATTATCTAGTAAGACCTCGAAATGGCGTTTAAACGTTGAGGCAATCATATACTAAGACCCCAAATAACGTTCAACGTTAGGGCAATTAACTTATAAAAACCTCAAACGACGTTCAAATGCTGAGGCTATTGCAGCTAGCGTCCAAAAGCACGCCTATGCATTCATAGGGACCCTAAAGGGCGCTCAATGGGAGATATCTAAAACACATGCAAAATCTCCTAAGATGTCATACGCAAAGGGCGCCTTGGGTTACAAAAAGAAAAATAATTGACGAGTAAAAGCCTGAACTTGATAAGGTGTAGGGGCAATCAAGGTAGTTGATTTTTTTTACAGTGTCCCTTATAGACAAAGTAAAAATCAACAACACATTTTGGTTAAACCTTACCAAGTTCAGAGTTTCTTTATTCACATATAAGGCACTAAAGTTGGGACGATCACTATAGGTGATTTTGACTCTAAACTTTTGACTCTAAACTCTTTTAAGGTTAAAATCATCCAAAAACAAAACTTTAGCGCCCTCATATGAATAAGTTAGTTGATGGAAATATTAAGTACCAAAAAAAAAATTAATAATAGCAATATAATAAATAAAAGAACGCCATGATAAAGAGAAAATTATATTATTAAATACTATCAACTCTTTACAAATGTTTATTACTGTCAACTCTTTACAAAAGGTAAGGAAGGGTACAAGATTACATACTACAATAAAGGAGGGATAGGGGCACCATGTGCTGGATTATCAGCTATAGTCACAACATCACTAAGAGTGGCACTCTGCTCGCCAGGCGCCTTGCTTTCAGCTTGATTCACAGGGCGATCAGATTCTTGCTCCTCCTCCTTAATAGAAGTGGATTCAAAGGAAGAAGGAGGGTCGTCATTGTTGTGCTTAGCCATGAAGGACCTGCTAACATGATCAAGCCGGCACTCAAAATAGGAGTAGTCGACTTTGTCTTCACTGTGGCGACAATAGAGCTCCCATGCCTCCTTCACCAAGTTCTTCATGTCAGTCATCCCTTCATCATAAATGCCAATGGAATTGTCTTGAAGCTCGTTCATGGCAGTTTGTAGAGTGGTCACTTGACACTCTAAGGCTCTCTTAGAACGGGAGAGCTCCTCTTTCTCGCCAAGGGCTTTGTCATATGATGATTTGAGTTCAGAGTGGCCTTTCAATTTTTCTTCTAACTCTTGCTTAGCTTTTTGTAAGCTTGCCACTTTAGACTCAGCATCATCAGCCCTCTTAGACTTAGCCGCCAACTTCCTTTCAGCAGCCTTCCTGAAAGCCACCTCAGATGCGTAATCAGCGTCGGAAAAACCCTTAGCCTTGAGCATATTGGTGTGAGCATTGTTCATAACCTCACAATACTCTTGCATCTTAACATAGGAGGCTTCCTTATCTTGGCACTCTTTCTCCAGGGTGGCTTTCAGCTGTGTAGCTTTAGCTGAAAGTTGGCGACTTTGTTCAGAAAGTGACAAAGCCTCAACAACTGCCTCGCGCTGCTTTTGTGCCCAACTGGTGAACACATAAAGACGAAGCATAACCTAAAAAAGAAAAAGGGATTAGTAAGGTAAATTAACAGTTGCATAAAATTAAGAAAAGATGTAAGTTAGGTAGAATCTTTACATTGGCGAGATCCATGAGGCATGGACCCAACAGACTATCCTTGGCGCCCTTTAAGCCATCGGTATAGCCTTCGGGGGCGCACTCCAGCATGTTTCCCAGCATGGTCCTCTTCTTAGTAGAGGATAGGCACATTGAGGGTGTACGCCCAATCTCCACGGTGGCAGGAGATTCCATTGTATTGTCCATTGCTGGGATTTCTGAACGGGCAACCGGAAAAACAGAGGCACGAGGATCAGTAGGTGAATAAATGACGGAGTCGGAAGATGATTGATAAGTACGTACAAAATTGTGTCTAACAGAATTACCAGACTGTTGGGCTTACAACTTGGTGGCTGCTGACATGTTGGCCTTCACTTTGTCAGCAAGACCGGTCAGGACGCCGCCATCCACATCGGCGCCTGCTGGAGCTGTGTTAGAAGGGCCAACTTTTGGGGGCCCAGCGCCCTCCTTAGTCGTTGGAGTAGGCGTGGATTTGGACGAGGACCCCGCCAATTTTGATTTTGGGAGTGTGGGAGTTTGTGTGTGTGTGGAGTTTGTTGTTTTGATGAAGAGGGGGTGTTGGATGGTCGAATAGTGGTTTCTTTGGATTTTGAGGAGGAAGGGGCAGTAGGGAGTGGAGAGAGCCCCACCTTTTGTTGAGAAGGCGAAGGGGTGGACACCTCGCCAAAGGTAGAAGGGGTAGTAGGAGAAGGAGCCGTCTCCTTAGGAAGGGAAGGACGGGAAGAAGGGGCTTTCGGTTTAGCCGCCACATGCTTCACCCTCTTGTGTTGTCCTGGAAGCGCAGGAGAGGACTGCTTCCTTTTAACGCCCCCAGATGGAGGGGTAGTTTCCTTCTTGTTCCCCTTTGAAGAAGGCGCAGGGGCAGTTTGCTTTCCCTTCGATTTCTCCACGCCCCCAACAGATGCAGAGGCGTCCACTTTCCCTTTGCCTTTACTCTCGCCAGCTGAAGAGGCAAGGGTGGAGGTCTTCTTAGACCCTGGCTCGCTTATGGACACACCAGGGCGCTTGGACGAGGGCGCCTCCATGTTGCCCGTCGCATTCTCCTGAAGAAAACAGCAGTATAAGTAAAACACGTAGACATAAAAATTGCAAATAAAAAATGATAAACCTAGCCAAGGGGCAACAGTGTGTGAGTACCTCTTTAAAGGCGAGCTTCTCCTTCAAACTCATCATCTTTCGACGAGCTAATATGTCCTTTATAGCCTCTAAGGCTTTCCCTTCGCCTTTTTCTTCAGGAGAAAGGCGTGCCATCGCTTTTTCTGAAAAGAACAAAAAGAAAACATAAAAAAAAAAAAAGAGAGAGGGGGTATATATATAATAAAAAGAGGCTCGTGACAAGAAAAGAGTAAAATTAAACCATCAGGTACCTTTCTCCAACTTGGCGCAAAGAAAAAAGTTGTTATTTAGTAAATAGGGGAGAGGCACCCAATTGGCAGGACTTTCCTTGTCCTCTTCGGACGCCTTAAAATAGGCCCGGGTGCGCTCTTCACTGGCGGTCAGGTGAGGCGTGGCATTGGATTTACCCAGGTGCTGGGCGTTATCATTCCACCTACCGTAACGGCCCGCCATGTTTAAGTCACTGGTCACGAAAAATATAAATTCGACCTTCCACTCCTTAAGGTTGGAGGTCCTTTCTATCACAGTCCTATAATGAGGACGGTTAGAGATGGCGTACCAACTGTACCCAGCAGCAGGGTTGGGAACCCTATTTAGGAAGTGAAGGGAGCGAAAGGTGTTGAAGGAAATGGTTAACTTCTTCAAAACGCAGGTGGCGATGAAGGAGTTAATAAAATGCAAAGAGTTTGGGTTCAGTTAGGCTATCCCTAGGGTGCTAATGAGACGAGACAGCTCGTGAGTTACTCATGAGCTACTCGGTCAAAGCTCGGTCAACACTCGGCTCGAGTTCGAGCTCGACTCGGGGTGCTAACGAGTCGAGTCGAGAAAGCCCCTACTCGACTCGAAAAGCTCGTGAGTGGCTCGATATATAATTATATATAAGTAATGTTTTTTATTGTATCCCAAAAAAAATTTAAAAATTATTTACTTAATGGCTTAAGTTCTTATGTGTTGGTTTAGCTGTTCATTTATTTCCATCTCAACCGTGAAAATTCAAGCTAATAAATAAAACTTAAAAAATAAAAAATGGTTAATTGATTTAAACAATAAAAAATGGTTCTAAATTTCTTAAAATTGTTAAATATTCATTTAGCACATAACTACATAAATTTGGATGTTTTTAAGATAATTATGTAATCTTCTGTTTCTATTAGTTACTTCTAAAGACAATTATGATAAATTTATTTTCAGGTTACTCATTATTATGAATTTGTGCTTCATTCGATTCGAGCTCGAGCTCGAGCTGAGCTCACCTTACGTCCTACCAAGTCGAGTTCGAGCTCCATTTTAAAAGCTCGCGAGCTTTCGAGCTCGAGTCGAGCTAAATTTTTAAGTTTCGAGTTCGAGTCGAGCTCAACGATACTCGAGCTCGACTCGCATCATTAACACCCCTAGCTATCCCTATGTCATACTCGCTTAAAAGAGTGTCTACAAAGGGATGAGTTGGGAACCTAAGTCCAAGCAAAAGGGCGTCCTTGTAAACCCCAAACTCGTTGGGTTGTATTTCTGTAATGGTGGCGCCTCGCAAGGGGCCAATCATTTTAACATTTTTTGGAAGCCATAGAGACTTCCTAAAAACGCTACTTGTTTGATCCAAGTGTTACTGACAGGGATGCCGCTTGGATCATTTTTAGGATAGAAGGATTGGACCTCCATCTCTTGTTGCTCGCCACCCTGTTTCCTTTGACCCTCGCCAGGAGGATGGGCGAATAGAGCCTCAGTGTCCTCCGAAAGATCTCGCCCTGGGGAAGGCGCCTTTTCAAAAGAAGAAGAGGAAACCACCATTGTGCAAATTCTTCTAGCAGAAAGTTTTGTTCTAACCATAGAATTCTGCATACAAGAAATAAACGGTGTGAGATTTTGAAAAGTTAGAGGTGGCGAGCTATCAGGAGAGGAGGGGGCAAGATACATGGCTCTCACCCCCGTGAAACCAGATGAAATAGGGTTCTCTTCACCCCGCAAAACCCTTCTTTTGGTTGGGGGATGAAGATATACCCCATTGGAGGAAGAAGCAGAAGCCATAACTGAAACGGAAGGAAGGAGATAAATAAACAAAGAGGGAAGGGAACAATACCTAAATAAATGCTTGAAGACACCGACGAACTGTTACCGCAAAATAGGAATTAACCAAACCTAAGTCACTTTCACACGCAAAAAATGGCAGCAGTCACAATATAATTCAAAGAAAAAGCTTGAGAAAACCAACTATTTTCAGAGAGAAAACTTGAATGATTAGTAAGAATAAGAAAGAACAAATGAGGGATTAACAAGGGAAAGTATTTATAAGCAGTTAAAGGGGGGCAGTGAAGACTTTTCCCCTTTGAAACTGAAAAGGCAGGGGCAATTCCGACCAGCCCTCAAAGAGAGTACAAAAGTATGTCTCCTTTTCTTTTCCTCGAAAACGGTTTTGTAATCATTCGAGCTCTTCATTAATTATTTATAATCATCAAACCCCTTCATTAATTAGCTGGTAACCACCTATTCAAATTCAACGGCTTGATGAGGGGCAAATGTTATATACTCATCCAACGATTCAGATTAAAGCTTAACCTTAATCCATGTGACAAAATATGGGGCAACGGATGAAAGACACGTGTCCTCCATTTAATACATAGGATTAGGCAGAAAGCCAAGTGGGAGAGAGGAATCCCCATTACACGCCGGGTAATCCTCCTCTCCTCCCTACCAGAGGAAAGAAGAGAATAGTTCTCTACTGTACAAGGGGCAAAACAGTGTACTCTCACTAGTACAAATACCCATGAAAAAGCAAAACAAAGGCATTCAATTCACATTTATTACAAGAATTTTTGTGCTCTCTCTCTCTGTTAGTTTTGCCAAACAATGAAAATTAAAGTAGAGACAAGTATAGAGAGAGTGAGAGACAAGTAGAGGACACGCGATTTTAGCGAGGAAACCTTTCCTAGGTCCAATAGGATGGAAAAAACCTCGACCACTAGGGATTTCGACTCAATTCTCTTTTTACTAACTAGGGCCAACGACTCTGTTACAATCCTAGTTAGTACGGACTTCTCTAAGTACCACTCAGTACTTTGTTCCCCCTGAACTTGTTCTCCCTGAACAAGTTCTTCCCTATTCTCTTTCTCTTTCTCTCTTGGTGGCTTAACCAGCCTTCTCTATTCTCTAAGTACCACTTAGTACTTCTCTATTCTCTAAGTACAACTCAGTACTACATCCCTTGAACTTGTTCCCCTGAACGAGTTCTTCTCTTTCTCTTTCTCGTTACAAGTGATTCACTCAAATCACTCTCCTTTCCCCGAACTCAAGATTACAGACTCATAAAAGTGAACACAATCCTAGTACAACTGACTCTTGTACCTAGTCTTGTATGCTTCCAATGAATTGCGTAAGTCTTTGTTAAATTCTTCTCTTCTGATCTTCAGTATTTATAGTGAAATAACAAGTAGGGTTTCTTTGATTTCCTTCCTTGTTTTCACGCTTCATATCTCACCAATATCTTGGTGAATATTCTTCATAAAGTGAATTTAGATCAATTCTCAATCTAAATTCACATGATTATTTCTTCAGAGATTTGTTACCATAATCTTGTGTATATCTTTTCCAAATATCTTCAAAGATCTTTTATGGTATCTTCTTAGAATATACTTTCCATATCTTCTCAGAATATACTTTGAAGTCTTGTTGTCATTTATTCTCTGAACATATTCATGTGTAAAAATCTTCTGAATTACGTATGAATTATTTCGATATGTCCTTGAGATAACTGAACTTGAGACAAGTTCTTCTGTTCGTACAACGGCTACTAATGTATGTTTAGCTTGACATAAAACAAGTCACCCATTAGTAGTATGTGTTTGTCATCATCAAAACCCCTAGGGTCAACACTCTCTCTAACTCTCTTTCTCTCTAAGTTCTATAAACCGTTACTTATTTAAACATCGGAGGGGGATAATCCACCAAGGACTTATTCCTTTGTGCAGGTACTACAAGGCGTTCGACCTTTGCTCGCCAGGCGTCCTTTGATCGCCAAGTTCACCTAAGGCCATGCAACCCATCTCACCTGCCAGCTTGGAGGACACTCACCACACCTGCCAGCTTGGACGCCTATCCTCAACGTCAAGTCAACAAGCCAAAGCATTGTCTGTAGCATTACTTTGTGATCTTTGTAATTAAGAATCTTTCACGTTATAAGCTTGTGATCATTTGTAAAGATTCAACAAATGGAAATATGAAAAAATAGTTGAATGTCTAAATAACATATTCAACAAAAAAATGGCCTACTAAAGGTGATAGGAGCAAAGAATATGAAACAAAGGGACGAACCTGTAAATGACTTTTGACATGGTAGATTCTTTTATGATAAAGTATTACATTAGATAGAAACCCCAACCAAATAAAAGACCATTAAAGACACACCTACAATCCCCAAATTATGGTGGGGTACAAAAGTATGAAGCAAGACCCGTAAACAGTATAAACTAAAAGACTTGGTTAAAATGAATATCAGAATTAGCTATATCCAAGTAATAAGAATATAATGAATAAGAACAAATAACCGAATGTGATAATCAGAATATAATGTCAGCATATTGTTTGTGTGTATTCATATTTATAGAACATCATGGTGTCCATATACTGGAACACTTGGTAAAAAACAGTCTTTCCCTCTTTATTTTGCCCTTGTTTCACATCTAACAACCTTTATACTATAAACATAACAAGAATCAGCAATCATAAAACCTCCATTTCATTTCTACATTTACAATAATTAATATTATCAACATAGATAATTACTTTTGATTTAAATCAAAATTAGTCAAAATTGCTAAATGATTTCAACTCATAAAACCCTAATTTGAAGCATGAGTTGTAAAAATTCACCAAAAAAATCCACAAAATCAACTGATAACTACATTGCAAAAATTGATTTCAACTCATAAACACCCATGAAATCCATAACCTAGAACCCACGAAATAACGAACCTAGAACCCCTAAAATAATTAGATAAAATGGTGAAAATGCTAGACCCCCAAACACCAAACACGAAACGAAAATGAAACTAGACCCCCACTCAACCCTAAAATACTAACCCAAAATCACAACAAAAAGTATAAATCAAATTCACAAAACGAAGATAAACCAAGGCGAAAATCAAACCCATATGTCAAAAATAGAGGAAAAAAAATTAAAATGAAGAGCGAAAATTGAGAAAAAATAATGAAAATCAAGAGCGAAAATTGAGGAATATATACGAACCCAAGGTCACCTTCGAAACACATTCACGTCCGTGAAATTCGAAACCCTAAGCCAATGTTATCATCATTTTTATGTGCGATGGTAAATAGGTTTGAGATATGAGATTGAGTGTTTCATTCATCAATGGAGTGAAGTGAGAGAAAGAAGATGAAAATAGGAGGATGTGAATGGAGATGCGAAGGAGATAAAGTGAGAAAGAGAGTGGAGGGCGAAGGAGGTGAATTGAAGGAGAAGTGAGAAAGAGATATAAGGGTGTTTTATGTTAGGCTCCGTTTGGTAGAGCGTAAAACATTTTCCACAGTGTTTTCCTCCGTTTCCCAATTTTACGTTGTTTGGTACTCAAAGGAATGTAAAATCATTTTTTATGGGAGTAAATTTTTCCTTACAATGATGGAAAACTATTTTCCTTCCAAAATGAAAGGAAAATAATTTTCCTCCCATCCCCTCATACAATCTTTCCTCACTACATCCTTCCACCCCCTTCATTTTCCCTATTTTCATCTCTTTTTTTACATACAACCAAACAATGGAAAATTGTATCCATGAAAATTGTTTTCCATGGAAAACTAGTTTCAATGAAAATCATTTTACATTGAAAATGTTTTACGCCCTACCAAACGGACCCTTAGTGTTGGTGAGAAATAAAAGAATGACAGTATAAAGCCTTTTAACTTTGTTTTGTTTTTTTTTTAAATAAATAAAACTTTATGTTACAGCCATATAACGCAACATAAAGTCAAAATGACCGCAGCATAAAAATTATATGCTGCGGTTCCCTAATGATCGCAGCATATACTTTCCCTCGAAATATAAGGACCATATGCTGCAGTTCTTTATTTTTTCCAAAGAACCGCAGCGTATATAATGTAGCATATATTAATTTTTCCACTAGTGGAGGATGGTGGCTACTTCTCTACTTGAGTTTTGAGATTCTAGACTCACTCCCTATGCCAAGCATACTCACACTATGCAAACAAACTAACACGACATTCAATGTTCGTAAAAAGGGCACGTGGGCCCCCAAAGCCCCTGTTCCACAATAAAGATTCCTCATTAATCATTAATCAAATCTCCGGAAAATGGAAAGTTAAAAGCGAAAGCTTGGCTCTTTATGAAGCTCATTTCGAGAAAATTAAATCGCCTCCCAAATTGAAGAAATTGAGTACACTTATCTAAAAAGGGAGGACAACCAATTTGCCGATGCTTTGGCTAAGTTAGCATCAATGGTCTGCATCTCCAGCACTTTAACCGAGATGCCCATGGTGGTTGAAAGAAGAAAGGAACTAGCTCATATTTACGTGGTCGAAGGAGACAACAAGGTGAACGACCTCACAAAGGAAGAACCTTGGTATAGTGATATAAGAAGCTATTTAGAAAATCAATAATACTTGCTGGTACGTCGAAGAAAGAACAACGGGCTCTAAGTATCCTAGACTCCCAATACATCATTCAAGGAAGATATTCAAATGAAAGGCATTACAATGGTTTACACCTTCGATGTATAGACAACAAATAGGCCTAACAGGTCATGAATCAAATACATGCGGGCATATGTGCAACCCATATGAATGCTCGGATGTTAGCTTCCAAGATCATTAAACAAGGGTATTTCCAGACTACAATGGAGGATGATTGCAATAGATATGTGAGACATTGCAACAAGTGCCAGAATTATGTGAATGCTCAACATATTCCTCCATTAGTACTTCACTCTCTATTATCTCCATGACCATTTTTAAACATGGGGGAATGACAAAATTGGAAAGGTTATGCCTCCGAGTCGTGGGAGCCATGAGTTCATATTGGTGGCGATTAACTACTTCACCAAATGGGTGGAGGTCGCTTCATACTGTGTGTTGCAAGCCAAACATGTGGCACATTTCATTGAAATCAATATAATATGCCGATACCGAGTCCCGCATGAAATCATCAATGATAATGGAACACTTTTTCAGGGTGAATGCGAGGAACTCCTCATAAAATATAAAATTCAGCAACGCAAATCATCTCTATATCGACCTCAAACAGATGGAGCAGTTGAAGCTGCAAATAAAAATGTCAAGGCCATTCTTTATAAAATAACTGAAACATATAAAGATTGGCCACTTAAAATACCCTTTGCCTTATGGGGATACAAGACCTCTATTAGGACTTCTACGGAAGCAACACCTTTCTCCTTGGTCTATGGGATGGAAGCCGTACAACCTATCGAACTTGAGATCCTTTCACTAAGAATAGTATTGGAAAGTGAATATCTTGAAGCCTAATGGGTACAGCCGCGGTATGATGCCCTGGTCCTTCTGAAAGAGAAGCGTTTAAAGACCTTAAGCCATGCACAAGTCTATCAAAAGAGAATTAAGAGAAATTTCAATAAGCATGTCCAAGAAAGAAAAACCAAAGAAGGTGATTTGGTTCTCAAAACATCACGGAAGACCGTCATGGATCCTAGAGTGAAGTTCCGCTAGAACTAGGTCGGGCCCTATATTGTTAAGAAAATACTCCTCGGAGGTGCAGTTGAACTGATGGACATGAACGGTGATAACTTTTATAACCTCACCAACTTAGATCAATTAAAACGGTATTATGTCTAAACTGGGGTTCGACCTATTTAAAAATAAAAATCCCTTTCCTCTACAGTACTTTAATCGCCTGTTGAAATGAACATGAACTATGTTTATTTTCTAAAAGTCAAAGATTCATTATTTGAATGAATGTCATTTAAAAGTTGTATCTTTTGCCATGAAATGAAATAAATAAATTATTTGTAAGCATGATTATTCAAACACCATATAAATGTATATTTAAATAAAAACATGGCACGCAAGCCTTATTCATTAAAATAATAATAAAAGAAATAAGTTTGTGAAACAGTAAAGCAATCTTCTCTAACTAGGTCTAGGTTATTTTTCATTGTCCTCCTTAGTCTTAGAAGATTCTCCTGTTCTCATAGCTTTCTTGGGGACCCATTTCTTCTTTCTTGGAGCCTGAATAGCCTTTCCCTTCCACTTGCCTTTCAGATCTTGCTCTTCTCTTGACCTCTTCCTTTTAGGAATAGCTTCAATCTTCAAGGGAGGTAGTTTCTCAAGCCTTTGCCAAACGGGCACTTTCTTAGGACCTAGTATGTCCTTAAAGATGTAATCTTAGGCATCTCCTGTACTTTATCCACAACATATCCATGATCTCTTCTTTTGGCCTTACGAGCCTCTGCACGAATGGTGAACAGGCTATTGCGTACCTTTCAAAAATAACCGAACAACACTAACTAATATAGCTAGGGAAGTAGGGATCGAATCCTCAGGGAAGCTATTAAATCTTGTTAGTTCTAAAAAGTCTAAAATGTGTAAGGGGCCTTGGTGGAACATTCGGTAAAAGTCTACTAAACTAAGGAAGCAAAAACTAAAACTAAGGAAAATGACGGGAAAATATGAATTAAACTCTATTAATGGAAACCTAGGGCAATCGGTTCACTATGATCAATCAAGTAATCAACAAACTTATTAAACACTCAGTAATCAATTCATTGGCATTCATTAAACTAGGGCTCACTAATTCTCTCGAACTTAGACTCCCTCAAAACTCCTTTACCGGCTCTCGCTTGCATAAATTCGTTTTTGCCTATTATTTAGTGGTCTAATTGTGGTAATCTTACCTCTCCGCCTCGATTTCGACAATAAACTAACATACAACTAAATCTGGACACAATTTAATTGCAATCGATAGAAATCAATAATAGGAATTCAATTAAAAGCCAAGAACTAATCAATGAACATAAAATAAATTCACAACATGATCATAGATCCCCTAAACCTAGAGAAAAAGACTACTCACACATAATTAAGGGAACTAAAACAAAAACAAAATTAAATAGCATGATCATAATCAAAGACTAATTAAAACTAGAATTAAACTAAATTAATTACTAATAAAACTAAATTAAGAATCAAAATAACAAGATTAATTTAATCTAAACTAAGAAACTAAACAGATTCATGAATTAAAAAGAATTGAAAAGCACAAGGAAAGAGATTACCAAAATAATGAATGAATTGCATTAGTTGGAATTGAATCTTCAAGAACAAAATAAGTGTATCTAAAATTCTAGAGAGAAAAGAGCTTTTAGGTTTCCTAAGTCTAAAAATATGCCAAAAACTCGTTAGGGTCGTGCCCCCCTTTACATTGAGTATTTATAGTATTTAGGTTTAATTAAAATAAACCCATGAGCAAAAACCGCAAAGAAAAGCCGAGCGGACCAGATTCCGTAGCACCTGCGCCTGCATAGGTCAAAAGACCTTTGTTCCCTGCGCCCGCATGATGAATATTGAGTGACTTCTAATAAGTCTGATCTATGTTGCGCCCGCATAAGCTATAGTGGATTTAGCCTAGGCACCTGCATAAAATTTCTTAAGCTAATTATTGAAGATCTTCCTAGATTGTTCGTTCAATTCTTCGAATCTTGTTTGTAGCTTCTCGTAACTTGACACACACCCCGAGGCAAGTGCTTTGTGACTCATTTTAGCTTCTAAATATGACTTCATAACTCTCTATTAAGCTCTTGTAAAATATAAAACAAAACCGAACACCACGCGTAATAACCGAAAAAGTATAAAATAACCGTAAAACGTTCTAGAAGTCAACTAAAGATGCTAAAAACGATCCAAAACATAACTTAACATCGAAAGACGATATTTAATCAAAACAAAGCCTCAAACTTAACTATTTAACACAAGAATCAACCGAAAATGAGGGAAAAACACAACATAAAACACATAAATCAAATTCCCCCAAACCAAACCTTTACTCGTCCCGAGCAAAACACTACGAAATTGACTACACCCCATTACACAAAGTATATAAGCATCATAACTCAAGAGAACATCCAAAGACACATGAATCAAAGCCAGCTAATTAAGCATTCAATTACCGTCTTTCCTAAATACGGGTCAAGGAAAACCAACCAAGCAAGTTTAATGAATCGATGACTAGAGTAGCTCACGAGTGGTCACTCCACACAATTAATGATGAGCTTATAGCAATGAAGCTCTAACCCTCACCTCCCAACCAAATATGGAATGCAATGCAAAACGTGTTTAAATGCAATTTTAAGAACCCGAAACCCACATCTCACACCTTATGCAAGTGTTTAAGGGTATCCACTCATCCTAAATGTCGACTCAGAATGCAATCTAATACTCTATGACCTTGACAAAGGGTTCACTTCACAATAACCATAGCATGTGCACGAAGATCAAAAAGGACTTTAATAAGCTTGTAACGTGGCTAGGGTGATGTGTAGGATAAGAATTTGGGATATTGTGGTGGAATGCGGTATATACGCAAATAAAAACCAAGGAAAATCATCAACATCCTCCAACATCCAATTCAACCAAATTAAACCAAACTTTTCTTTATTTTTCATATCAACACCATAAATCTCATAAATCAATCAATTACCACTACTTAACAAACTTCAACTTCTTTCTTTTTATTTCATATCTTTTCTTTCAACTTTATTATGATTTTATAAATTTTTCACTTTATTTTTCATGCATAATAAAATTCAGTTTCACAACTCTTAATGATTTGTTCTTGCTTATAATTTAATAAACAATAAACATAATCATCACACATACATAACTAGGCCAGCCATGAATAATATATGACTTTTTTATTAACAACAACAGCCTAGACATTGGTATGCAGAGCCTTAAATGTGAAACTTTATAATTTAACTCTTAACAATAACACTTCCAACTATTTCACCATCAATCCTCTATGACAACCTTCAAAAGTTTATTTTAACAACATCACAACTACTTCGACTCCGCCAAACCAAGTTTGGGCATGTAATGCATTATGTAGCAAGGCTAATAGGCTTGTAATGTGGCTAAAAATACAATTGAAAGGGATAAAAGCTCAAAACATAGGATCAAGGGAAAAGATAAATGTAGGAAATGAAACTCGGAAGCTCAAAAGAAGAAATGCGAACCTTTTATCATGCGTAACATACACAATTAAAGTTACTAGAATCCAATGTCAAACCCAAGATCATAATTGCACCAGGAACTAAGCACACATGAAAGCAAAATATGAATGACATTATATTCAAAAGTGGCTCAAATCCTCCCGTTAACACAGTTCAAGTCCAAGAACCAAGCAAGGTTGAGAAGAGTTGACCAATAAAAGGAAATCAAGCAATCAAATTCAAGTCATAGCCAACAAATCACACATGTGGATCCATCCCCAGTCAAGAGTCATACAGTTTTCGAAATAACCACAAGGGATACAAAAGTAGTAAATTTAAACTATAAAACTCAACCGGGACACGAATAATCCATTAAACCAAATCTCTCTAAAACTAAACCTAAGAAAACAGTACAATCTTTTTGGTCACATGTAAACTCCCGTTCCCAACGAATGGTACAAACCATGCAACGGTCCTAAGAAAGCAATAAAACTAAACTAAGAAAGCAATTAAAGCTAACTAAACCCACAAAACAAAATAAAATAGAGGTTAAAATGATCTAACCAAACCAGTATCAAATCCTAACAGGAGTCCAACTATGTACTGAATCAATAATACATCCGGCTTGAAATAAATCCTGAAAAAGGAAAGAAAGAAACCAATCTCCAAAGAAAAAGGTAAAAATAAGAAGAAAAAGAAAACAAAAAATAAAAGAAAACTAAGCAAAAATATACAAAAATACATAAATCCTCCCCCCAAACCAAATTTTGTCCCTTCCCGGGACTATTAACCATGCAAAACAAAGGAAGGAGCTGAAGCCGAGCTCTATTGACCGGGTCTCCAGTACCTGGGATGGTACTGGTCATAGAACGGATGATAGGGATAGGAGGCAGGCTTGGTGCTAGGGTCATATGTTGGTGGCCAGTTAGGGTGGTTCGGGAATCCTTGAACTGTTCCAGCCTCAACATTGCTCATGTACGTGCTCCCCCGACTGGACTCTCTGCAGCAAGTCAACATTAGAACGGAGTCCTCGAAGTGAATGATCTACCCTGTCAAACCGCTGCTGGTTATAGAAATGCATATCATCAAGCCGGTTCATCAGGGGAGTCATATTGAAGGTGGAGCAGGAACAATCAGCATAGCTATGTCTCAGTAGCTCAGGTCGTGGTGGAGCTGGAGGACGCTGGGGTTACCCGCCTGCCTACTGGATCAGGTTGACCATCTGAACCGCTCTCTTTTCAGAGTCTGCCCTCTCATGTAGTGGGATGTTGTCAAGTGGAATCCTCCAAGGGTTTTGGCCGTCTGGATGCTCCTGATAGTTGAGACTAACATAGGCACTAGGTAGGTAACACCATGAAATTTCCCGAACGCACCAAACAAATCTCTCTCTGTGCCCGCTCTGATAATGTCTCAGGAAGTTAGCAGGTCTCAGTGCAGTAGTGTCGAGGTAGGGGTTCTCCTCGATCGGGTTTAGCTGGTGGATCTCCTCAGTGTGACCTACAGTGTGGACCGGCCCTGTGATCATGCCACCTATGTAAATAGTGCCTGTGTTAGTAATCCCCTCTGCAATCTCAGCAAGCCAGCGAGCTAGAAAGAACCCGAAGTTACAATGGAGAGGCTGTCTCGCATATCCTTCTGTCACCATCAACAACAATCTAAACTCATCAGGGTAGACTTGACCTAACTCTCCTCTCGAAAATAGGTAGTAAACCACATATCTCAGAAAGTACCACAGGGCAGGATGCTGGACCTCCGATGCTTTGGTTGTAGTAGAAGTGAAGGTGGAACTGCCATCAGTAATTCGCTCCCACCAAGCTCCCTCAAAATATGGTCCCCACTCATACTCTGCTGTAGACCATACCGCATTTTCGGGATTTCATAGGAACCTCTCATTTAATTCATCTACATCCATCTCATAGTGCTGTCCGAAGATGGTAAAGATGATGTGTGTCTTTCTTTCAGCTGCAGGAGACTCCTGGGTAACATGGAAATGGTATCTAGATAGGAACTCCAGGGTGAGCTCTCTGTATGTGTGTGGGACCTACAGGGTTTTACCATTAGGACCAGGCATGGTAGCATTAATCCAGTTTCCCCATCCAATACCGTAGGCCATTCTCATCACCTGATCTGTAATGCCCAGCTTGTCACATGTTTCCTTGTGGAAGAACCGTGTGGATCTGATTGTTCTCTTGGAAAGCTTTTCATATCGCTTCTGTCTTTCCTGTCGGTTTTGAGGTGGTGTTCTAGAGGATGATGATTGCTTTCCCTTGGAAGCTGAAGAGGATGCCCCAGTTTTCTGAGATTTCTTGGGGCCTCCGCCAAGTAATTTGCCAATTGATTTCCTCATTATCATACAAAACATATGCATGAAAAACAAGGATTAGCATTCTATTGAAGCAAGTCTCTAAACCAAAATCATGCCAATATGAAAGCATAAGAAATCATGGGATGTAATAGCATGACTAAAGAAACAATCAAGGCATTGTAGTCATCATACAATCAAGGTTACAAACAGGATTTTGCGGAAATTTGGCATGACCCGTTTGTAAATGCAACTAAATCAATGAGAACTACAAAGTTCTAATAAACTAAAGCCATGAGTGCAACCAATAACATCCAAACTTAAGCATTACTTGTATACTATGCCTCCAAAACAACCATTTCCAAGCTCATATTCACAAGGGAACATCAATTATAACACCAAAAACCAACTTCCACCATAATATGAATCCAACCATTGAACAATTAAAATCACCCAAACAACTCTAATGAAACTTTAAGTGCAAATAGAGATGAACTTGTTAAGATGAGTAGCAACTATTAACCAATTTTTAAGCATGAAGTTCAATATAAAGGTTGCTAATGAAAATTCATGAGTAAAGCTAGAATTCAAAGTAAGCAAAGAAGTAATTCAAAGCATGATTTTAAGCATTCTAAAGACTTTAAGCATGAATTTAACTAGTTAACACTCCTAATTCTCAACAAATTCATGAATAATCAAAAAATTCCATGGAAACTCTTACTCAAAAATATAGCACAAAACTTCCAATTACTCACAATTAAAAATTCTAAACATGATAATGATGCATAAAAATAACTATTAAGCACTCATGAACAAATATAATCAAGTTTAGAATTAGAAATTAAACTCGTACTAAAAATACCCAAAAAATAGAAATTCATGAAAACTTCATAAAACTTCATAAGATATGAATAAAAAGGAAGTTATATCTTAGTAGATGATAGTAGAGCAAGAAATTTTAAGAAAATTGAAGTAGTAACCCAAAAATCAAGCTCACAAGTTGTTCAAATTTTCAAACCCTAAGTATTGCGACTTGTTGATCTTTTTTTTTCGAATTTTATCTCCAAGAGATGTTTTAGAGTAGTGATTGGAGTGTTGTGTCAAAATTTGAAGTGATTTGGAGTAGTATGGAGTGAGTTATGTTGATTTGAAGTTGAAGGTTTTTGGGGGTTTTAATGGTATGAGGGAGGAGGAAGAAGATAGATTAGGTAAGATAAAAAAGAAAGGAGATTAAAAGATAAGAAAATAATAATAACCAAAGATATGCTACTACTACTACTACTACTACTACTACTGATAATAATAATAATAATAATAATAATAATAATAATAATAATAATAATAATAATAATAATAATAATAATAATAATAATAACAACAACCGGGGGGGGGCGAGTAAAAGAAACTCGGGTGAAAAGAATAAGCCCCACGCGAAAAAAAAAAAAAAAGAAAAAATAAAAAAGGGTCATCGCAGGGGAGGACCTGCGCCCACAGCGAAGAAATGCTCTTTAACGGCTGCGCCCGTAGGTCTCGTCTGCAGCAAAATGCAAACTCTCTGATCTATTATGCGGGCGCATAGAGGAAGAGGGGTTTTGAGCGCTGCGCCCGCATGGTGTCTCTGCGAAGGTGTTTTGCTGATTTTCTTCTTTTTCTCCTTAATTAATGAATTATGTTGTAAATTATTATTAATTAATTCTTAAGCACGTTTTAACTCTTAATCTCTTCTTAATTACCCTAATTAGCCAGGCTTCACAAGATTAAAACAAAAGCTAACTAAGCTAAACTAAACTACGAAAAACAACCGAAAGTGCACAAAAACACGCAAAAGAGAAAAGAAGGGATAGAAAGCTCTTGTTTCTTCCCGAGGAGCGCTCTTTTAGGGTCACTAGCTTGATCATGGCTGCATTAATGTTCAAGGTGTTTTAGGATCATTGAGTTGAATGACTTCAACCAAACCGATGACATCTCCTTCATAGTATAACTTCAACCTCTGACCGTTAACCTTGAATACTTCACCCTTTTTACTTTGAACTTCAACATAGCCAAATTTGCTGACATTTATCACAGTAAAGGGGCCACACCATCTATATTTTAGATTTCCAAGGAATAATCTAAGTCTTGAGTTAAACAATAGAACCTTATCGCCGACATGAAACTCCCTTTTCATGATTAGTTTGTCGTGCCATCTTTTCGTCTTTCCTTTGTAGATATTGGCACTATCATATGCTCCTAGCCGAAATTCATCCAATTCATTCAACTGTAGCAACCATTTTTCACCCGCAAGCTTAGCATCCATGTTTAATTCCTTGATTGCCCAATAAGCTTTGTATTCGAGTTCTACTGGAAGATGGCACGCTTTTCATAAACCAATATATTTAGGAAAATGCCAATTGGAGTCTTAAATGTTGTTCTATACGCCCATAAAGCATCATGAAGCTTGCTACTCTAATCTTTTCTCGATTTTGCAACAGTCTTCTCTAGAATGGACTTGATTTCTCGGTTTGAAACCTCGACTTGACCACTGGTTTGTGGATGATATGCCAATCCCGTACTATGGTAAACACCATATTTCTCTAGTAGCTTATCTAACCTTTTCTCATGAAAATGTGTTCCCCCATCACTGATGATAGCTCTAGGGACTCCGAACCTATGAAAAATGACCTGCTTAAACATTATTAAAATGGTGTTAGCATCACTGTGGGGAGAAGCAATTGCTTCCACCCACTTAGAAACACAATCCACAACAATCAATATAAAACGATTACCATTAGAAGAAGGGAAGGGACCCATATAATCAATACTCCAAACATCGAAAATTTCAACTTCTAAGATACCTGTTTGAGGCATTTCATGCGTTTTTGAGATATTACCTGTTCGTTGGCACGAATCACAAGACATGACAAAATCTCTAGCATCCTTGAGTATCGTAGGCCAATAAAAACCGGATTGCAATACCTTAAACTTCGTTTTGGCGGGTCAAGCATGTCCTCCATAGGGTGAAGAGTGGCAATGGTGAAAAACTCAATAGACATCCCAATCTGGTACACACCTGCAATATAAGCCATCTGCACACTCACGAAATAGGTTAGGGTCATCCCAAAAATAATGCCTAACATCATGTAAAAAATTTTTCCGTTGCTGATAAGTAAGATCGGGAGCTAACACTCCTCCAACTACGTAATTAGCACAATCAGCAAACCATGGAGTTTTATAAATCACAGCTAGAAGATGATCATGAGGAAAAGAGTCATCAATGGGAGTTGAAATCTCCCCATTATCATATCGAATTCTAGATAGGTGGTCTGCAACCACATTCTCTGCACCTTTCTTGTCACGTATTTCTAGATCAAACTCCTAGAGGAGAAAAATCCACCTAATAAGCCTCGGTTTTTCTTCTTTCTTTCCAAGTAAGCACTTTAGAGCTTCATGGTCAGTATAAATAATAACTTTCGAACCTATAAGATCAGAACGAAATTTATCCAGAGAATACGCTATAGCAAGCAATTCCTTTTCAGTTGTGGCATAGTTAATCTGAGGTGGATCTAAAGTCTTACAAGCATAGTAGATAGCATGAAAAATCTTATCTTTCCTCTGACCAAACACGGCACCTATAGCATAGTCACTAGCATCACACATAATTTCAAAAGATAATTCCCAATTGGGTGGTTAAATAATGGGTGCTGAGATTAGTGCTTGTTTGATCAAATTAAAAGATTCAAGGCATTCAACAGTGAATTTAAACTCGACATCTTTTAATAGCAGTTGAGTTAAGGATTTAGCAATTTTAGAAAAATCTTTAATGAATCTGCGGTAAAACCCTGCATGACCTAGAAAGCTTCTAACACCTTTTACACATCCTTCCGTCACCATAAAGTGACATTTCTCCCAATTGAGGACCCAATTCACCCGTTCACATCTTTTAAGCACTTTAGTCAAGTTAGCCAAACATGAATCAAAATCAGTACCATAGACACTAAAATCATCCATGAAGTCTTCCATGGTAGACTCTATGAACTCAGAAAATATAGCCATCATACATCGTTGAAAAGTAGCAGGTGCATTACATAGACCAAAGGGCATTCTACGGTAAGCAAAAGTGCGATAAGGACATGTAAATGTCGTTTTTGATTGATCATCAGGATGGATAGGTATTTGAAAGAAACTAGAGTAACCATCTAGATAGAAAAAATATTTATTAATTGCCAGCCTTTCTAACATTTGATCAATAAAAGGGAGAGGGAAATGATCCTTTTTAGTGGCAACATTTAATTTTGGTAATCAATGCACATTCGCCAACCTGTAACAACTCTAGTAGGGATAAGCTCATTTTTATCATTACGCACAACAATTGTCCCTCCCTTATTAGAGACTACCTGGACTTACCCATTGAGAATCTGGCACAGCATAGATGATGCCTGCATCAAGAAGTTTAAGAACCTCTTTCTTCACCACTTCCTGCATGTTAGAGTTAAGTCTCCTTTGTCCCTATATATAAGGCTTATGGCCTTCTTCTTGATGAATTCTATGCATACAAAAATCAGGACTTATTCTAGTTACATCAAGGGGTGTGCATTGGCGGGTACCCGCACATTTGGGTACCCGAAAGTGCGGGTACTCGATCTTCCGAGTAGTGTATTTTATTACCCAAGACCTACCCGAATATTTCGGGTACCCGCATATTGGGTACCCGAAATAATCGGGTTGGGTAAGTGGGTACCCGCAACATCATTTTTTTATTTCGCTTAAGATATAAATAAGGCATAATTGTATAAAGTGTAATTAAACGAAAAAATTAATATTGTAATTAGCATAATTGCATTAACCTCTAAACCAATGTAATGGATGTAGCTAAACAAAAATAAATAAATAAATAAAATATTAAAAGCAAAACATAACTGATAAACAAATCATAAAAAACAAAGCAACACTGAAAAGAATCACAAACAAAGAAAACATTACAAAAATAAGAAAAAGGAAAGAGGTAGTGGCTAGTTAGAGTATAACAATGAGAAAGATATATAGTAGATTTTGGAGTTGTGGTAAAAAAAAAAGCCCAATTCAAAACTAAAAAGAAAAAAAATTTGTACAACATAAATGTAAAAAAAATTAAGTGGGTACCAAGTACCCAGTTTACCAAAATTTGGTGCTTGTACCTGACTCGAAATATATCGGGTGCCCGCAAACCGGGTACCCGGTTCACGAAATTTATTTTTTGCTCAAAAAATACCTGGTTTAAGGTGCGGGTAGCGGGCCGAGTATTTCGGGCCGGGTTTTGCGCACACTCCTAGTTAGATCATCAAGTGTATAACCAATAGCCTTTTTATGAATTTTCAGCACAGCTAGTAACTTTTCAAGTTGACTATCAGTAAGTTTAGAGCTAACTATAACTTGATACATCTCAGCATCATCTAGGAAAGCATATTTCAAATTAGGAGGAAGGGGTTTCATTTCAAGCTGTGTTACCTCTTTGATAGCATATGAGTGTTGAGGCAATGATTGGTACTTTTGGCTTTCCTCTAAAGCCATCTTCTCACTGTTCAATTCATGACCTATAGCATCAATTTCCAAATCTTCTTCACCTGCATCAGCATCCAAACATGAAAGAGCCTCAAGGGGATCCTTTGTAAGGGATAGAGGCATGTCATCTAAAACAAACTCACTAATAATATCGATCATGTAACATGACTGCTCTATCATGCGATTTTTCATTGCATTATTAAGATTTAATGTCACTTTGTCATCCCCTACAGAAAGAGTTAAGCTTCCATTTTTTACATCAATGACGGCACCTGCAGTATGTAAGAAAGGTCTACCTAGAGTGATAGGGATTTGAGCATCCTCATCAATATCAAGGACAACAAAATCAATTGGAATGAAAAATTTTCTTACTCTAACAAGTATATCTTCTAAAACACCCTTAGGGTATTTTACAGTTCTATCCGCCATCTACAAGGTAACATTAGTAAATTTAAGCTCTCCCATGTCAAGCTTCATGCAAATTGATAAGGGCAACACACTTACACTAGCTCCTAAATCACATAGAGCCTTATCAATAAACAAAGGACCTATATTACATGGAATTGAAAATTTGCCCGGATCCTTCAACTTAGGAGGAGATTTATTTTGAAGGATTGCACTGCACTCCTCGCTCGGTGAGTGCAATTGTCTCTGTTACATTCAACTCACATTTCCTGCTCAAAATATCTTTCAAAAATTTAGTGTAGGTAGGCACTTGAGTAATTAAATCAGTGAAAGGCACAGTGACTTGTAAATTTTTAACTATTTCAAGGAATTTACGAAAGTGATTATCGTTCTTACTCCTGGTTACCCTGTTCGGAAAGGGTAACAGCGCCTTTGAGTGAGGAATTGTATCAGTAACTGAATCTGCTACTGGAGCTTGCTTCCTTGGTGCTTCCTTCTCCTTTGAGACTTCATGCTCCTTTTCTGCAGCTACTTCCTCAAGGTCTTCAATGACAACCAAACTAGTCTTCTTCATCCCATATGCAGCCTTGGTAGCATCATCATCAGGCATTCTAGGACCTTTATAGTAAGTACCGCTCTGTGTCGCAATGGAATTGCAATGATCATGAGGTGGATTGCTTGATGAAGCGTTTGATGGAGCAGGTTGAGGAAGAAGTTGGTCTTGTTGCCTTTGAGCTGATGATTGAGCAATTTATGCTACTTGAGTCTCCAATTGTCGATTGTGGGCCTGCTTAGCTTCCATGGTTTTCTGCATCTGCATCATCATGTTCTTCAGTTCTGAAAACTCATTGCTAATTGGCTGTGGAGGTGCTGGGAGTGGTGCTGGAGGTGGTGGTCTACTGAAACCTGATAGTTGAGGTAGAGCAAATCGTTGAGCCTGTTGTTGTTGCTGTGGTGCAAAATGTGGCTGCTGCTACGGATTTTAAACATTGCTAGTATTCTTGTACGAGAAGTACGGATGATCTTTCTAACCAGGATTGTATGTGTTGGAGAATGGATTATTCTTGTAAGCTTGAAATGCACATACTTACTCCATAGAACTATGACACGCTTGCATACTATGCCCAAAAGAACCACATAAATCACAAAAGACATCTGTAGCTCCCGAAATTGCAGCCATTGCAGCTACTGTCATTGGATTGGAGGATGGTGTGTTGATCTTGTCTAGCTTCTCATGGATTGCATTTATTTGTTAAGCCAAACTATCATATTTGTGATCTACCACATGTTTTCCTCATCTCTTAGCATGTCCTCAAGGATTACCAAATTGAGAATTATGAATGGCAATCTCCTCAATTAGGTCATAAGCAACATTAACTTCTTGGTTCATAAATCGGCCACTAGCAGCGGAATCAAGCAAAGTTCTACTCTCATTACCCAAACCATTATAGAAAGATTGCACTAAAAACCACTTATCAAGTCCATGATGAGGGCACATTCTCAACAAATCCTTGAATCTCTCCCAAGCATCATAAAGAGTTTCATTAGTTTCTTGGTTAAAATTCATAATTTGGCTCCTAAGTTGTGCAATTTTCTCCGGAGGATAGTACTTCCTTTGAAAGGCAAGAGCCAAGTCATCCCAATTATTGATAGCATCCATGTTTAGACCATTCAAACAAGAATGAGCTTTGTCCTACAATGAGAATGGGAACATCGTACGTCGTATGTAATCTTGAGATGCACCAGCTTGCTTAATTGTGTTGCAGTACTGAATGAAGTTATTTAAGTATAAATTTGGATCTTCTTTCAATGTTCCCTCAAATTGGTTCCTTTCTGCCATGTTCACCAAAGGTGGCTTCAATTCAAAATTTAGGGCCTCTATATCAGGAACTCGGTATCCACCTCCCATTATTGCAAATTTCGGCTGAGAATAGTCTTTTAGGGACCTTGCTGGTGGTGGTGGTGGTGGCAGTGCATCATTCCGTGGTATGTTGTTCTCGTTGAAATGTGATTCTGCCATCTATTCCTTATCTGAACTATCGAAAATATTCAAATTAGGAAAAAGTTGTGTCAAATCAACCAATGTTCGATCGGAAAGAATGACTCTTCGTAATCTCCACTTCCTTCTATGACTCCTCTTATGCAATGATCTTTCCGGTTCAGGGTCAATCCAAACCGGCATACAACCTAATACCTGCAAACAATCAAAACTCGCAGCCGAAATGAGAACTACCTCAAAGAACGTGAAGGTTCCTTGAGGTGAGGAAATAAAACTGAAAATAAGAATAAAAGAACACTTTGAACCCAACTAATAGAATTAAAAATTGCCTCCACGGCAACGGCGCCAAAATTTGAATAGGCTATCGCGCACCTCTAAAAAATAATTGAACAACGCTAACTAATATAGCTAGGGAAGTAAGGATCGAATCCTCAGGGAAGCTATTAAATCCTATTAGTTCTAAAAAGTCTAAAATGTGTAAGGGGCCTTGGTGGAAAATTCGGTAAAAGTCTACTAAACTAAGGAAGAAAAAACTAAAACTAAGGAAAATGACGGGAAAATATGAATTAAACTCTATTAATGGAAACCTAGGGCAATCCGTTCACTATGATCAATCAAGTAATCAATAAACTTATTAAACACTCACTAATCAATTCATTGGCATTCATTGAACTAGGGCTCACTAATTCTCTCGAACTTAGACTCCCTCAAAACTCCTTTACCAGCTCTCGCTCGCATAAATTCGTTTTTGCCTATTATTCAATGGTCTAATTGTGGTAATCTTACCTCTCCGCCTCGATTTCGACAATAACCTAACTTACAACTAAATCTGGCAACAATTTAATTGCAATCGATAGAAATCAATAATAGGAATTCAATTAAAAGCCAAGAACTAATCAATGAACATAAAATAAATTCACAACATGAGCATAGATCCCCTAACTCTAGAGAAAAAGATTACTCACACATAGTTAAGGGAACTAAAACAAAAACAAAATTAAATAGCATGATCATAATCAAAGACTAATTAAAACTAGAATTAAACTAAATTAATTACTAATAAAACTAAATTAGGAATCAAAATAACAATATTAATTTAATCTAAACTAAAAACTAAGAAACTAAAGAGATTCATGAATTGAAAAGAATTGAAAAGCACAAGGAAAGAGTTTGAAATAATGAATGAATTGCATTAATTGAAATTGAATCTTCAAGAACAAATTAAGTATATCTAAAATTCTAGAGAGAAAAGAGCTTTTAGGATTCTTAAGTCTAAAAATATGCCAAAAACTCGTTAGGGTCGTGCCCCCCTTTACATTGTGTATCTATAGTATTTAGGTTTAATTAAAATAAACCCACGAGAAAAACCGCGAAGAACAGCCGAGTGGACTAGATTCCGTAGCACCTGCGCCCGCATAGGTCAAAAGACCTTTGTCTCCTGCGCTCGCATGATGAATATTGAGTGACTTTTGATAAGTCTAATCTATGTTGCGCCCGCATAAGCCATAGTGGATTTAGCCTATGCGCCCGCATAGAATTTCTTGAGCTAATTACCGACAATCTTCCTAGATTCTTCGCTCAATTCTTTGAATCTTGTTTGTAGCTTCTTATAACTTGGCACGCATCCTGAGGCAAGTGCTTTTTGACTCATTTTAGCTTCTAATGACTTCATAACTCTCTATTACGCTCTTGTAACATATAAAACAAAACCGAATACCACGTGTAATAACCGAAAAAGTATAAAATAACCGTAAAAGGTTCTAAAAGTCAACTAAAGATGCTAATACCGATCCAAAACATAACTTAACATCGAAAGACAATATTTAATCAAAACAAAGCCTCAAAATGGACATAGATTCTGTACGCATCCGAATCAAGTAAATGCTTAGGTACTTTTTCATAGCATATTGTAGTGTAGTCATAGCAATCCTCGTCCGCTTCTCCCAGCTTCTCTCCCAGTTCTTGGCAATGTCCACCAGCACAGGCTTCATAGTATCATGATTTGGAATGAGTTGTTGCTTACTGAACTTCCCACCCTAGAAGGGCAATGAAAAGTCAACGAAGTCAAGCCAGCCACACGAATGTAGGGGGTTTCGTCGGAATGTATCATGGTCTTGATCTTCCACCATGAGACTGTCCAGCGAATGCTGATTTTCCTGTTAGCAAGAGTCAGCAACCATTCGTGCATGGTAGAATGGTGGTACCCCCAACGCCGTCCATATAAATTCCTTAGAGTATATGTGGGGATATTGGCAGGAGGCTCCGTCAAGTTCAAACGATCCATGAGCCATAACGGAAATCATTTGTACAAGAGGATGACTTGAATGTAAAATATTTCAAATGTTTTATGACCTATTCAATGTTTGATACAAAATTATTCTGTAAAATAATAATCTTCATGTAAACATTTTCATACAATTTAGCATTAAATGACCTATTTATTGGTAACAGTTCAAGTGCAAATAACTTATAAACATTTACATAATGACATTTAAATTCTAACCTGGAGAAGTAAAGGACATCCGGTCAAGGGGACTTGAGAATCCTTTTTTAGGCGATCAAGAGTCAGAAATAGCTCGCCACTTCATAGAGGCATCGGAATTCTGCCTTCCTAAAATTGTTCAACAATGGTGATCAATGCAGCATAACCAACTGAGGATTCACCATTCACAAAAAGGTATCTTGCAAATACACAAATTAGCAAAGCTCGCCACCTATAACTCTTTCATGCTATTTCAGCAGCCCTGAAGCGATCTATCAATGTTGCTAAGTATACTTTTCTACCACGAACTACTTTTTCCATGACATATGCATCAGGATTTAAATAGCGATCAAAGATGGGACATAAGTAGTCTTTGGTGTTGGGAAGACATGGCAAACCGTCACAAGATAAAACCTGCTATGCCACCTAATTCTTTGGGCAATGGGGTAATCTCTCTCTCTCTCACGAAATATGAAGCTATGGGTATTTGTGTTCCAAAATCCAATTGCAGCATACATGAAATTAATATCGAGTTGAGCATACCTCAAAGTGATTAGCGAAGCAAGCTTGTAATCCTTCAGCAGACCTTTCTCCTCCAGATTGAGCACCGAGAGCCACTCGTTACAAGCAACTTCAAAACTCCTAGCCATGATGATTGCAAAAACACTCTAAACTATTGAAATTTTCAAAGAAAACCTCTCAAGATCGTCACTTTTGGTTCGGATGGAGATGTTCGAAGACAAAGGGAGGGGTGTATATATAACTTGAAGGTTCCCATAAATAAAAAGGGTCGAGCGCTTAAGCGCAGCTGGCGCTCGCCTGGTGCCATGACGCAGGCCTCCCCTTTTTATTTTATTTTTAGCCATTTGCATTTTGCCTCGATTTTCATTCACTCCTTCCTCGATTTTCGTGCCCATTTCACTTGTTTCTAGTCTGAGTCTACTTTTTATATTTTCTTTTTCATGGGAAAGTCGGTACCAAACGAGTCAAATAGCCAATAAGAAAACTGAGTCAAATATGTATCTAATTAAGTTATATATATATATACAGAGTCGTGTTAAATTTACATCAATAAAGTTAAATATGTACATTTATGCATGCATACACCAAACGAGAAGCTAGGCTCCTAAGTTACAGGGTCCTGGCTGGTCAATGGAGCATCTGTAGGAGTAAAACAGAGCAACAGGTACAACTCGGAAAGGCTCGGGGTATCACCAGATCCTCCCGCGAGTGACGACGAAGGTATCAACTCCAAAGTCAACTGCAGAAAGAAAGAGCAATCTCGAGTAGACTGAGAAGTGCCAGCGACCTCATCAGACTCGAGAATACCCTTGAGACGAGAACGGTAAACAGGCCCCTCTACTGCACTCGTCTTACCTGCCCCCTGGGAAGAAGATGCTCCAGGCGTTCCTTACAGCACAGCAAAGCTTTAGCTTGTTTGATGATTAGAGCAAGCTTCAGCTTGTTTGATGATTAGAGCGAGCTTCGGCTTATTTGATGATTATTTGTCTATCTTTGCTTTATTAATATGTTGACAGCAGCCCTGTTTATAATTTTGACTACTTCCAGGGATGTGTGGCATTTTATTTTCGTTTTACTTCTAATGAAAGTAACCTTGAAAAAAAAACAAGAAAAGAGAGAAAATAAAAAAGAAAGAAAAGAAAAAGAAAGACATGCAAGAAAGAAGAAAGAAAAAAAGAAAGGAAAAGAAAATTGGCTACTGACATGGCCCGAGAGGGGGTAGTGAGAAATGTGCCGGGAACAGTCAAAAGGCAGCATGCTAGGCTACCACTCCCCGGGGCCCATGTATGCCTCTTGGACTACATCTACCGCATGTCCTCCTCCTCCACGATGTCACCGTCTGAACTAGACCTGCAATAATGCAAGAATTTTGAGTAGAAATTTCGGCAGTATAATGGTTGTATATAGACATTTCCCATAAATAAACCATGAGTTATGGTTATCCAGCCGCCTGCAATAAACTTTGGAAGACTTAAGGTCTTAGCAACATCCAACAAAACCAACATTTCCAATATTTTCAGCCTCGCTTGCCAATAAAACCATCATTTCAGAATTGGAAAGAAAAGGGGGCTAGCATGAGTGAATGCATATTAAAATAATTTCTATATTTTCTCCTAATGAAAAAAATGGAGCATTACATGGAAAAAGCATTTAGAAGCTTGAAGAAACTAATTTTGAACTAAAATTAGAAACATGAGGCTCCATGTTCGATTCATGCATTTCAAGGTGTTTTGAATATGGTTTTGTTTCGAACAACACATAAGCCATCATTTAATTCATGAAGACCAAACAAAGGTTAATTTCTCCATGATCCATATAAATTAACTAGCTTATATGATTTATGTAAGTTATTATCCGTATTTGCAGAAATTAGCTTCGAACTCTACAATTTGTTGCTAGTTTGAGTCATTTTCGATTCATCATCATCATTGATATATGAGAATCAAGTTCAAAGACAAATTAAAAAAAATCACAATTTTAGTTCATTTTAGCTCATATGAACTATATGAACTATGTAAACTAAAAATTCCAAAAGTTCACAAAAATCACCAAATTTCGATTCATGCCATTCTCAGGTAAAAAATGCATTCTTATCAACAACACAACAAGATTATTAAAGATTCATTCATTCATTCATTCATTCAAAATCACACCCTCCACTACACTATTTCATACCCTAAACTAATAAGTTAAGTTTTCACTCAAATCTCACTTGTTTTTGGCTCAAATTACTTCCTATATGTTCTATTTCACTCATTGAAGCAAGAACATGCATCTATTTCGACATTCATGGGCAAGAACAAGAAAACCCAGTTTTTGTACTTACTTCATGAAGTAGGTGAAGTAAATTGCAAAAATTCAAGAAAAAAAATGGCAAGCTAAGCTAAACAAGAAGACTTACGTTGTTTAGTGAGCCAAATGGCAAAGAAATTCGAGCTCCAAGCTTCACAACACAACAATGGAGATTTTTGAGGGTTTTGTTATGGGTAGCTTGAAGAAGAAGAAGAGCAAAGAAAGCAAGGTGTGTTTGTGTGAACAAGAACACGAGCACTCACAACAACAAACAATATAAACAAATTCAAATTAAGCCAACATGGACCAATCAGAACCCAAAGGGCCCCACTAGAGCGCCTAGGGGCAGGGGTTGCATCGTGGCGCCCACCCTGCACCGTGCCGCCCAGCTGGTGATTTTTTAGACCCCTGTGGGGCCCACTATGCACTTTGGGGGCTTCGTTTTCGATCTTCGAGCAAGATTTGTTTCACATATTCCAACATTCCCTACCGCCAATTACCAACATTCTTCATCAAAATTACTAAAATGCCCCCGAAAAACGAATCTAGGCAAAGTTAGTAAAACGCCCCCGTAAGACGAATTGGGTTAAAATAACTAAAATGCCTCTGAAAGCCAAATCAGGTCAAGCAAGTTAGAAGACAACTATCTACAACATTGTCACGTTTCCCTACTGCCGAACTGAGTCTAAATTGGAAATATTTGAATCGTCAGTCGATCAATCACAATCTCAAAGAACCATTCTTCGGATGGTACAGACGCCTTCTAAAGGAGACCTTTTATTCTCGAGAAACATTTTCCGAGGGCATATCATTTTGGTACAAGTAAAACTAACCCTTTTGTTTTGCAGGTATCGAGTACTTTGACTTTCATTTTACGAGACTAGTCGTCTCTACAAACTCGGTCAAAGTGGGGGCTAACTATAAACACCTACATTTGATCCCACCCAACGGCTGATGATTATCGTGTACCACGTCGTAAACAAGTTCGATTTCTGAAAGTCGATTGCTTGAAAATAAATAAATAAATAAATAAATAAATAAATAAATAAATAAATAAATAAATAAATAAATAAATAAATAAATAAATAAATAAATAAATAAATAAATAAATAAATAAATAAATAAATAAATAAATAAATAAATAAATAAATAAATAAATAAATAAATAAATAAATAAATAAATAAATAAATAAATAAATAAATAAATAAATAAATAAATAAATAAATAAATAAATAAATAAATAAATAAATAAATAAATAAATAAATAAATAAATAAATAAATAAATAAATAAATAAATAAATAAATAAATAAATAAATAAATAAATAAATAAATAAATAAATAAATAAATAAATAAATAAATAAATAAATAAATAAATAAATAAATAAATAAATAAATAAATAAATAAATAAATAAATAAATAAATAAATAAATACACCCTCGGAAGGGGTTAGCTAATGATGAGTTGTGACAATAGAAAACGCTTAAAATAATTTCATATTTTTCATTTTATTTTCTTATTTTTTGTTTATTTTCGTTTCATTTTCTCATTTTGTTTTAATCCGTCTTTTTAATTTCATTTTCGAAAATAAAAGAAATTAATTTAAGCGTATGAACATGAACAGATTCGACAAACCTTCTAGAAAGGATTGTTCGGTTTATGGAAATTCTAGGTTATGGAAGTGAATAAATTGATTATTGAAGTGAATTTCATATTATTTCATAATATAATGAAATATTTCTATTTATGGAAATGAATATTAGAAATAAGGAAGCTTCAATTCACCCCGTGAAAATCATGAAATTAGGAGCTCGAGCGCCACGACGTAGGGGCAACGCCCTGGCGTCCAAGAAGCCTGAGCCATAGCACTCACTGGGCGCCCTGGGGGCCACCTTAAGCGCTTAGGTGCATGTGGGGCGCCCTGACACTCATCCCTTTGCACTCTGGCACTCCTTCGGCGCCCTGGCGCTCGCTTACATCACTTCCGGCCCTATACCCCCCTCCTCCGACCTTCATTCATCACTTCATCAACTTCAACACACTTCAACTTCTCATTCTCTCACACTCTCTCTCTCTTCCCGACTTTCTCTCTCTAAAACCTTTCTCGTTTTTTGCGCCTTACCTCAAAAATCGTGCTTCTCTTTGCAAAACTTATAACTTTATATATTATTATTATTATTATTATTATTATTATTATTATTATTATTATTATTATTATTATTATTATTATTATTATTATTATTATTATTATTATTATTATTATGATGTGTGGCATTTTATTTTCGTTTTACTTCTATGAAAGTAACCTTGAAAAAAAAACAAGAAAAGAGAGAAAATAAAAAGAAGAAAAGAAAAAGAAAACATGCAAGAAAGAAGAAGAAAAAAAAGAAGGAAAAGAAAATTGGCTACTGACTGGCCCGAGAGGGGGTAGTGAGAAAATGTGCCGGAACAGTCAAAAGGCAGCATGCTAGGCTACCACTCCCCGGGGCCCATGTATGCCTCTTGGACTACATCTACCGCATGTCCTCCTCCTCCACGATGTCACCGTCGAACTAGACCTGCAATAATGCAAGAATTTTGAGTAGAAATTTCGGCAGTTAATGGTTGTATATAGACATTTCCCATAAATAAACCATGAGTTTAGGTTATCCACCGCCTGCAATAAACTTTGGAAGACTTAAGGTCTTAGCAACATCCAACAAAACCAACATTTCCAATATTTTCAGCCTCGCTTGCCAATAAAACCATCATTTCGAATTGGAAAGAAAAGGGGGCTAGCATGAGTGAATGCATATTAAAATAATTTCTATTTTTCTCCTAATGAAAAAATGGAGCATACATGAAAAAGCATTTAGAAGCTTGAAGAAACTAATTTTGAACTAAAATTAGAACTGAGGCTCCATGTTCGATTCATGCATTTCAAGGTGTTTTGAATATGGTTTTGTTTCGAACAACACATAAGCCATCTTAATTCATGAAGACCAAACAAGGTTAATTCTCTCCATGATCCTATATTACTACAGCTTATATGATTTATGTAAGTTATTATCCGTATTTGCAGAAATTAGCTTCGAACTCTACAATTTGTGCTAGTTTGAGTCATTTTCGATTCATCATCTCATTGATATATGAAATCAAGTTCAAAGCAAATTAAAAAAATACCAATTTTAGTTCATTTTAGCTCATATAACTATATGAACTAGTAACTAAAAATCCAAAAGTTCACAAATCACCAAATTTCGATTCATGCCATTCTCAGGTAAAAAATGCATTCTTATCAACACACAACAGATATTAAAGATTCATTCATCATTCATTCATTCAAAATCACACCCTCCACTACACTATTTCATACCCTAAACTAATAAGTTAAGTTTTCACTCAAATCTCACTGTTTTTGCTCAAATTACTTCCTATATGTTCTATTTCACTCATTGAAGCAGAACATGCATCTATTTCGACATTCATGGGCAAGAACAAGAAAACCAGTTTTTGTACTTACTTCATGAAGTAGGTGAAGTAAATTGCAAAAATTCAAGAAAAAAATGCAAGCAAGCTAACAAGAAGACTTACGTTGTTTAGTGAGCCAAATGGCAAAGAAATTCAGCTCCAAGCTTCACAACACAACAATGGAGATTTTTGAGGGTTTTGTTATGGGTACTTGAAGAAGAAGAAGAGCAAAGAAAGCAAGGTGTGTTTGTGTGAACAAGAACACGAGCACTCACAACAACAAACAATATAAACAAATTCAAATTAAGCCAACATGGACCAATCAGAACCCAAAGGGCCCCACTAGAGCGCCTAGGGGCAGGGGTTGCATCGTGGGCGCCCACCCTGACCGTGCCCGCCCAGCTGGTGATTTTTTAGACCCTGTGGGGCCCACTATGCACTTTGGGGCTTCGTTTTCGATCTTCGAGCAAGATTTGTTTCACATATTCCAACATTCCCTACCGCCAATTACCCACTTCTTCATCAAATTACTAAAATGCCCCCGAAAAACGAATCTAGGCAAAGTTAGTAAAACGCCCCCGTAAGACGAATTGGGTTAAAATAACTAAAATGCCTCTGAAAGCCAAATCAGGTCAAGCAAGTTAGAAGACAACTATCTACAACATTTCACGTTTCCCTACTGCCGAACTGAGTCTAAATGGATATTTGAATCGTCAGTCGATCAATCACAATCTCAAAGAACCATCTTCGGATGGTACAGACGCCTTCTAAAGGAGACCTTTTATTCTCGAGAAACATTTCCGAGGGCATATCATTTTGGTACAGGTAAAACTAACCCTTTTGTTTTGCAGGTATCGAGTACTTTGACTTTCATTTTACGAGACTAGTCGTCTCTACAACTCGGTCAAAGTGGGGGCTAACTATAAACACCTACATTTGATCCCACCCAACGGCTGATGATTACGTGTACCACGTCGTAACAAGTTCGATTTCGAAATCATTGCTTGAAAATAAATAAATAAATAATAAATAAATAATAAATTAAATAATAAATAAATAAAATAATAAATAAATAATAAATAATAATAAATAATATAAATAAATAAATAATAAATAATAATAAAAATAAATAATAAATAAATAATAAATATAATATAATAAATAAATATAATAAATAAATATAAATAATAATAAAATATATAATAAATAAATAAAATAAATAAATAAATAAATAAATCAATAAATAAATACAACCACCCTCGGAAGGGGTTAGCTAATGATGAGTTGTGACAATAGAAAACGCTTAAAATAATTTCATATTTTCATTTTATTTTCTTATTTTTGTTTATTTTCGTTTCATTTTCTCATTTTGTTTTAATCCGTCTTTTTAATTTCATTTTCGAAAATAAAAGAAATTAATTTAAGCGTATGAACATGAACAGATTCGACAAACCTTCTAGAAAGGATTGTTCGGTTTATGGAAATTCTAGGTTATGGAATGAATAAATTGATTATTGAAGTGAATTTCATATTATTTCATAATATAATGAAATATTTCTATTTATGGAAATGAATATTAGAAATAGGAAGCTTCAATTCACCCCGTGAAAATCATGAAATTAGGAGCTCGAGCGCCACGACGTAGGGGCAACGCCCTGGCGTCCAAGAAGCCTGAGCCATAGCACTCACTGGGCGCCCTGGGGGCCACCTTAAGCGCTTGGTGCATGTGGGGCGCCCTGACACTCATCCCTTTGCACCTGCACTCCTTCGGCGCCCTGGCGCTCGCTTACATCACTTTGGCCCTATACCCCCCTCCTCCGACCTTCATTCATCACTTCACTTCAACACCACTTCAACTTCTCATTCTCTCACACCTCTCTCTCTTCCCGACTTCTCTCTCTAAAACCTTTCCGTTTTTTGCGCCTTACCTCAAAAATCGTGCTTCTCTTTGCAAAACTTATAACTTTATATATTATTATTATTATTTTATTATTTTATTATTATTATTATTATTATATTTTTATTATTATTTTTTTTTATACTAT
>PYUH01000070.1:408488-422074 GCA_016808085.1 Suaeda aralocaspica | reverse complement strand
TAAGATTATTATTATTATTATTATTATTATTATTATTATTATTATTATTATTATTATTATTATTATTATTATTATTATTAATTAAGGTTATTCAAGCTTTCGGTTCTAAGGGATTGTCGACGAATAACATGAAAGGTAATTCAAATAAGGCCAACAACATCGAAATCATCATCTTGAGTTCTTCAAATGAGTTAGTTTGCATGATTATGTGATTTTAATGCTTTATTAAATAATTGAGATGTTTATAATCAAGTTCATGTAACATTGAGTAATTGACGATTCGACTTTAAATAAAAATCAATCTTAGGTAGAAACATTGCTTTAGGCTTTATGTGAATCCATGCTAAGTGTTTAATGCTTTCAACCACCTATAATTCATGTTTCTCTTAAAAGACCTAAAAGCATGTTCAACTAATCAAAGATTAAAATCAACTTAATCCTAAAGCGATCACACAAGCATGTTTAAATCTGTAATTATTTGTGCGGTAACTAAAACCCACCTAGCCTTATTTTTATGTGTTTGAAGGTCCAAACCGAAAATATGTATGTTGTAATTCGATATTGTAATTATGAAATTACACATGAGAACAAGTAGAGGCCGCTATACGCAGGGAGACACAGTGACTTATTGTTGTCCTTACCCTCGTCCCTGAATCCAGAGATATGAGACCATCTTATCCTTGGCTGTCATTTTGCCCTTGGGCTATGACCTAATGGGGTTCCGCTTGCTCCTAAAAGGAGGACGGTGGTGACTTCTCTACTTGGTTTTGAGCTTTTGGACTCACTCCCTAAGCCAAGCATACTCACACTATGCAATCAAACTAAAGACATTCAATGTCCGTAAAAAGGGGGTGTGGGCCCCCAAAGACCTAGATCCACACCACCGAATTAAAAACAACCTTTATCGGTGGATGATCCGGCCAGTCACGATCTAAATGAATCAGCTTCGCATTGGGAAGATATCTCCCCACTCTAAATTAGGAAGAACCATATCTAAGCGACATTGAACATTCTTTTCTCCCCCACGCCCATTATTATAAGTGTAGGGGTACCCCTCAAAAGCAACATTATGAAACCCACATAAATCAATTGCCTTCCAAAAATTCGACATTTGCCATTGATCCCTATCACCTCCTCCCAACTTATCCTTATCACCCATAATTTCATTAAACCCACCTAAACAAACACATGGAACTTAACATTGGCCAGCCAAGTCTGCTCATAGTGACCAAGAGAGATGACGATTATGGATTTCCGACCACCCATAGAAACTCGCGATGCGCCAACCTCCCCTCTCAAACCCCGACTTAACCCATACATGAATGCCATGAATGGATAACGATCGTAACTCTACCTCTAACTCCTTTAACCATAACAAAGCAAGGCCACCTAACTTTCCCCTACTGTCCACCACTAACCCATCATTAAATCCGAGCCTATCCTTAATAGCAGTAAATTCACTATAAGCTAATTTCATCTCCGATAAGAATATCAAGGACGGAGCCTCCCTTCAAACAAGGTCGCAAAGTCCACCAACTGCAGGGGTATTGCCTACTCCCCAATAGTTGAGGATAAGAAAACTCATGGTGAAGAGCGGGGCTTGGCATCCCCAACCTCTGCCAACTAAGATACAAATTCAGAGGACACCATGGCCGTTTTTTGTACCAATAATCTCATCACCCTCCTATGTGTTGAGTTCCTAGATTATGTTTTGAATGATGACAAACTACATTGAATTATTATATTTTATGCAAGATTATGTTTGCATGTGCAGGTACTAAAGAAACAAGTTCAATGGATGACAAGATGAAGCTCATGAAGCCAAGTCTTGAAGTTTGCATGAAGACCAAGTTCATGGAGTCATACTCTTAAGCCTTAGACGCAATGTAAGTGGTATGAAGGTTTATAGATGCACTATAAAGGTTGAGATTAGAGAGATGAACTAATTGTGGATGACAAGGAACCTTAGTCACTTGGCATACACAATTACAAGTAAACTTGGCTGACTGGAACAATCTGGGAACGGTGTTGAATTAGTCCTCTCGAGTTTACTTCATACATCCGTATTTTAGGAAAGTTTCTTTCCACGCAAAATTATTTTCCAAAATTATGCGGATGCTTGGATTGTTATGCAAGTTAGATATTCTTAAGTATGGCAAGTATGTTATATTATATTGTACAGATTTTATTTTATCTTAAAAAAATCAGTGAGAATATTTTCCGTGGAATTACTTCCATAATTCTAAGGAAAATATTCTCTTGCCATATTACATAACACACTAGCCAAAGGCTTATTTAAGGAGATCTTCTTGCATACAAACATAATACTTTTTGCACGAATAAAAATTCAAGAACACTGATTGCAAAAAGTTATCTCTTGAAGTCTTATTCTTGCATAAACCCTATTACCACATTAAGGTCTTAATAGACTCTCTTTTGTAAGCGTTTAGGCTAATTATTGAGAGAAAAGTGTTGTAATTCGAGCATTCTATGGGTTCAGTGTACTGAGTAAGTTGATCTGGGATTATCTTCATTTGAACCTTCATAGTTGAAGGTTGAGTCGAACTTCCATAGGTGGATGTTGGTGAATCATATTGTGCATAGGTGCATAAGTGATTGGGTGTAATTCTTTTGTTATTCTGAGTTGATTAATAAAAGGGTGAGTGAGTGGAGGACGTAGACTTATTAGAAGTCGAACATCGTTAAATCTTAGTGTTGTTTATTTTATTGCATTTTTGTTTCCGCTGCTTTAGAACTGGTTCTTAACTATTCTTACAATCAATCGAATAACTTACAACAATCTTACAAAACTCAATTCACCCTCTGTTGAGTGTCACTTGCACTTTCAATTGGTATCAGAGCCTAACTTCTTGAAAGGGTAACACCTAGAGAAGGAAGAAAAGATGAATACTCACGAGATGATGAGTGGGAATCGTGGAAGAAGGCTGCCCAAATTCAATGGAACAAATTATCCTTGGTGGAAGAACTGCTTGCAAAACTTTGTCATTGGTACTGACTATGAGTGCTGGATGATAATTAAAAATGGACAAAAGAAGGTGGCTAACAACACTGATGGCATAGAGAAGAAGGAGAGTGAATATAACAGCACAGATTAGAAGACACTCGAGAAGAATGCTAAGGCTATGCCACTTCTTCAAACAGGCATTACTGGATAATGAGGGAAGCCGTATTTTAGCATGCTCTACTGCTAGTGAAATATGGGAAACTCTAGAGTTAGCCTATGAAGGTACTAGTGAAGTCAGGAGATCTAAGGTTGATATGCTTGTGTCAAAATATGAAACTTTTGATATGAATCGAGATAAAAATATAAAAGATATGTATACTCGTTTTATGTCAATTATTAATGAACTAAAATCTCTTAGCAAAAGTTTCACCAGTGAAGATTTGGTTAGGAAAATTTTGAGAAGCTTGAAAGGTAAATGGTTGCCTAAGGTAACTGCAATTCAGGAAGCGAAGGATCTATCCACTTTGTCTTTAGGACAACTTATTGGGTCATTAATGACTCACAAGATGTTAGCAAGCACAAAGGAGGAAGGTACAACCAAAAACCGAGGGCTGGCCTTGAAGGGAGAATAAAATGAAGAAGATCTGGATGAGATAGGTCTCATGACAAGAAGGTTTGAAAGAAGCATCAGATCTCAATATAAAGGAAAATCCTGGAAGAACAAAGGTAACACAAAGAAGACCAGTACTGCACTAGTTGCTTCAAATGTGGTGAAACTGGACATATGATCAAGGATTGTCCGGTATGGAAGACTGACAAGAGAGGACCAATGGAGAAAAAGATGACAAAGAGAGTCATGCTTGCTGCCTGGGGTGATTCTGAATCAGGTGGTGACAGTGAGGAGGACGAAGCTCTAGCTTGTGTGACTACATTGTTGGGAGAAGTAGACCAGAGGCAGACCAGTTCAGGAAAGAAGAGACACATGTGTCTCATGGAAGGAAGCTGCTCTTCTGATGAAGCACAAATAACCATTTCTAATATGCAAGAACAAATGAGATATTGTGATAGAGATGAGTTACTAAGTTTTATAGATTCTACTATTGAACAAACTGTTAAAGGCAATGTTGCTTTTAAGGCTAACAAAAACAAACTAACAGAAGTAACTTGAAATCTAGATCTTAGTGAGTGCCATTTTGCTAAGCTTGAAATTATTTGTACAGAACTGAAAGAAAAAATTTCAGAGCTTGAAATAAGTTTGGATCAGAAAAATATAGGACTGGAGATGCTAAAACCTTAATCAGTTTTTTCAAAAACAGATTTTTATCAAAATAATGAAAGAGGTTTCAGTAAGCTTAAGGAGGCAGAAGTTGAAGGTATAAATTTCGAATTATTTAAACAGAAATCCTTCACTCTAGAACTTTCTGACTTGATTTTAGCCTATAACTATATGATTGATGATGTGGAAGAATTGTTTAAAGAGTATGTAGATCTGAAAACTTATCTTGTTAACACAAGTAGTTCTAGTGTTGATGTCAATAACTTATGTTTGGAATATGAGGTTATGATATGTGATTTACTAGCTAATCTGAGTTAAAGAAAGATATCAACCCTAAAGTTGCTTCAAACAATCACGTTGTTGATATTGAATCTTTATATTTAGAATATGAAACTAAAATTTAAGATCTTCAAGCTGAAATATTCCAACTAAAGAAAGGCAAGAATACTCAGACCACTTCTGAACCAAATCCTGAATTACTTTCAAATCTTAAGGATGAGCTTCATAGGGAAAAGTTGGATCTTGTCATTGCTGCAAAGTATAATGAAGCACAGCTTAAGAAACTTGAAATTAAGGAACATGATTTGAGTGATTGCCTAAGACAAATGAACAGGTTGCTCGATGGTCAAAGTACTCTAAACATCTTGACCTCACAATCTGGTAATCCTATGAGGTTTGGGTTAGGGTATTCTAGAAGTAGTTCTCAACAGTCCCTGAAGTTGGGAAGAGATGAGACTTGGATTTCTGAATTCAAGAAAGATAAGTATGTTTTTGCAAAAGACATGCATGTATGCACCTATTGTGGTAAAAATGGACATGTTATTGAAACTTTTTAGACAAAGAAAAAACATGATAAGAGAAATCAGTCTTATATTCAAAAGTTTCATACTTAAAAGAGCCACACACATAGTTGGTCTAAAAATGGAAAACATGGTAAAACAAGAAAGACAAATTTGAAATAAATCTGGGTTAGAAAGGACAGTATCAAACCCGTTCCCAATTGCTGTTGCTAATGCAATGAGGTGGGGTAGGAACTGTGAGGATTTCATTGACGTAGACTGGATGCGTGAATGGACTGGTTGCCTGTTGACGTACCCTCCAAGTACCTGCACAAAAGGGACAATAATCCACGTAGGATTATTTCCCCCTCCGATGCTTAAGTAAGTATTTGTAGGAGAGTAAGTGAACAATAATCAACAAGTAAACAATTCTAGAGAGAGGTTTTAGAGAGAAGTTTTCCCTTTTTAGTAAGTGTTTTTGTCTTAATCTTCGGTGTCCTTTTTATCAGATTCTTGTGGACTATCTAAAGCCTCAAGTACAATTTCTTATCCAATGAGATCGCGACACTTGTCATCATCTCCTTGGTGAGATGGGAGGCCATAAAGGACATTAACATTGTCCTTTATGGTAATTCCTTTATTAACCACAAAAGGTTTCAACTTATTCTTCCTAAGAAGGGGGATTCCCTTCTTAGTGCCCCAGAGGGATGCTTCGGCATCTATATGTCTATGATAGACATGGGCGTTTCAATTCCATTTCTTCCTTTCTTTTTAAAACCTTCATAATCGTTATGACTTAGGTTTATGTTAGTTAACTCCAAATTCATGGCATCATATTGTGACTTATGCTGCCACTTGTAAGTTAAATAATCTTAGACCCTCTTCGGCAGCCTTTGTACATATGCATAAATTAACTAAGGCTACCGGATGTAAACAAGGCTGGTTTACTTTGGCCAATGATGACGATTATGTTACTGCCATTGAGAAGTCTAATAATGCTACCTCATGGCGAGGTGATTTTGTTTTCATTAAGTATGAGGACCCTGATTTTGTAGCTAGGATGAGTAAGTGGAACTTAAGTCCTAAATTCAAAGGCAAACTGACCAACCCCCCCCCCCCCAAACTTAATACAAATGACTTAGCCATTTTAGATTTATTTAGAAAAAAACAGCTAAATGGAAAGGGATGACTTATGAGATTCCCTCCAAATGGATTCCTTTCAAATTTCTTTTCACTGACCACAAGTTTCTTGAAGCTTGTGGGTTAGTGTATGGTGGTAATGCTGGTAGGTTACCTTTTCTTTTTCTTTTTTTCTTTTTTTTTTTGCATTGTTTTTATGATTGAATTTGTTAAGTGCAAGTAATTCGGTCTTATTTTGCAGAAAAAGCATTAAACGAACTACCCAACGAGAAAAAAAGCAAGATGGACCAGGCTGAATTCCTTAGTCGTCTTGCACAATCGAAAGAGAAGACGCCTCTTCAGAAGAGGCAAACTACGGAGGTATAGATACCGGACTTGCCAAAAGTCCTGTCACCTTCATTTCATTCGGCTTCTCTTTTATTAATTATTTATTATTATTATTTTTTTTTTAACAATGTAACTTAAGTTATTATACTTTGTAATAATTTAACTTGTAATCATTTAATTAAGAAACATTCTTATTGATGTCGGATACATTATACTTGGAAATTATTTTATGCTTTTGAAAAACTATGTAATACATCCGGTGTTCTTATCAAATGCTGGGTGTGTCAAATTTTATCGCTTCTGAATTAGATTCGGCCTTCATTTACTTAAATTTTTTTGTTGTTTTCTGTGTTTGTATTATTGTAATTCCTTACTGACAATAAGTACTGGATACATCCGGTGTCTTCGTTTTGACACCGGATGTGCCAAAATTTATAACCCTAAGATTATGTTCGGTCTCCTCAAATAAGACCGAATACAACAAGGGTAAACCAGGATTTGGCACATCCGGCGTCATCGTATAATGTCGGGTGTGCCAAATATCATTTTACTACGATTGCATTCGGTCTCCCTCGGGAAGACCGAATGTATCACTGGTTTTGGCACATTCGGTATCATCACATGATACCGGATGTGTCAACCTTTCTTCGGTTTTAAGTTTTTACCAACTTAAAAAACATAAGTGTTTCTTTTATAAATGCACAAAGCCCAATATTTTACATGTTTCTTATTGTTTGTCATTGTGTATTTGTTACTGTTGATTTTTGTTTTTACTTTTATTCATATTTTCTTCTTTGTTATTATTATTATTATTTTTATATTTATTTTTTTAGAAAATAGTAACTCGGCCTTGTTTCAGAGGCCGAACAAGATTTGATTTTGAAACAGTTCGGCACATTCGGTGTCAACTAATGACACCGAATGTGTCAAATTATGCTTGCGTGTCATTCAACTCGGTCAGAAATTATGAGGCCGAGTTGAACGTGTGTGAGTGCAGTTTTGGCACATTCGGTGTCATTTCTGACCCTGAATGTGTCAAATATTCCCTCATAAGGGTGCACTTGATTAAGTGTTAGTAGGCCGAGTTTTGTGTGTTAACCTGGAGATTTGGCACATTCGGTATCTTTTATTGAGGCCGAATGTGTCGAATCTGCTTCCACGTGGACACCACTCGGTCTTTTAGAACTTGACCGAGTTAACCACATGTTAATGCTGTTTTGGCATATTCGGTCTTGACTTGTGTCACCGAATGTGTAGATATAGCTAAGGACTTGTGTCACCGAGTTGAGGGTGTGTTAATGCAAATTTGGCACACTCGGCATGAACTGTTCTTTGTAGTTTCCACAACTTATTTTTCTTACAAGTTTTTACTTATTTGGAATGTTAATAGCTTTGTGTGGATAATAGGTTACTGAATTATCTTTGTGATTTTGCAGTCGGCCAGAGATACCCGGCCTTCAGTGCTGGGTAAAGATAAAAAAGACAAGGGTAAGGAGAAGCTTAAAGCTCTCCCTACCAAAATGAAAAGGAAGGAGAGTTCTACTCCACTCTCCATCAACCCTCAACCAAAAAAGAAAAGGCTAGTGTCGCTGGCCAGCACTGAATCGTCCCCGGCTTCGTCCCCAAGTAAGCCGGTTGGGGAGAGTCCTTCGTCGAAGGAAGTTCCCTATAAAAGGAAGCAGAAGGCTGGCAGGTCGACCAACAGCCTTCAAAGGGACCCTGTTTTTGACAATCCCTACGTAACTGAGACCGGCTTAATGGATCCGCTCGAACAAGATGAGGCCAGACGTGTTGGCCGAACCATTGGAGGAACTGATCAGGATCCCTCCCTCCAGGATCCAAATGATCTTCCTCCTCCAGACAAGGATCCGGCGGCCGGAATGCAGGAGGCCATTAGGGAGAACATGCCCTTGGAGTTTCTAGACTTAGCTATGGCCACAGGTATTAAGTTTGCACGTAACATTGTTACATCCGTCTCGGGTACTCGTTCTGGAGACTCTATTACATCTCCTAGAGACCCTCGGGCTAGAATTATTGCATTTCCCACTACAGATGTGGCTGACTCGGAGAAGGACTTCCTAGACGAGGAAGGTGACATCCCTTCTACCTCTAAGACCTTCGACTCAAACTACAAGAAGGAGTTGGTCAGAGAGGTTATCCGCTGTGGAGACAAAGAGTACAAGGAGTCATTAAGGGGCATCCTTGATGGACAGCTAGGTCCATGTTTCAACAGTTGTATTGAAGTAAGTTATTTATTATGCTTTCTTTTGTTACTAACTTTCAATTTCTTCTTTAATTCTGTCACTTTATTACTTAGTGGATTTTTGCTAACTTGTGGATTTTTCTTTTGACAGATCATCTTTCGGCTTCAATACTTACAGAAATTGGTTGCTCAAACCAAAAAAGAGAGGGAAAAGGCGGCCCGAATGCAAACCATCTGCGAGTCGTACTTAAGCGAACAAGTCCGCAGAATCCAAGCTCAAAATTCACACGCTGTAAATGAGCTATCTGCTTCTTTGGGACAGGCCAAAGAGCAGAGCTTGGTCATGGATAAGAGGAACATGGATCTATGGACCGAGTTGGAGGAGCTGAAAAAGAAAGAATCGGACTTTGAGCAGATGGCCTCTGACAAGAGGGACGCCGAGTTAAGGGCGGAGGAGGCTGAGAAGAAGGTTGCTACTTTAAGTGAGCAACTAAGAGAAGCTAACGTCCGGCTTGAAGAGGTTGAGAAAACGAAAGAAGAAGAACTTAACCAAGCTGGACAATTTGCAGTCCAAAAATATCTGGAATCCTGCACCAACTGCTCCTTGATTTTTTTTTTTTTTTTTTTTTTTTCAATTTATAACTTTTTGTTTTGNTTGTTGCATTGTACATTCTTTTAACAATTTATTCAACATTGGTTTTTTAAACCAATTGTATTATACATTTATGCCTCTAAGCATACTTTTATCAATCCATCCTTTACTTTGTTTATTTTTGTTGCAATTTTTCAACGGTGGTTACAATTTATTTATAAAGCGCCTTATATATTTCTAAGTGTTTTTACTTAGAAATTTCGAAGCATCTTATACATTTCTAGGTGTTTTTACTTAGAAATTTCACAGGTCTGGATACAATCCATTTGCAAAGCATGTTTTATATTTCTAAGTGTTTTTACTTAGAAATATTTGTAAGTGTTTTTACTAAGAAATATTTCTAAGTGTTTTTACTTAGAAATATTTGCAGGTTTTATTATTCATAACCCTTAGACTTCATAAAGACATAATTTTCTTAAAAACACAAATCATGAACCATTGAACATTGGTCATTGAATTTTAGACTATAAATCACTTAAAGATTTAAAGTATAAGTTGTTCTGATTTGGCATTGAAAGGATGAACCAAAAAATTTTAACTTAGAGATTTAAGATGGCTTAGGAATTTTTTGAAATCCCTTTTAAAGATTTCACCCACCAGTCATAACCCTTATAAATAAACATTGAGATTCAACTTTGACTTAGGGAATTTTAGATGACTTAAATATTTGTTAAGTGTTTACAGTATATTTCGACATATCCGGCGTAATCACATGACACCGGATGTGTCGAAGTTAGTGAGTGTGTTGGTAAACTTAACCTTTTTGGGTGTCTTGACACCGGATGCGTTGTACTTTATTGTCACCGGATGTGTCATACTTAATGACGCCGGATGTGCCAAACTTGGTGTTTCTATTATTAGAATCGGTCCCTTTTTGATGACTTGACACCGAATGTATCTTACTTAATGACATTAGATGTGCCAAACTTAGTGTTTTTAACATTAAACTCGGTCCCCTTTTGGTGACCTAATCGAATGTGTTCAAACCCATATTTGGCACATCCGGTGTTTGGTCCCCTTTTGGGTGACCTAATTGAATGTGCTTAAACCCATTTTTGGCACATCCGCTAACTTTAACCGTTATATTATTCTTTCAATCAATAAGATCCCTGGGTTTACAAACTTTATACTTTGATTGATTTATTTCTCTTTAAAGGTAATGAATCAATCAACCATATTGATTGCCCCTAAAGTCGATTTGGTGATCCCTAATCACCTAAGGGGGATAAAAGTCTCGTATTGCTTTTTCCTCCAAGTATTAACCGGTGGTTAAATTTTCGGGATCCTGCCCTTATTGCTTTCAAAACTGTTAAGCAAGTTTTAACTCATAGTTAAGTGTGGGGCTGTGCCCTTGAGTGTTGAGGTCAGCATCTATTTAAACATATATAAACTTGATATATAGAGGCGAACATTAGATGAAGAAGAAATTTAATTAATTGCGGCCCGTAGCCAATTTAGTACAACATGAAATTTTTTTCCCCATTGATCAACGTGGATCAAATAGGTGGGCACATGGCCTTACACTATGGCTTCTTGAAACCAAGTTTATAAATCGTATTTTTTCATATTATTTGCGTTCCAGGTTCTGGGTACTTCATACCCATCCAGAGTTTGTAAGCGATAGGTTCCATCTCTCAATACTTCCATTATCTTGTATGGACCTTCCCAATTAGGAGTAAGTTTGCCCTGCTCATCAGCTCTCCTAATTGACTTCATCTTCCTCAGCACAAGATCCCCTAACTTCATTGGCCTATGGTTTACCCTCTTGTTATGTTCTCTTGTCATTTTCAGCTTGTACACTTCTTGCTTAAGTAGAGCATTGCCTCTAACTTCAGGTAACATGTCCAAGGTGACCTTCATCATTTCCCAGTTAGCCCCTTCATCATATAACATAATTCTTAGAGTAGGCTCACACATTTCGATGGGGAGAACTGCTTCCGATCCATACACAAGCATAAATGGGCTTTCCCCTGTGGAATTCTTTGTTGTTGTCCTGATAGACCAGAGGACATTGTACAATTCGTCCACCCATAAACCTTTGGCAGCATTCAGCTTTTTCTTCATTCCCGTGCTGATGATCTTGTTAAAGGCCTCCACTTGTCCATTGGCTTGTGGATAGCCAACTGAAGCAAAATGAGCTGAGATGCCTTGATCTTCTAGCCATACTCTTAACTACGGAGTCTCAAACTGAGGACCATTATCGAACACTATTGACTGAGGTACCCCGAACCTTGTTATTATATTTTTCAAATAAACCATTTGACATCCTGATATGTGTGGTTTTTATAGTGTTTTTCCCTTTGTTTCGAGTCAATTTTGTGCTTAATGGGTGTCATTCTGGCTTTATTTTAGCTCATTCGATGTTCTTTAGCTAAATTGAAGTGTCTCGCTAAGTTTGGTTGATTTCCGGCAATTTTAGAGCATTTTAGTTGATTTTTATCATCCACGGTTGTTATGCTCGGTTTTGGTATGTTTTGTAATTTCAGGCACGAAAACCGAGGCTCGTAACGAAGCCGGAAAGCTTAGACGGGATAAGAATGAAGATGCATGGAAATGCGTGTCAAGAAGTATAAAACAAGCCTTAAAGAACTTATGAAGAAATAAGAAGAAAAGGACGCACATAACTTCTGAGGTCAAATGCAGGCGCATGAAAATACTATGCGGGCGCTTTCATGTAATCAACACTGAAAGCATTCTGGGGTCTGATGCGGGCGCATAAACCTCCTATGCGCCCCATCAGACGATTTTCCCGACTTTTTTGTTTTTCTTTTATTTTCTTCGTACTTAGGCTTTGTAAGCCCAACTTGGGTACATTAGGCACGGTTTTCTAGGAAAAACAACTTATGCTTTTCATAATTGAGAATTACTCTCCTAGATATAGAATTAAGTACTTTTCTCTCTAAAAATTAACTTAGGGAAATTAGGGTTTTGTTCATAACTTTGATTTTCAATTCAATTCAAGTCTTCATTTGTTTCTAGTTTCTTCTCCAATTTGGTATTTTTCCTGTTTTTGTTCTTTATTTTAGTTATTTATGCTTTTAGTCTTCTTAGTTTAATTAATTTAGTTAATTATTTATGTTAATTGTTTAATTGTTCATTACTTCATGAATTCATTAGTGTTTTTACAACTGTTCTTGTTTTAATTTTCAATTATGATTGAGTATCTAATTTCTAGGGTTAGGGAAACCTTGATCAATCAATGGACTAATTAAATTAGGTTGTTTCAATCCCATAACTAGTAGTCAATTTCCTATTATTGGTTTCTTTTTTGTTTACAATTGAATTGTGGCGCAGATTTAGTTGTAATTTCTGGTAATCGTGTGAATTTGATAACGAGAGGTAAAATCCCACATAAGACACCGAATAAAGGCGAAATTAGTCTAGGCATGAGCGAGAGCCGCTAATGAGTTTCGAGGGGTCTAATTCGAGAGAATTAGTTGAGCCCTAATTTGATGATAATTGTGAGATTGAACGTCTTTTTCTGAATTCCATTAGTTGTTCTTGGTGACCCGAACTCCCTAGGCTTAGTTTTATTGTTTAATCCTTCGTCATTCCAGTAATTAGTTAGTAATTAGTCAATAGTCAGTTAGCTAGTCAATACTTCTCGCCAAGGCTCTTACACAGTTTAAGCTTTTTAGAACTACTAGAGTTTAACCGGCTTCCCTGAGGATTCGATCCTTACTACCCTAGCTACATTAGTTAGTGTCGTTTGGTTTTACTTTTGATAGGTGTGCGATAGCCTGTTCAAATTTTGGCGCCGTTGCCGGGGAAGCATTTTTAATTCTATTAGTCGGGTTTTAACTGTTATTTTTATTTTTTCTTAGTCTCAAGAACATTCATTCTTGAGGCTATTTCTTATCTTTGCTCGGAGTTTATATTGTGTGCAGTTTCATAGGTTTATGCAAACGACCACGACCTGATACTTAACATCTTCTGAGCCCGAGCGAGTGTTTCTGAAACGTTGAGACGTAGTAACGCCGAATTTTTCTTCCCCGATCTGTGGAGGAAACTGTTCCTGACTTGTCTCAGTTTTTCGAGTTCACCTTCAATACCGCTGTTTGAAGGGTATTTAGAAGTTGAAATGGCTCCGAAGGAGAAGGACATGTAGAGGACCACCGCCTCCACCACCACCCCCCCACCTGCGGCCCTTTCATGAGAGACTTTCCTTGCCTAGTACGGAGTCTATGGCTAGAGGTTATACAGTACCCTGATACCGATGCTGCTACTTTGAACTGAAAACCGGC
>PYUH01000070.1:375143-402593 GCA_016808085.1 Suaeda aralocaspica | reverse complement strand
TGCTCGTCCCGGTTTTTCGTTGATTTGACTTTTCATGTACCCATTTGCTTAAATTTTCTGAAACTTCATGATTCTTGTATTTGGATGAGTTTACTTATGTGATTTGCCGGGCATGACTTAGTCTTAAATTTGCTAGCATTCCTTGCAATTGTCAACTCTGTCTAACCTTGCTTGGGTCTTGGACTTGAACTGTGTTAGCGGGAGGATTTGAGCCACTTTTGATCTTATAGGCTACATTAAATTGTATTCTTTTCATGTGTGCTTAGTTCCTGGTGCATTTATGATCTTGAGTTTGCCTTTGGACTTTAGTAACTTTTTATTGAAGTTTTGTTGCATGTTGCGCATGATAAGAGGCATTCAGTTGTTTTTAGAGCTTTCAGATACATTCATTAAGATTTTCATGCTGAACATTTCTTTTTCCCTTGATCCCGTGTTTTCTTAAGCCTATATCCCTCACAAAATTTACCACATTACAACCCTTTTTAGCCTTGGTATTTGATAACATATTGTATGCCCAAGCTTGGCTTGGGGGAGTCATGTTGTGGTTTGTTATGGTTGTTGATTGTTGTGATGGTGTATATGGAGGACTAGATGAAATTGTGAAATTTTGATGTGCAGGAGGTTCTATAAGTCTCACATTAAGGCTTTGCGTACCAATGACTGGAATTGTGTTTTAAAACACAATATGTTGGTTTCTAAATGTGATTTGGAGTCCGGTTATGTACGTGTGATAGTTTGGTCTTAATGGCCAACTATTAAGAGTCGTGAAACTAAAATGAGAAAAAAAAAAGGAATTTGAAATGAAAAAAAAAATGAAAAAAAAAAGAGAAAAACGAGTTGAAATTGAAGTAGATGAATGAAAAGCTTGAATCTGGTTTATATTTGTACTTTGAATGAAAATAAAGGTGTGAAGTGAATGAAAATTGAAAAGTTGGGTTTGATTCGGTTGGAGTTGGATGATGGGAGACATTGATATTATTGTATGATGTGTTGGTGAGTCTCCGATGTTTTATATGCGTATACCCCGCATTTTCAGCCACATTATCCCAAATTTATCCTACCCTTCACCCTAGCCTTACGTTACAAGCTTATAAAGTCCTCTTTGATCTTCATGTGCATGCTTTGGTTGATTGTGGAAGAGTCTTTCGGCAAGGTCGTAGAGTATTAATTGCATTTCGAGTCGACTTTAGGATTGAGTGTATACCCTTAAACACTTGCATGAGGTGTGAGATGTGGGTTTGGTTCCTCAAAAACTTGCATTTAAACACTTTATTGCATTTGCATTTCATTTTCTTATGGTTGGGTGGTGAGGGTGAGCTACATTATTAGATGCTCAATTGTGTGGAGTGACAACCCGTGAGCTATTCTAGTCATCGATTCATTAAACTTGCTTGGTTGTTTTTGTTTGACTTTTGTTTAGGAGTGTGTAGCATTTGACTTGCTTTGATCTTAGTAAACTCGGAAGGATCCTTGAGTTGTGATGCATATGTTTTTATGGGGTGAAAGTCATTTCGTTATCTTTGCTCGGGACGAGCAAAGGCTTGGCTTGGGGGAATTTGATATGTGCGGTTTTTATAGTGTTTTTCCCCTTGTTTCGAGTCAATTTTGTGCCTAATGGTTGTTATTCTGGCTTTATTTTAGCTCATTTGATGTTCTTTAGCTAATTTGAAGTGTCTCGCTAAGTTTGGTTGATTTCCGGCAATTTTAGAGCATTTTAGTTGATTTTTATCATCCACGGTTGTTATGCTCGGTTTTGGTATGTTTTGTAATTTCAGGCACGAAAACCGAGGCTCGGAACGAAGCCGGAAAGCTTAGACGGGATAAGAATGAAGATGCATGGAAATGCGTGTCAAGAAGTATAAAACAAGTCTTAAAGAACTTATGAAGAAATAAGAAGAAAAGAAAGCAAAATAAAGCTTCTGACGTTCTTATGCGGGCGCATAATATGTACATGCGGGCGCATTTAAGGAGAAAATCAGCTGAAAGGGCATTCTGGAGGTCTGATGCGGGCGCATAAACCTCCTATGCGCCCGCATCAGACGATTTTTCCCGACTTTTTGTTTTTCTTTTATTTTCTTCGTACTTAGGCTTTGTAAGCCCAACTTGGGTACATTAGGCACGGTTTTCTATGAAAAACAACTTATGCTTTTCATAATTGAGAATTACTCTCCTAGATATAGAATTAAGCACTTTTCTCTCTAAAAATTAACTTAGGGAAATTAGGGTTTTGTTCATAACTTTGATTTTCAATTCAATTCAAGTCTTCAATTGTTTCTCCAATTTGGTAATTCTTCTGTTTTTGTTCTTTATTTTAGTTAATTTATGCTTTTTAGTCTCTTTAGTTTAATTAATTTAGTTATTTATTTATGTTAATTAGTTTAATTGTTCATTACTTCATGAATTCAATTAGGGTTTTTACAACTGTTCTTGTTTTAATTTTCATAATTATGAGTGAGTAGTCTAATTTCTAGGGTTAGGGAAACCTTGATCAATCAATGGACTAATTAAATTAGGTTGTTTCAATCCCATAACTAGTAGTCAATTTCCTATTATTGGTTTCTTTGTTTACAATTGAATTGTGCGCAGATTTAGTTGTAATTCTGGTAATTGTTGAATTTGATGCCGAGAGGTAAAAATACCACAATAAGACCACTGAATAATAGGCGAAATTAGTCTAGGCATGAGCGAGAGCCGCTAGATGAGTTTCGAGGGAGTCTAGATTCGAGAGAATTAGTGAGCCCTAATTTGACGATAATTGTGAGATTGAACGATCTTTGTTAGTGAATCCATTAGTTGTTCTTGGTGACCCGAATGACCCTAGGCTTAGTTTATTGGTTTAATCCTTCGTCATTTCCAGTAATTAGTTAGTAATTAGTCAATAGTCAGTTAGCTAGTCAATACTTCTCGACCAAGGCTCTTTACACAGTTTAAGCTTTTTAGAACTAATAGAGTTTAACTGCTTCCCTGAGGATTCGATCCTTACTACCCTAGCTACATTAGTTAGTGTCGTTTGGTTTACTTTTGATAGGTGTGCGATATCCTGTTCACATCCCCATGTTTAATACTTCTCATTGGCTCTTCCTCTACCCATTTGGTAAAGTAGTCCACTGCAACCAAGACATACTTCCTTTGTCCCGATGCTTGTGGATATAGACCAAGAATGTCCATTACCCACTTAGCAAAAGGTATTGGGCTCAAAATTGGGTTCAAGTTATTGGCTGGCTTTTGTGGTAAGTTACTAAACAGCTGACACTTCTTACATCTTTTGACATAGGTCATTGCATCATGTCTCAGACTAGGCCAGTAATACCCAGTTCTTAATGCCTTTTCTGCCAGCGCCCTTCCCCCTATATGAGAGCCACAAAACCCCTCATGGATATCTTCAAGAACCTACTTTCCTTTTTCTGGGGTAATGCACTTTAGTAGTGGATGAGTAAAAGACTTCTTGTATAATAGCCCTTGCCATAAAACAAACCATGCATCTCTAGCTTTCACATATTTTGCTTGTTGTGGATTGTCTGGCAAGGTTCCATTGGTTTTGTAGTCAATTATCTCATCCATCCAAGAACTTCGTCGACTGATGAAGTTTACCTCCATCTCCTCTATGCTTCTTTTTTCTTTAACTTCCCAAAAAACTGTTCGGGGACTCTCACCAACTGCAGAGCTTGCTAACTTGGAAAGAGCATCAGCTTGGTTATTCTCAGACCTTGGAATCTGCATGATTTCAAACTTGTCTAGTCCTTTCACTTCCTCTTGAAGTATATTCAAATATTTGGCCATGCTAGCATCTCTAGCCTCATAGTCGCCCAAGTATTGGCTCACAATAAGCTGAGAGTCTGATCTTGCTTCAATCTTTTTTGCCCCAGCAGCTCGGCATAGTTTGACTCCGGCAATCAACGCTTCATACTCAGCCCCATTATTTGATGTTTGAAATTTGAATCTCATGTCATATTCGTAGATGTCACCCTCAGGTGACTAACAAATAATACCTGCCCCACATCCATTCTGAGTGGATGAGCCATCAACATATAAGGTCCAGTGATCAATACTTGGTTTTTCCATAGGCGGCCTTGTCATTTCAACTATCAAATCGGCGAAAGCTTGGCCCTTAATAGCTTTCCTTGGTTCGAAGGTGATGTCAAATGAGTCCATTTCTAGAGCCCACTTGAGCATTCTCTCGGAAATTTCCTTGGACAAGGCTTTTTTGAGCGGTTGATCAGTGTATACAACGATTTTATGAGAAAGAAAATAGGGCCTCAACTTCCGGCTGGCCATGAACAATGCAAGTCCAAATTTTTCAATCAGAGCGTATCTGATCTCAGCATTTTGAAGTACATGACTCACAAAGTATACCGGATATTGGATCCCGTTTCTCTCAGCTAACAGAACGGCTGAGAGTGCATGGTCTGATACCGCTAAATAAATAAGGTTTCTCTTTCAATGGGACTGATTAATCTTGGGAGAGTATGTAGGTGTTCTTTCAAATGAATGAAAGTTGACTCGGCTTCCTCTGTCCATTCGAACAAAGGGCTGCCCTTGCCCGCCTTTGCCTTTCTTTTGATCGTATCAAAGAAATAATGGCATTTATCACCTGCCCTTGATAGGAATCTACCAAGAGCAGCTAGGCATCCGGTCAGTTTCTGCACCTCTTTAATGTTCCGAGGAGAGGTCATATCCAGCACAGCCTTGACTTTGTCTGGATTAACCTCAATCCCTCGTTCATCCACAAGAAAGCCCAAAAATTTTCCAGAAGTTACCCCAAAAACACACTTCTTTGGGTTTAACTTCATCTTATATCTCCTTAATGTTTCGAAGGTCTCTCTTAAATCTGCCACGTGATCTTTCATCTCTTTGCTCTTGACAATCATGTCATCGATGTATGCTTCCATGTTCCATCCCAACTGCTGTTTGAAAACATTATTTACCAGACGTTGGAAGGTTGCTGGAGCATTTTTAAGACCGAATGGCATCCTTGTATAGCAATATTGACCCTTCTCAGTTACAAAAGCTGTTTTTTCTTCACCTTCCTCCCATAGAGGAATTTGATGAAATCCTGAGTAGGCGTCCATAAAACTCAACAATGCATGCCCTGCCGTTGAATCAACCAATCGGTCAATCTTTGGCAAAGCAAAGCTATCCTTTGGACAAGCTTTGTTAAGATAAGTATAATCGACACACATTCTCATGGTACCGTTTGGCTTTGGAACCAAGACTACGTTAGCCACCCAGTCAGGATACTGGCATGGTCTGATGAATCCTTCTTCCAAAAGCTTATTCACTTCTTCCTCTGCTGCCTTATTGCGAAGTTCGCCCAAATTTCTCTTCTTTTGGCGAATTGGCTTAGCATCGGGTTTCACATTTAGCTTATGTACAGCTATACTTGGGTCAATGCCTGGCATCTCCTCCACCTCATATGCAAAGACATCCTTGAACTCTCTGAGTAGCTTCCTCATTTCTGCCCCAACATGGTCGTCTGGGACCTGGCCAACCTTGACTGTTCGGTTAGGCTTGACTTCGTCAAGAACGAAATCTTCGTGTTCACCAACTGCCTGAGGCCGAGTTACTTGGCTCAAATTATGAATGGCCATTAGTTCATTTTTAGCCATACTCTCGGTCTTCCTCTTCTTTGTTGTCTCTTCCACTCTTCAACCCAAGCAGTAGGTTTCGGAGTGGTGATATAACATTCTCGGGCCATTTGTTGATCCCCACGAAGAGTTCCCACAGTTCCATTGTTACACTCATACTTCATGAGCATGAGATGTGTAACAATTACTGCCTTGGAAGCGTTCAAGGTTGGCCGTCCCAAAATTATATTGTAAGCTGACAGTTCTTTGACCACCAGGAACTTGACGACCATGTTCCTTGCACATTCCTTTTCCCCTATCCTTACTGGTAGGGAGACAGTACCCAAAGGGTTGATTACTCCTCCCCCGAAACCAATAATCGGGTGATGGATAGGTTCCAAGGTAGACACATCATATTTCAACTTTTTTAGGCAAGCATAACTAATGATGTCAGATGAGCTGCAAGTGTCTATCAATATTCGTTTGACCCTCATGTTGGCCACTTTTAGTTCCACCACCAAGGGATCATCATGTGGTGTACGAACATTGCCTCGGTCTTTATCACTGATCATAACTTCTGGGAATTTGACCTTAGCATCATGCCCCATCTCCGATGACCCTTCTCGGGAGAAGACTCCGTAAGTACTCTTTATTCCCTCGAAGGGTTGGTCTGCCAGCTGCAAACCCACCGGAGATGACATACACCACATCCTCTTCGATCTCCGCACATCTTTAGGCGCACTAACCTTGAATTCCATCTTCTGTTTGGAGTTCTTGTCCTGGGATTTGATCAAGTGTTGTGAAATTTTTTCCCTTGATGGCGAGAGATTCAAGGGTTCTCTTAAGATTGAAGCAATCATTAGTATGATGCCCCGTATCTTTGTGAAAGTGACAATATTTAATTGAGTCCCTATCTTCCTTGGCAGTTCTTAGGGGTGGTGGATCAGCAATCTCAACTTTGTTACGAATTTCTCTGAAAACTGAATAGAGATCTTTGGTGAACTCTATCTTAGGACCACCATTAGACTTTCTTTTCTTATTTTGGAAGTTTCCTCCCTTGCCTGATGTCCTAGTTTCCCATGTGGCATGTTTCTTTTGATCCTTGTATTTAGAGTGTGGTTCACTCTTTCTATCATCCCTTCTGTCCTTCCTGGTGGAAGCACAGAGCTCTTGAGCATGAATGAAACATTTAGCTTCTTCCAGAATTCCTTTCAGCGTTTTGCAATTTCTTCTTACAATATCAAATTTAAAAGTTCCGTCTCGGAGACCTCTAAAGAAGTTATCGAAGGCCACACCTTCAGATAAATTGGGGATTTGCAAAGATTCCAGATTGAATCTTTGTGCATAACTTCTTAGAGACTCCTTTTCTCCTTGTACTATTTTGGCCAGATGCATGCTGGTCTTGCTCTCCCTTTTGTTAGCCATGAAATGATGTACAAAGATCGTACTCAATTCATGAAAATTGTTGATTGATTGATCTGGGAGGCTATTGAACCATTTCTGGGAAATTCCTTTCAGAGTTGCCGGAAAGTATCGGCACCGGGTCACATCATCTGGACCCTGAAAGTACATCAAATGTTTGGAGGTAGCCAGATGCTCTTCCGGGTCAGTTGTCCCATTAATGGCTCAATTTGAGGCATTTTAAACTTATTGGGATGCGGAGCCATCATGATGGACATGGAGAACGGTGTCTTCCATTCCATCATTGTGTTATTAGGCGTTTGTCCAATAGCCCCCGTAGGGTTATGGACAGACTTTGTTGACTCTCGGCAAGGATTATTTGATTTGCCTACATCCTCCCAATACTTGATCATCTGTTCTTTTCTGCACTGATCGGCCTTATCAGCTTTCTCCTTTCAATTAAGTCTCGTAGACTTGCATGTTCTCCTGAATCCAAGGAAACATGATGGGAGTCAGTCATCTCCCTAGTCGATGATTCTTCAGATGAACCAGGTCGGCCTCCTTCCTTTCAGGCCCTCTTAGCCTTCAGATACTCTCTTGTGTCCATACTAGCGACTTTCTTGGCATCAAGATATTCTCTTGCATCTCTGCTGGATGATTTCTTTTGCTCCAAATACTCCCAAGCATCACTTGCAATGGCTTTCTTGAACTCGATGAGTTCTCTAGCATCAGTTTGAGTCTTGCTAGATCCAACTTCCTTACCTGCCAACTCCCGTTTAGGCTTAAAACTGGGAGTGGCAGGGTACCTCTTCACTGCACCCCATTGGGTTTTCAATGGAGTTCGGTCCTTTCTCAATTTCTCAACTTTCTCATGGAAAGTTAATCTCTCCTGGCCTTGGCTTTCCTCAATCATCACACCTTTCATCTTTGAAGATGAAGGGTGTTGTGTTTCAACCTTCTCTTGAGTTTTCTTGGTGGAATACTCCTGTAGAGTTTCCGCCAGGTTCTCTTGGAACCCAGCCAAGATACTCTTCAGCTGAATCATGGTCACAGGTTGATTTCCAAAATCAGCTTGTTCTTGTGTTCTTCTCGATGAGCCAGTACCTTCCCCAGTTTGGTAATTTCTAGTCTGGTCTAGGTATCTCGTATCATCCTCCGTAGGAATTCCACTTCCAGTCATTGTTAGGAATCCTCCCCACAGACGGCGCCAAATGTTGTTGTTAATGCAATGAGGTGGGTTACGGACTGTGAGGATTTCGCTGACGTAGACTGGATGCGTGAATGGACTGGTTGCCTGTTGACGTACCCTCCAAGTACCTGCAAAAAAGGGACAATAATCCTCGTAGGATTTTTCCCCCTCCAATGCTTAAGTAAGTATTTGTAGGAGAGTAAGTGAACAATAATCAACAAGTAAACAATTCTAGAGAGAAGTTTGAGAGAGAAGTTTTCCCTTTTTAGTAAGTGTTTTTGTCTTAATCTTCGGTGTCCTTTTTATCAGATTCTTGTGGACTATTTATAGCCTCAAGTGCAATTTCTTATCCAATGAGATCGCGACACTTGTCATCATCTCCTTAATTACCTTCCTTCATTTGCCTTATGGGCTTTTAGCACCAAGCTTTTAAGGCCCCATGGTTTGTTTTAGCTCTTTTTCCATCGGCGAATAAGAGCCTGACATGTGGCAAATGTAGGATTACATATGGACCAGTCGGAAGATGACACGTGGCAGTGTGGGGCCCACTCAAGGTGAACTCATCACTACCACGTGGCAATCCCATGCTGGCATTTAAGGACTCGTGGTCCAATTGTAAAGGTTTGATCAAGAGTATAGGTAAAGTTGGTAAGACACTTTCTCAACCAATTGATAATGTATACTTTGTTGGAGGTTTGAAACATAACCTCTTGAGCATATCTCAGCTATGTGACCAAGGAAACCACGTCGAATTTGAAACAAATCTTTGTCACATAGTCAACACTGAAACAAAGGAACTGGTCTATAAGGGGTTCCAACACAATAATGTTTACATAACATTTTTAAGTCAGTTTCCTGAGACCAATGCTACTTGTCTCAATGTTATAGAGGATGACCATTGGATGTGGCATAAGAGACTTGGACATGTAATTTTTTCTTTTTTAAACAAACTACGATTTCAGGACTTAGTTACAGGTTTACCTAACATTAAGTTCGTTGTAGATCATATTTGCCATGAGTGTGCTAAATGTAAGCATGTCAAGTCTTCTTTTCAGCCAAAGAAGGTTGTAAGCACTACTAGACCTTTCGAAATTGTGCACATGGACTTGTGTGGGCCCATGCGTGTACAAGGTCAAAATAGTTATAATTATGTGTTTGTGTTAGTTGATGATTACTATCGTTATACTTGGACGGTCTTTCTAAAATTTAAAAATGAAACTTTTGAAGAATTTGTAATCTTGATAAAACAGGTCCAAAACAAGGTTAATCATCAATTAGTCTCTATACAGTCTAATCATGGTTCTGAATTTGACAATGTCATCTTCATTACCTACTGTAATGATCATGGTATATCTCACAATTCCTCAGCTCCCAGAACTCCACAACAAAATGGAGTGGTCGGCTGAAAGGAAAAATCGCACTCTAGAAGAAATGGCAAGAACAATGCTTCTAGAGAGTGGTCTACCTCGAAACTTCTGGACTGAAGCTGTGAGTATTGCACGCTATATTTTAAATAGGGTATAATGTTGAGACTTATACTGAAGAAAAAACCTTATGAGCTCCTTAGGAGAAGAAAACCAAACATTGCACACTTACGCGTTTTTGGATGCAAATGTTTTGTACACAACAATGGTAAATCAAGTTTGGGCAAATTTGATCCTAGAAGTGATGGGGCTGTTTTCATTGCATACTCTTCACGCAGCAAGGCATACAAAGTTTTTAACAAAAGAACCTTGTGTGTTGAAGAAAGTGTCCATGTTCTATTTGATGAAACTAATATGTTTAGCAAGCATGTGCCGGTTGATGATGATGATGATTTCGAAATTGGCATGCTGAACTTTACAGGAGCTAAAGAAGTACAAGGTGCTAAACCAGACTCACCACATAACTCTCCTAGAGAGGAAGAGTCTGGTCCAGCACAGAATCAAGTAGCTCATGAGGTAAGAGAAGGAAATAGTGACTCAGAGGCTCATTCACATGAAGACAATGCAGCCTAGACCACTATGGAACCAGGTTCACCTGTTCAAAGCAACAACGAAACAGGGGGAACTAGTACAGGAACCAGTTCAACATTAGGAGGCACCAATGTAAACCTTGATATGAACAAATCCTTCAAGTATAAGTCCGCTCATCCTTCTGATCTTATCATTAGTGACATTAACAAAGGGGTGTAAACAAGGAATTCTACTTTACAAAACTTTTGTGCTTTCTATTCCTTTCTTTCAAATGTGGAACCAACTGACTATAAGACTGCTTTAATGGATCCGGATTGGGTTCTAGCCATGCAAGATGAACTCAATCAGTTTGAGAAAAATCAAGTTTTGCATCTTGAATGATGCAAGCACCAGTGACAAGATTGACGGTGATCAGATTACTCAATGTGCAAACAACTTCGAAGGTGGGGATGCCAGTGGCAAGGATGCAACCATTGGTAAATTAGTTGCTTATGGAAATATCAACCATATGGGTGCATGGTCACATGTCAATAATATGGCACGCAAATCAAGGCAAGAATGGTGGATTTGGGGAACAAGATGGTTTTTGCCTATGAGTTTTTTCCCACAGGGTATTTCTCATTTTTGGCATTGAGTTTTTTAATTCTTGGTGAGTCTTGATCGTCATAATTATGCTAAAATGCATGAAAGATAGATTCTTGAAGGTTTCTTGATTAAAAGATTGGATCTTGAAGCATTTCTTGAAGTTCTTGAAGGTTCTTGAAAATTTGACGCAAAAATGGACGTTACTTGGGGCGTGTATTTTTCGAGTTTTCCAAGATCTTGGGCAGCAAGTATTCTTGTAATTTTTAGCTTAAAATCTAATGATTATCTTATTAATTAGTTATTTAGATAAGTTTTTAGGATATTTTCTTGATTTGTTAGTTAGTTAGAGTTTGTTAGACAAGATAAGATCAAGTGCAAGTTGCATGATGAGGTGGCATACTTATCTTGTTGTGTGTGTGTTGTAGGGGACGGAATTCCTAGTCTTAGGCATGTTTATTTGGTCTATTTTAGTTAGGATTTTGTTGTTGATTATACCTATAAATAATCTCAACATTAGGATGTAATTAATTAAGTTGGAGTTCAATAAAAAAAAGTTGTTTGATTACTTGAAAATAAAAATCCGAAATTTAAGAGTTGGTGATTAAATTCTTTATACTCTTGTGATTACATTAGTAGCTTTGAAGGTGCTTAGGCTTTAAACAACGGACTAATTGATCAACCTAAAATTAAGAATCTTGGTGATTGGGTGTTTATAGATTCGAAATTTTAATATATCCCTTTGTGAGTTTTTGTTCACACGAAAATTCACATCAAATTTGGTGCTCTTGTTGAGAGGTCTTTTATACTCAAGTGCTCATTAATTAATCAAAACACTTGAAACAACATTGCTATGGCAAGTGGTGGTGACGAAGTTCCTGCAAATTTTGAAAGAGGATTGTCCTTAGAACAAGCCAGAGAAATCCGAAGGGACAATGAAAGTAGAGAACTGCGAACCATGTTGGAAGCTAAGAAGTAATGAATTTTGTATCAGGAAGTTCGAAAAAACAAGAAAAAGGGTCACGCAATTGATGAAAGTGACGCAAGTTCAAGTGATGAAAATACAAGCAGGAGTGCACGCAAGCCTAGGCGTGAATATGACACCAGTTCAAGTGAAAAAGATGACCGAAACAGGCAAAGGATGTGTGACAAACAGAAGGATGATGATTGTAACTTAAAGTTGGACGTTCTTGAGTTCAACGGCAGTCTAGATCCAGAATTTTTCCTTGATTGGCTAAGGAGAACCGAAAGGATTTTTAATTACAAGGAGTATGATGATCATAAAGCCTTCAGAGTGGCAGAATTAAAACTAACATCTTATGCTAGTTTGTGTATGAAGGATTACAAAGAAAACGCAAAAAAGAAGGAAGATCGAAAATATATTCTTGGCGCAAATTGAAAAGGGAATTGAGGAAAAAATTTGTACCACATGAATATGAACAGAACAATTTCCTAAATATGCACACCCTGAAACAAGGACAAAAAAGTGTTGAGTATATCAATGCTTTCGAAAAATTGCTAATATTGTGTGATCTAGAAGAAAAGGAAGATCATAAAGTTGCTCGGTTTGTCGCAGGGCTGGATGGATCCATTAGGGAAAAGTAGAATTACAACCCTACTGGATCTATGATGAGATCTGTAAAGTGGCACTCAGGGTAGAAAAACATGGGAATTCAAAGAAGCCAAAAGCATTCTTTAAATTCTATGAGTCTAAGAAGGAAGTGGTATATTCTCAACTAGCTAGTGTTAAACCTAAATTCGACAATGATAAAAGGGAAGCCACTCTAATCAAACCACTGACAATCCCTGAAGACAACAGGAAGTGTTTTAAGTGTCAAGGAGTAGGACACATACAAAGAAATTTCCCAAATTCCGGGGTAATCACTGCTAGGGAAGCAAAGGAAATCGAAGATGACTACTTAGTTGTTCTTCTTGAAGAAGGGGAGGACGAAGATATTGATTCCCAAGAAGAAAAAAGCAGCAATGATATGGAAGAAGTGGAGGCAGAAACACAGGATCAAGCATTGGTCCTTAGGAGGGTTCTTCAGTCTAAACCTCCACCAATTGAAGAGAACCAGAGGGACAAAATTTTCGTGACCATGTGTAATGTATAGGGCAGGCTGTGTGATGTGATAATTGACAGTGGCAGCTGTACTAATGTGGTCTCTACCATATTGATTCAGAAATTGAATCACCCCACATACAATCATCCTCAACCTTACAAGTTACATTGGCTAAGCAACACCAGTGATGTCAAAGTGACTAAGCAGGCCCCGATAAATTTCAAGATTGGTAAATTTGAGGATTTTGTGATATGTGATGTCTATCCAATGGATGCTTGTCATATATTTCTTAGTAGACCGTGGCAATATGATCAATTTATGAAGAATGATGAAAGAACCAATGTCTACATCATCAGGAAACAGGAAACTGACAAGCTATTTGCTTTGAAACCTCTAAAAGTGGCACAAAAAAAGAAGCAATTGAATGTGGAGAATAAAAAGGGAGTGTTTTTACTAATCATAAGGAATTGGAGAGGGAATTGACTGATTGCCAGCAAGTATTACTGTTGATGGCCAAAGATGTGAGAGTTGAAACATCTGCAATCCCTAAAATTCTTCAACCACTATTGAAGGAATTTGAAGATGTACTTCCAGATGACTTACCACTAGGTTTACCTCCCAATAAGGGCATTGAACACCAGATTGACTTAATCCCAGGTGCTCAGATTCCTAATAAACCAGCATATAGATGCAATCCTGAGGAGACCAAGGAAATACAAAGGCAGGTTGAGGAATTAATGCAGAGGGGATACGTGAGGGACAGCATGAGTCCTTGTGCTGTACCAACACTGATTGTTCCAAAAAAGGACGGATCTTGGCGCATGTGCATTGATTCTAGGGCTGTAAACAACATCACAATCTAGTACAGATTTCCAATTCCTAGGCTAGACGATCTTTTGGATGAGTTATATGGCTCCCAAGTGTTTCAAAGATTGATTTGAGAAGTGGGTACCATCAGATTCGTATGAGGGAAGGGGATGAATGGAAAACAACTTTCAAAACTAAATTAGGTCTCTCTGAGTGGTTAGTCATGCCTTTTGGACTCACCAACACCCCTAGCACGTTTACGATACTTATGAACGAAGTTTTGAAGCCATATTTGGGTAAGTTTGTTGTTGTACACTTAGATGATATATTGGTTTATAGCAGAAATAATGGAGATCATCTGCAACATCTAAGACAATTTTTGAGACTTTGAGACAACAAAAGTTGTACGGAAAATTAGAGAAGTGTTATTTTATGGTGCAGATTGTGACGATTTTGGGTTATGTAGTGTCGAAAAATGGGGTTTCAGTTGATCAATCCAAATTTGACGCAATTAAATCATGGCCAACACCCGCCAATGTGACTGAAGTACGATCTTTCCATGGTTTGGCTTCTTTCTATAGAAGGTTTGTCAAAAATTTCTCATCCATTGTTGCTCCTATGACTGAATGCATTAAAAAGGATAAGAAATTTGAATGGACAAAAGAGGCGCAGATTGCATTCGGCAAGATCAAGAATATGTTATGCCACACACCTATTCTGGCATTGCCTGATTTCTCAAAACCTTTTGAAGTAGAAACAGATGCAAGTAATGTGGCAATTGGAGCAGTTTTGGTGCAGGGTAAAAGGCCAATTGCTTATTTCAGTGCAAAATTGAATGGAGCCAGGTTGAATTATTCAACTTATGATATGGAATTTTATGCAATTCTTAGGCCTCTGGATCATTGGAGTCATTATTTGAGAGCTAACCATTTCATCCTGCATTCTGATCATGAAGCACTGAAACATATCAATGGTCAGCAGAAACTGAATCCTAAAAATGCCAAATGGGTTGAGCTCCTTCAATCTTTTAATTTTTCATCTAACTATAAGGATGGCAAGTCTGATGTGGTGGCAGATGCACTTTCTAGAAGATATGTGTTGATTAGTGTCTTAAATTGCAAGCTGTTGGGTTTAGAATATATCAAGACATATTATGAATCTGATGTAGAATTGGGTCCTATAATGCAGCAAATGGGAAGTGGAGTAGTGGGATCCTATATATGTTTTACATGATGGGTTCCTATTTAAAGGGAATCAGTTATGCGTGCCTAATTGTTCAATCAGGGAATTATTGGTCAGAGAGGCGCATGGAGGAGGTCTTGCAGGGCATTTTGGAATTGCTAAAACACTGAGCATGCTGCAAGAACATTTTTATTGGCCCAAGATGATTAAAGATGTAGAAGCTGTGATTTCTCAATGTGCTATATGTCAGAAGGCTAAAGCAACTTTTCATTAAGGGTTATACACACCATTACCGGTTCCTGATAGTCCCTGGGAAGATGTCTCAACGGATTTCATTGTTGGGCTACCTAGGACTGCGCGAAATAAGGATTCAATCATGGTGGTGGTGGACAGATTTTCGAAGATGGCACACTTTACTCCTTGTCATAAGACTGACGATGGTGTTAATGTTGCGGAGCTATACTTTAAGGATATCATTCGATTGCATGGGATTCCTAAAACAATTGTCAGTGACAAGGATTCAAAATTTAAGAGCTATTTTTGGAAACCATTGTGGAAGCTGGTCGGTACCAAGTTACTTTTTAGTACTTCCTATCGCCCCCAAACTGATGGGCAGACTGAAGTGACGAACAGGACCTTGGGAGTATTATTGCGTGGATTGGTAAGCAAAACTCAGAAAGATTGGGATTTAAAACTGGCACATGCTGAGTTTGCCTACAACAGATCACCTACTTATGCAACCAAACATTCACCTTTTGAAGTGGTTTATGGCATTAACCCTAAATTGCCAATTGATTTCATTTGTGTTCCTAAAGGTTAGTTGGTTCATAAAATTGCTTTGGATAAATATATGCAGAAATTACATGCACAAACTAGAGCAAGAATTAAAAAGGTGAATGATCAGTATAAATTGCGAGACAATAAGCACAGAAAGCCACGCACATTTCAGGAAGGTGATTTGGTTTGGCTACATCTCGGGAAGGAAAGGTTTCCTAACCACAGGAAAAATAAATTGATGCCTAGATGTGATGGGCCATTCAAAATTTTGAAGAAAGTTGGTGATAATACTTATCAACTTGAGCTACCAGGTGAATATAGGGTTCATGCTACTTTTAACATTGGTGATTTATCTCCATATATACGTGATGAACAACTTCCAAGTTTGAGGTCAAACTCTTTTGACGAAGGGGAGAATGATGCAAACACCAGTGACAAGATTGACAGTGACCAGATTACTCAATGTGCAAACAACTTCGAAGGTGGGGATGCCAGTGGCAAGGATGCAACCATTGGTGAATTAGTTGCTTATGGAAATATCAACCATATGGGTGCATCCAGGGTAGGGATTTGCGTGTGCATGGTCACATGTCAATATTATGGCACGCAAATCAAGGCAAGAATGGTGGATTTAGGAAACAAGATGGTTTTTGCCTATGAGTTTTTTCCCATAGGGTTTTTCTCATTTTTGGCATTGAGTCTTTTAATTCTTGGTGAGTCTTGATCATCATAATTATGCTAAACTGCATGAAAGATAGATTCTTGAAGGTTTCTTGATTAAAAGATTGGATCTTGAAGCATTTCTTGAAGTTCTTGAAGGTTCTTGAAAATTTGACGCAAAAATGGACGTTACTTGGGACGTGTATTTTTCGAGTTTTCCAAGATCTTGGGCAGCAAGTATTCTTGTAATTTTTATCTTAAAATCTGATGATTATCTTCTTAATTAGTTATTTAGATAAGTTGTTAGGATATTTTCTTGATTTGTTAGTTAGTTAGAGTTTGTTAGACAAGATATGATCAAGTGCAAGTTGCATGATGAGGTGGCATACTTATCTTGTTGTGTGTGTGTGTTGTAGGGGACGAAATTCCTAGTCTTAGGCATGTTTATTTGGTCTATTTTAGTTACGATTTTTTTTTATTATACCTATAAATAATCTCAACATTAGGATGTAATTAATTAAGTTGGAGTTGAATAAAAAAAAAGTTGTTAGTTTACTTGAAAACAAAAATCCGAAATTTAAGAGTTGGTGATTAAATTCTTTATACTCTTGTGATTAAATTAGTAGCTTTGTGGGTGCTTAGGCTTTAATCAAAGGACTAATTGATCAACCTAAAATTTAGAATCTTGGTGACTGGGTCTTTATAGATTCGAAATTTTAGTATATCTCTTTGTGAGTTTTTGTTCACACGAAAATTCACATCATTGAACCCATGAAGGAAAACATGTCTGTTATTGGAACTAAATGGGTTTTCAAGAACAAACTGGACGATTCAGGTATTATAGTCAGAAACAAGGCTAGGCTGGTGGTCCAAGGGTTTAACCAACAGGAAGGAATTGATTATAATGAAACATTTTCTCCAGTGGCCAGGTTTGAAGCAATCAGGATTTTAATTGCTTTTGCAGCTCATATGAACTTTAAACTCTTTCAAATGGATGTTAAGACAGCCTTTCTTAATGGTTATTTGAGAGAAGATGTATATGTGGAACAACCCCCTAGATTTGAGGATAGTGACTTGCCAAACCATGTTTTCAAACTTGACAAATCACTTTATGGTCTCAAACAAGCTCCTAGAGCTTGGTATGAGAGACTTTCCAGTTTTCTTTTAGAAATTGGATATAAGAGAGGTTTGGTTGACATGACACTATTATTAAAGGAAAAGGGATTGATCTGCTAGTGGTTCAAATATATGTTGATGATATTCTGTTTGGAGCTACTAATCCTGACTTGTGTAATGAGTTTGCAGATTTGATGAAAAGTGAATTTGATATGAGTATGATGGGAGAACTTGGGTTCTTTCTAGGGATTCAAATCAAGCAAACCAAGGATGGAATTATGATTCATCAACAGAAGTACCTCTAGGAGCTGCTGAAGAGATATGGTTTGCAAGACAGCAAATCCTATGAAACACCTATTCCAACTTATACAAAATTGAGCCTTGATGAAAAGGGAAAGGATGTTGAGGGTAAGCTATATAGAGGTATGATTGGCTCATTACTTTACTTAACAGCCAGTAGGCCAGATATAGTGTTTTCAGTAGGGTTGTGTGCAAGATTTCAAAGCAACCCTAAAGAATCTCACCTAAAGGTTGTTAAGAGAATTTTAAGATATCTCAAGGGTACTGATGTTATGTGTTTTTGGTATCCAAAAGGTAGCAGTATTAATCTTATAGGATACACAGATGATGACTTTTCTAGTTTTATTATGAACAGGAAGAGCACTTCTGGAATGGCTTACTTCTTAGGTTCATGCCTTATCTCATGGGGATCTAAGAAACAGAATTCTATGGCCTTATCTACAGCAGAGTCTGAGTACATTGTTGCTGCTTTATGGTGTGCTCAGCTCTTGTGGATAAAGTCACAACTAAAGGATTTTGGGATCTGTTTCAGAAGTGTTCCCATTTTATGTGATTACACAAGTGCAATCAATATTTCGAAAAACCCTGTCCAACATTCTAAAACCAAGCATATTGAGATTAGGCATGATTTTCTAAGAGACAATGTTGAAAAGGTAATGTAGATTTGGAGTTTTGCAGGTCAGAAGATCAACTAGCTGGCATTTTTACAAAACCTTTGAGCAGAGAAATGTTCATCAAACTTCGTACCTTGTTGGGTATGATTAAAATTAAACAATGAACTCTTAGGTCTTGACTTGTCCCTTTGGGTAGTCAAATGATGTCAATTTGTTTTTTTGTTTTTTGTTATTTTTGTCTTTTTTTTCTGCTTTTTAGGTCTCACAAAGTTCTTATGCGATGCTGAGATGATCAATTTAGTACTCAAGTACCTTAACATAATCTTGTAAAGAGTAAGTTGGCACAAACCAGTTGCAGACCATTAGGGAACCAGATTCTTGAGGCGGTTATTTTAGTCATTCGGTTTATTTTCAAAATTTCAAATTTTTTGAAATAAATGTAATGACAGTTATATTTATGGCAACTGCTTTTTTGGTTGAACAGACAAATATCTTTCAAATATTTGAAGTAACGTTTTGATTCAAATCTTTTATAAATATATTGCTCTTGATCTTACTTTCCTTTTTCATTTCATTTCCTTGATCTCATATTTTCTATATATTCTCTCTCGATCATTTTTTTTCTCTCACAAAACCTAAATTGTTTAAGTTCTTCTTTCTCTCATTAAAATCATTGAAAGTTTTTTTTTAGTGCTCAAAGCATAGGAAAAATTCAGTCTCATCATGTCAAAGAGAAGAAGCACAAGATTGGTTGAGAAAGAAGTCGGTGAATCTCCTGAAATCAAAACGAAGAAATCAAAGAAGATGGTTGATAAAGTAATTAAGTTTGTGGTAGAAGATGTGTTGGAAGAGGAAATTGATGAAGAGGAAGAAGCGCCATTGATTCGAAAGAACACCAAGCAAGAAACTTCAAAAGCTCTCACCATAAAATCACCCACCGCAAAATCCACCACAAAAACAACCACCACAAGAGTTGTTACCCCAAAATTAACCGCTAAAACCACCAAATCTTCTACACCAACATCCACAAAATCAACTACTTCCAAAACGCCACCCACACAAAAATCCAAAGAATCCACACAAGTACCAGTGGAGACTTTTAAACCTAAAGAACCTGAAATTGCAGAAGAGTCTGAACTAGAGAAGGAATCTGAATCCGAATCAGAGTCGGTTGAAAAAGAAGTTGAGGAAGAAGAAGTTGAATCAGAAGAGAAGGAAGTTGAACCCAAGGAGGATGTACTTATAGCCATGCGAGAAGAATTGAAGGAAAAGAAAGTGAGTAGCAAGAAACCGTCATCAAAAGCGGTTAAGAAAGTCGAGAAGAAGGTCACTAAACCAAAAACCACAAAATCCATAACACCCACTCCTAGAACCACTCCCAAACCAGTGGAGAATTGAAATCAAAGAAAAAGGAAGATGCTGAGGATGAAAGGGAAGTTGAGATAGCTCCTGAAAAAGAGGGCACTAAGACTATAACAAGCAAGGGTGCTAGAGTAAAAACGGTTGCAAGGAAGAGTGTTGAGGCTTCCAAAGGCAAGGCTATCATGCGCAAAGACAACCAGACCAGCCCACAAGAGGGAAAAAGAGAAAGCAATCTGCTATTGTGATCTCTTCAAGTGCCAAGTCCAAGAAAAGTAAGTCCAATACCCCTCAACCTCTATATAATCTTAAAGATAGACAAATTCTGGTAGGATTTTCTGTTGCAAAGACTTGGGTTGCACAGAAGTTTTTGGTTGAGGTTAAAGAGGCTTTAGATTTTCAAAACTGGTCTATATTGTTTGCTAAAGATCTAGATGTTTCCATGCCACTGGTTGAAGAATTTTATGAACACATGCATACTAAAGATGATGGATCCTATTTCTCCTTTGTTAAAGATACTCCCATTAATCAGTCTGAAAAGAAACAGGCCAAAATTCTCAAAGTTCCAACTAAGGGACTTGATGTATACTCAAGGGAAAATTGGCCTTCTGTCAAGGGAGTCACAGCAGAACGGATCCAGACCAGATTTTTTACTGTTCCACCTGATCCAAGCAGGGGTACACCATTGGCCACCTAAAAGAGCCAATCATGAGGATATTCCATACCATAGCCTCAAGGATTGTGTGTCCTAGAGCATAAGGTCGTATGAGTGTACAGTTGATGGATAGTGTTCTAATTTACTGCCTCATTGACACATTCTTGACAACCTCCCTGCTATGATGTTAGGTCATATGATTTGCTGTGTGGAGAAAGAAAACCATGCTCTGCCCTATGGAGGATGGCTGACCTTGGTATTTAGACATTGGAAGGTTCCTATGGTGGGAGATTGTGGCACCATGTCTCATCTCACCAATCAGATAATAGGTTAGAAGGGTATGACATATGCATGTGGTGTTTTAAAGATGAATGATGAGGGGAGGAGTGATGCTGGTCTTGCTGGGACCAGTACAGAATCAGTTTAGACAACTTATGCCTTGGTAAAGCAGCTAAGTGACCAGAATCAACTCATGCAAAATATGGTCAACAGTGTCACTACATTATGTGCTGCACTTCAGGAATCCTACAGGAGAATTGAGGTTCGTCTTGATAAAGCTGGTATAACTGGAGTTGAGGATTCTGAAGAAAAGGAAGAGTTATCAAAATTTGTTGGTGATGCTGATGATGAGGATGCTTAACTGGTCTCTGAGAAGAATGAAGAAGAGGATGATGAGGAACATAATGCAAGTGCTTCAGAGGAAGAGGAATCTAGATGGGACTGAAAATGACTTTGGAGTAGATTAAATTTCCTTTATTTCTTCTTATCTTCTCTTATTGCTGCTAAACCCTCCTATTTATTGAACTCTTATTCTGGTTTCCCCTTTTCCCAATTACAAAGACATCGTTATTATGTAATTTAGTTCAATGCTGGTCTATAATAACTATTCAGGACAAGTAGATTTGGTACTTTGACGGGAACAATGGTAAAATCAACATCTCTAGAATGTTGTTAGAGCTACCTACATTGGCTGAACTTAATATAATTAGTAGCTTAACTACTGATTTTATTTAGTTGTTTGTTTACATGCTTTCTTCAAAGACTGTTTTGATGATGCCAAAAGGGAGAAGCAGGTGTGAAGTTCTGATCTCTTCTACCTATCTCAGGGGGAAGCAGGTCAAATGAATGTTAGTAATTTGTGTGTGTTTCAGCAACTAGAAGCAAGGTTAAAAGGTCTTGGTAATGGTGATAGACCTGCATGGTCTAGAAGTAAGCGTATTCAAAGCATTTTACTTCTTATCATCCCAACGGCTTGGAAACGAGTTTGATGAACTTACTCATGTTCTTATTGCTAATGCATGTTTAAGTCTAAGAGCTCAGAGTCTAATTAGTATTTGTCCTTGGTACTTAGAAACTCTTTCTTAAAATGTTGTCAGTTAGTTGTGAACTGGTGTACTTGTAAATGATGCTTAATCTGCAAGAACGGTACGAGACCGGTCCATTAAATTCTAAAGAATTCAAAATTTTTGAAAAGTTCCAAATATTAAATGATATTATTTGCAGGGGAAACTTCATGGTTGTTCATCATCAAAAAGGGGTAATTTGTTGAGTTCCTAGCTTATGTTTTGAATGATGACAAACTACATTGAACTATTATATTGTTTGCAAGATTCTATTTGCATGTGCAGGTACTAAAGAAACAAATTCAATGGATGACAAGATGAAGCTCATGAAGCCAAGTCTTGAAGTTTTCATGAAGACCAAGTTCATAGAGTCATACTCTTAGTCTTAGATGCAATGTAAGTGGTATGAAGGTTTATAGATGCACTATAAAGGTTGAGATTAGACAGATGAAATAATTGTGGATTACAAGGAACCTTAGTTACTTGCCATACACAATTACAAGTAAACGTGGCTGACTGGAACAATCTGGGAACAGTATTGAACCAATCCTCTCGAATTTACTTCATACATCCGTATTTCAGGAAAGTTTCTTTCCGCGCAAAATTATTTTCAAAAATTATGCGGATGCTTGGATTGTTATGCAAGTTAGATATTCTTAAGTATGACAAGTATGTTATATTATATTATACTGATTTTATTTGATCTCAAATAAAATCAGTGAGGATATTTTTTGTGGAATTACTTCCATAATTCTAAGGAAAATATTCTCTTGCAATATTTCATAACATACTAGCCAAAGTCTTATTTAAGGAGATCTACTGGCATACAAACCTAATACTTTTTGCACGAATAAAAATTCAAGAACACTGATTGCAAAAAGTTCTCTCTCGAAGTCTTAACCTAGCATAAACCCTATTACCACATTAAGGTCTTAATAGACTCTCTTTTGTAAGCGTTTAGGCCAATTATTATTGAGAGAAAAGTGTTGTAATTTGAGCATTCTGTGAGTTCAGTGTGCTGGGTAAGTTGATCTGGGATCATCTTCATTTGAACCTTTATAGTTGAAGGTTGAGTCGAACTTCCATAGGTGGAAGTTGGGGAATCATATTGTGCATAGGTGCATAAGTGATTGGGTGTAATTCTTTTGTTATTTTGAGTTGATTAATAAAAGGGTGAGTGAGTGGAGGATGTAGACTTATTAGAAGTTAAACCTCGTTAAATCTTGATGCTATTTATTTTATTGCATTTTTGTTTCCGCTGCTTGAGAACTGGTTCTTAACTTTTTTTACGATCAATTGAAAAATTGATGCAGGCTATCGCACACCTCTCAAAAATAAACCAAACAACACTAACTAATTTAGCTAGGGAAGTAGGGATCGAATCCACAGGGAAGCAATGAAACACTACTAGTACTAAAAAGTTTAAACTGTACAAAGGGCCTTGGTTATGATTAATTATTAACTAAAAATACTAAAAACGAAATTAAACTACGAGTTTACCCAAATTGATTAAAACCTAGGGCAATCGGTTCACCATGAACAATTAACAAATTCATAAAACATAAATCAATCAATTCCACAAAATTCATTAAACTAGGGCACACTAATTCTCTCGAACTTAGACTCCCTCAAAATTCCTCTACCGGCTCTCGCTCGCATAGACTCGTTTTGCCTATTATTTAGTGGTCTTATTGTGGTAATTTTACCTCTCGGTCTCAATTTCGACAATTACCAAACTTACAACTAAATCTGTGCACAATTTAATTGCAATCGATAGAAATTAAAAATAGGAATTTAATTACTAATCAGGAACTAATCGATTGATATTAAACTAGTCCATTAATAAGTTCATGGATCCCCTAAACCCTAGGAAAGAAATTACTCACTCATAATTATAAAACTAAAACAATAAACAAATTTAAATTTATGATCATAAACAAATAAGGGCAATAATTAACTAAATAAACAATCATAAACTAATTAACAAACAAAAACTAATTAACATGAACTAATAAAACTAATAAACATAAACTATAAATAATTGAAAAGGAAAGAGAAAAGAAATTACCAAACTTAAATGGAAAAGAAACTTGAATTGAATTGTAAATTCTTCAACAAAATAAACTAATCTAACCTAATCTAGAGAGTGAAAGTAACTAAGAGAGCTAATTAGGATTTTTAAAACTGGAAAAACTAATAATGAAAAGTATATCTCGTGCTCCTAGAAAATCGTGCCTTAAATACAAGCCTAATGAGCTTTTTAATAATTAATTACGTAAAAAGTCAATCTCCCGGCAAAATAGCCAAAAACACGTTACCTGCGCCCGCGTAGAACAAAAGAATTTTGTTCTATGCGCCCGCATCATGAAACAGAAGCTTCTAAAATTCAGCGTCATTTTGAAATCGCTATAACTTTTGCTACAGGACGTTCCATAGGGCTTATGACCTACCGTTGGAAAGCTATTTGAGTCTAATTTCCAGTGAAACAAGAATTAGATCAATCCAGTGTATAGATTATAATGTATGAGCAAAATGGTGGACAGTGGTCAAAATCTTCACTTCTAAACTTCTTAATTCTTCACTTTTACTTCTAATATTTCTCCAACTTGTCATGTAAGACGTCAAAATTGTTCCTATGAGTTGTAAAATGTCTATAATCATTCTTCAAATGCTCATAAGTGATCTTCATCTCTCAAGTGCTGAAATTAGGTAATAAAATCAACCGAAAATTGGTCGTTTCCTACACAACTTTACAAAACCATACAAAAGACTAAAAAAACACTATTAGCATGAAAATTGGCTCAAATAAGCCCGACTAGTCCACAAATCATTATGGAATTAGGGAGAAAAATAACATAAATATTCGACACATCAAAAATCTACAATAATCTTACAACACTCAATTCACCCCCCCCCCTCTTGAGTGTCACTTGCACTTTCACTGTGGACTCGGGGCTTTGGGGGTCCACGTGCCCTTTTTGCGGACATTGAATGTCTTTAGTTTGATTTAATAGTATGAGTATGCTTGGCTTAGGGAGTGAGTCTAGAAGCTCAAAACCCAAGTAGAGAATTCAACACCATCCTCCTTTGGGGAGCTAACGGAACCCCATTAAGTCATAGCCAAGGGCAAAAACGACAGCCAAGGATAAGAAAGTCTCATATCTCTGGATTTGAAAACGAGGGTAAGGACAACAGTAGGTCACAATGTCCCCCCGCGTATAGCGGCCTCTACTTGTTCTCCTTTGTACTTTCATAATCATAATATCGAATTATAATATACATATTTCCGATTTTGAACTACAAACACATAGAAATAAGGCTAGGAGGGTTTTTAGTTAATGAACACATAATTTCCAATTTAAACATGCTTGGGTGATCGCTTTAGGATTTAATTCGTTTTAATCTTTAATTAGTCAAGACATGCTTTTAGGTCTTTGAGCTAAACATAATTTTTAGATGATTTAATCATTTAAAGCATTAAAAACATAGTATGAAAATCTTATAAAACCTAAAGCAATGTTTCTACTTAAAGTTGATTTAAATTTAAAGTCGAATGATTTTTTAGTCAATGTTGCATGAATTTGATTTCAAACATCTCAATTATCTAATAAAACAATAAAAGCACATAAACATGCAAAACTTACTCTTTGAAGAACGCCATATGGAGATTTTGATGTTGTTGGCCTCATTTGAAGTACCTTGCATGCAATCGTCGACAACTTATTAGAACTGAAAGGTTGAAGAACTTTGATTAAGGATAATGATAATAATAATAATGATAACGATGATGATGATGGTGATGATGATGGTGATGATAATGATTATGATGATGATAAGTTTAAATATTTGTGAGAGAAAGAAGTAGGGAGGCACGGTTTTCGAAATAAGGCACGAAAACCGAGAGAGAGATAGAGGTAGAGAGAGAATGTGTGAGTTGAGTGAGAATGAAAATTGATGAGCGAATGTGTGAATGAAAAGGTCGGAGAAGAGGGATATTTATCGGGCCGAAAGTGATGTCAGCAAGCGCCAGAGCACTGGAGGAGTGCCAGGGCACCCCACCTACGCCTAGGCGCTCAAGGCGAGCGCCAGGGAGCTCAGTGAGCGCTTGGGCGGCTAGGCGCAGGATGGGCGCTATGGAGTACGTCCTACACTATGGCACTTGAACCCCCGATTTTGATTTTCACGCGGTGATTCTATGGACCTTCCTTATTTCGTATATTCATTACCATAAATCGAAATATTATGAAATAATACGAAATTCTCTTCCGTAAACCGGTTTATTCATTTCCATAACCTAGAGTTTTCATAAACCGAAGAAACCCTTCTAGAAGGTTCGTCGAATCCGGTCACATTCATACGCTTAAATTAATTTCTTTATTTTTCGAAAATGAAATTAAAAAGTGAATTATGAAAATAAATGAAAAGAAAATGAAAATGAGAAAATGAAGTATAAAAATAAATATAATAATGAAATATGAAATATGAAATATAAGAAAATTAATTTAAGCGCATTTCGACCATCATAACTCATCATCGGTTATTCTAACAATGTTTTTTTAGTTTTCAAAAAGTTCTGCTGACCGGGCAGTGGGACCCCCATATAGATTTTGGAGTGGGGACGAAATAGGTGAAAGACTGACTTCCGACACAAAACTAGGTGTTTTTCAAGCAATCAATTTTTAGTCATTGAACTTGTAGCGGTGTGGCACACTTTAATCATCAGCCATTAGGTGGGACCAAATATAGGAGTTTACACTGATACGAAACAAGATGATAACTTCGAAGGTTTGTTGATGGCTTCTAAGAATGATGCAAGTATGGGGGAAATAATGGCTTATGGGGATTCAAGGCTTTTGGGATCTTCAAAGACATCATCATGGGTGTGTATGGTGACACACGAAAATACTTGATCATTGAAGCAAAGGAGAGAATGATGGAATTAGGGGAATAAGATGGTTTTGCCTATGAGTTTTTCCCACTTCACTTGATAGGGTTTTCTCAATTTTGGCATTGAGTCTTTTAATTCTTGAAGTGTCTTAATCATCATTTACAGCCTTATACACATGAAGAATGACTTCTTGAAAGTTTCTTGATTAAAAGATTGAATCTTGAAAGGTTTCTTGAATATTTGAAGAAAAAGTCACAAAATAGCGCAAAAATGGATGATGTGTTCTTGCCTCAATTTTGGTGTTTTTTTGGGTGATTTGGGTAAATCTGATTTTTGTGTAATTTTGGTTGTAATTTGTTGATTATCTTGATTAGCAAGATAAGAATAAGTTTGTTAGGATATTTTTCAGATTAGATAGAATTTGTTAGGATATTTTAGCAAGTTGCATGACATGCAGTGATGATGTGGCATTCTTATCTTGTGAGTCATTGATGAGTCACTAGATTAGGGTGAATTTTCCTAGTGTTATGCGTGTAAAATTATCTTAGTTTAGTTAGGATTTGTTGATGATTATGACTATAAATAATCTCAACATTTTCGAGTGTGTGAAATTTTCGAACACTTTGTGAGAGTTGGTGCGTAAGCTTTAGACTTTTGTGAGGATAATTTTAGGAATTGAGGGTGCATTGCTTTAATCAATTCATAAAATTATTCGACGTAGATCATTTTTCTTAGTGCTTGGCTTTAGAGAAAACCGAACTAGTTTATATCTTTGTGAGTGGCTATTTTTATTTTCAATATTCACATCATACACCTCCATATCTTCAATTTTATCCCTCTTAATGCCACTCAACTCTACTCCTTCACCTACATTACTATTCTCCCCTTTCCTTGCCACTTTCTTTACTTGGCTTTTTACTATCACTTGTAGCCCAACTTCGAAACTCCCTAATGCCACTTCTTTACTCGTAGCCCCCCCCCCCCCCCCCCCCCCC
>PYUH01000070.1:120403-375132 GCA_016808085.1 Suaeda aralocaspica | reverse complement strand
GCCCCCCCCCCCCCAACCACCACATATAATAGCCTCCCCCTTCTTTCCGCCTTTACCCACATCTACCTCTTTTGCGTCGTTCAAAACATCCACTCCTACTCGCTAATCTCTCTCTATTCCCGCCGCATGCCCCTTTCCCTTTTCACCAGCCTCCAACTCCCCTAAAGCCACATCTTTAGCCTCCTCCCAGCACCTTTGGTTTAGCCTCAAACAACAGCCCTTTCTTCGCACTCATTATTTTAGTAGCTTCCTCACACATTTTCATTCTCCCTTTACGCAGGGAAGCTCACAACCATGCTGCCCCCCCCCCCCCACAACCCCATCTCCTCCATCCTCCACCACTGTACAATATCTGTCAACAAACCCAAGTAAACCACACCCAAAGCAAAATAAAAGTAAACGCTCATACTTAATTTCAATCTGCCTAATATTACCCCTTTTCTCACGAATTTTTTAAGTACGCCGCAACATTTTGTTCACATCAATAACCACTTACACTCTCCTAGATTTATCCCATCCTACATTATCATCTTCAACCTCTAGCAACTTGCCTATTTTACTTACAATAATAGTAATTTCCGCGTTGGATCGACTATCAAGTGGTAAGTTATAAAGTCAAATCCAAAATGGAGGTGTATCCAAAGCCATATCCTTTGGTTGCTCATCACCATTAACTTCCTTAAGCAATAATAAGTGGTTATCGAAGTGCCAAGAACTCATCAAGAACGAACTTTCTCCTTATCTCTCCAGTGGAGGAATTGCATGACCATTAACTTATTCTCAACCGAACTAAAAATAACTCCCTTTGATAGAGCCCAAACTTGCTTCACAGCGGTTTTTGTAAAGCATAAAAAATGTAGGAGTGAATTGTCTATAACCGCCCCACCAAAGCTAGCGCAAATTTCTCCTCCACCGCACTGTCCTCCCCCCACCACCCCCCCCCCACCCAAATCAGCCATCTCCTCGTCATTGATAGCTAGGTTAGCGCCTACATTCACAATCTCCTCTGCCACACTCTACTCACGTCCTTAGGAAAAGGGACAGAAACTTGAGACACAAGTATGTAACAAAACTCTTCTTTAGAACCCTAGGACCCTGGATAAAAAAGAGACTCTTTGATGTAACTGATTTTTATAATAATTTCTTTCTTTTTTAATTACAACCGTTAAATATTTTATCTCTCCCATAAAATATTCAAAAGTTACAACTAAAAAAATAGTAAAAGTATATTTCTTAAGGACATCCCAAATTTCAAATACTAATTCAAAATTTATTTTAAATTTAAATATAACACACATCCCACGCTAGCCCCGCTAGGTCACCACACAAATGAAAGTGACACAGTTGAGCTAGTGACAAATTGACAACTATGTTACAACTTCAAAAACACCCCAAGAACCATTTCCCATTCATTTCTCCTCATTCGACCGTTTAAACGTATTACCATTTGCTCACTTTCCTAACTCCCCAACATTATTGAGGGAAGTCACAACATTTAAACATTATCTCGAGATTTACATCACTAGATCCAATCGACCTTCCCCAACACTCCACTATTAGATTCACTTAACCTCCCATTTTCAAATTCCTCCAAAATATTTTTATCATCATTAAATTTTAAATATAAAAAATGGGGTATAGAGCAGACGATGATTACGATTACTTGTTCAAAGTAGTGTTAATCGGCGACTCAGGTGTCGGTAAATCTAACCTTCTTTCTCGATTCACTCGAAATGAGTTTAGTCTAGAGTCTAAATCCACCATTGGTGTTGAATTTGCTACTCGTAGTATTCGTGTTGATGATAAAGTTGTCAAAGCTCAAATTTGGGATACTGCTGGCCAAGAAAGGTTCTCTTATCTCTCATTATTTGTTTTTTGATTTGATTTCATTTTGATTTTGAATATTTCTCTTTTTATTTTTTTTTATTTTTTGAGGTTTATGAAGTTGGATCTGATAAACGAATGATCATTGCGGTTTTATGAATTGTTAGCTATCATTTTGGCATTGCGGTTTATCGGATTTCTGTTGAAATTTGGACGTTGTTCTGGATCTTAACTCCTAAATTGTCCTCTATGAATTTACTATTTTATTTTATATTTTGATGTTTTGGTTTAGATTTGATTGAATATAATGCCTCTGTTTTTAAAATTGCAATAAATCATTTTTACACTCGACAAGGTAAATTTTTAACCAATAATAGCTTTAATCAAACCATTGTATAAAATTATATGTTAATAAATTGTATGCCATGACGAATCAAACGAGATCATGAAATTAATTTAGAGCTTGTAAGATAGAATAATGCAAGTTTTGAATTGTTGCATCTGAGAAAACGGAGGTAGTTTATGTTTGTGCAATTGTTTGTTCTTTTACCTTAATGTAGGAATGATTAGTTGATGATGTTGACGTCAGGAGAGTTGGGAGTGATTGAATTTAGGAGTATTGTGACTTTTGCATCTTATTTTATGCCTATTAGAGATTAGAATGAGGGCTAGGAAGGATCTAATTGGATAAGTACCCTTAATAGATTTTTTATTTTTTTTTAAACCAAGAAGGTCCGCAATTCTGAAGTTGTTGTGTATTTGCTTGTGTTGGTTTTGCTTTACACTATGTTGGGGGGGAGTTGGTGTATGATTGTATAGGCTTGATTGAGGTCGCACAATTTTGTGCTGATTCGTTATCTGTATCTTTGAAATCAGAGGCTCCTTTTTTGCCAAGTTTTGTTTAACTCATATAATCTGTTCAGGAGTTCAAAATAACTGAATATGCAGGTTTGTGAATTGTTACTGGTCAATTTTAGTTAGCACATTGACACGAATTTATGATCTGAAGTTGTTTACTTGATCATACTAGCTGTGGTTTTCCATAGTTTTAAACTGCCTATTGCTTTTAGGTGTTGTACAAGATACTGTTTGTTGACTACAACCTAGTATGAAGTTCTCGCTTTCAGGGAAAAACAGAAGATATGGGAAAGACCAAAAGATAATAGAAGTTAATGGCACATGAATACGAAGATAAGCACTTGAAGGAGCAGATAATTTATTTGCAATGGTTTAGTGGCAATTGGAACTCCCTGATTTTGTCTCTTTCCTAGACTGTCAAGATTGAAGAAATGCTAATCCATTCCTTCTGTCTCCTATTTGATTATATGTGCATTCATGATATTGTTACACTTTGTTTAATTGGACCTTTAAATGCTTGAATAGAAAGAAAAATGGCCAATTGGATCATGTCCTTTAACCAGTTGGCCTACACAAGATATCCAGTTTGCATCTGCACTTGGCAGTGAGAGTGTTATGCCAAATTAATCTGCTATTACACTCTTGCACTAATGAAACCCATCTCATTTTGTTATATGTTTTCTTTAGGTATCGTGCAATCACCAGTGCCTATTATCGTGGTGCTGTTGGTGCATTACTTGTCTACGATGTCACTCGTCACGTCACATTTGAGAATGTAGAGAGATGGTTGAAAGAGCTCCGAGACCATACAGATGCTAACATAGTGATCATGCTTGTGGGAAACAAATCAGATTTGCGGCATTTGCGTGCTGTTTCCACTGAAGATGCTCAGACATTTGCTGAGAAAGAGAAAACTTTCTTCATGGAAACCTCTGCTCTAGAATCATTGAATGTTGAAGATGCTTTCACAGAAGTGCTTACTCAAATTTATCGAGTTGTCTGCAGAAAAGCTCTAGAGGCTGGGGATGACCCTGCTGCTGTGCCCAAGGGACAAACAATTAATGTGAAGGATGATGTATCTGCCGTCAAAAAAGTTGGATGCTGTTCCACATAATCCATTAAGTCATCAAGCTAAGGGTGGTAAAGCTGTGCGTAATACAACAAAGGAGGTTAGAGATGCGAGTACTTGGTAGAAAGAATTAAAATCACATTGGAGCTTTGCAAGATTTTATTAACTTCAGTATTTTATCCTGTTCGGAAAGTTCAGACTTGCCTGTTTAGTTTGTCTCAAGCTGCACGAGTTGGTTTGCTGTAACTAATGAGATTTGAGGTGGAACAATTTATGTTTCCATCTCACTTTTAAAAGATCATTTTTGATCTTTTTACATGTTGAAGCTGTACTTTGGCTTCCATATTTTTCGTTTAATGTAATATCTGGAGATTTAAATGTTAAAGTTTTCTGTAGTATACACCCAAGTTTTACATGAAGTTCCTGAATCTGGGATATCTTGATCTTATTGCCGATTCAAATACAAAGCGGTGCATTGGCTTTGTATTTTTCGCTGATGTAATAGCTGCACTAATCATCCTCAGAAATTTTCCTAGCAAACATGCATAGGGAGCCAAGCCTTTTTTTTTTTGGTAGGCGTAAGGCATTACCTTAATAGTAGTAAATTGTTTGGATAACAAAGTGAGGGAAAAGAAGGGAAGGGTGATGAAAGAGATGGAAGGGAAAAATGATGAGTTTTCCTTCCAAAACTATCCATTGTTGGAGATTAATTTCTTACAATTAAATCACTCTATTTCTCTCAATTGAAAACAGCTGAACTGAACTGATTGGAGCTGAATTGAACTGAACTGAACTAAATTTTTTTATGAAGGATTAATGAATAGCAAAATAAGAGAAGAGCTGAGCTAAACTGAACTGAACGGAGCTGAACTGAACTAAACTGATTTTAAACTGAAGTAAATAGACCCTCACTTCCTTTCCCTTCCCTCCCTTTCTCCTCATTTCCTTCAATCCAAACAAATTATAACTGAAATCATTATCTAAATAAGATAGGGTTCTATATAATTTGTTCGAAGTGATATGAATACTCTGTTTGTCCTATGTTTCGAGCTAAATTTGAAGATTTGAATTGTATCGAATCATATCTGTGAAAATTTCACTGTTGAGAAGAGAGAAAAAATAATTTCAGAAGTACGTGAAATGAGATTGAACTAGTTATTGGCCCAAGTGATGCCAAGGGTCATCATTGCACGTAAATTGACTTTTGGAGTTTGAACTAGCTTAATAACATTATTGGAGTTCTAATTTATTCATATGATTAAATGATCAATCAAAAACCACCATCTCTAGCTCTGTAACCACCAGTCCACCACCCAAATTTCCCACACTCACTTTCCAATTGACTAATTACGCCACCACAACTCACAACAGCGAGACAAAGACGACAACCACCACCACAATGTTGATCACTGCAAAGTAGTCTCCAATTTCGCAAAGAAATTGCCATAGAACATGGGAAATTTCTAGTTCCTCAATGTGAGCAATATATTAAATCCATCACAAGGGTTTATTTGGTATTTTACAAAAAGTCAACATTAGTCAATGGTGGGTCAAAGTTGTCATATTACCATCCCTTACCTATTAAGCTGTAAACAAAGTTAGTTAATAATGTAATTACACACCAACTGATGAGGCTATCGCACACCTATCAAAAATAAACCAAACGACACTAACTAATGTAGCTAGGAAAGTAAGGATCGAATCCTCAGGGAAGCAATTGAACTCTATTAGTTCTAAAAAGCTTAAATCGTACAAAGGGCCTTGGTTGAGATATGTTGATTAACTAAATGACTACTAATTGACTGCTAATTAATTACGGGAATTGATGAAGATTAGAACTATAAATTAAGCCTAGGGTCATTCGGGTCACCAAGAACAACTAATGGATTCACTAACAAAGACATTCAATCTCACAATTATCGTCAAATTAGGGCTCACTAATTCTCTCGAATTTAGACTCCCTCGAAACTCATCTAGCGGCTCTCGATCATGCTTAGACTAATTCCGCCTATTATTCAGTGGTCTTATTGTGGTATTTTTACCTCTCGGCATCAAATTCAACAATTACCAGAATTACAACTAAATCTGCGCACAATTCAATTGTAAACGAAAAACCCAATAATAGGAAATTGACTACTAATTGTGGAATTGAAACAACCTAATTTAGTTAGTCCATTAATTAGTCAGGGTTCCCTGAACCCGTAAGAAATTTGACTACTCACCATGAAATGAAAATTAAAGCAAACATAATTATAAATTCATAATTGAATTCATATTAAACTAATTAAACTCAACAATTAACTAAATTAATTAGACTAAAGAAAATAAAAAGCATAAATTAAACTAAATAGAAAGAATAAAAGCAAAAGAATTACAAATTGAAGAACAAATTGAAGGACTTGAATTGAATTGAAAATTATTGGTGAGAACAAAACCCTAATTCCCAAATTAATTTTGAGAGAGAAAAGTGCTTAAAATAAAACCAAAGAGTCTAATTCTAAATTATGAAAGGCATCCCGTTGTTTTGCCTAGAAAGTCGTGCCTTTAGTACCCAAAATTGGGCTTACAAAGTCAAAGTACGAAGAAAATAAAAGAAAAACAAATTTCCGAAAAAACGCTGATGCGGGCGCATAGGAGTTTTGTGCGCCCGCATCAACCCTCCAGAAGCCTTCTTCAGCTGATTTTCTATTAAAATGCGGGCGCATGGTAATTTTATGCGGGCGCATTGAGTCTTCAGAATAGCTTATTTTCTTTCTTTTCTTCTTATTTCTTCATAGTTTCTTCATGACTTGTTTCCATAACTTTTTGGCACGCATTCCCATGCATANCATGACTTGTTTCCATAACTTTTTGGCACGAATTCCCATGCATATGTCATTCTCGTTCCGTCCAAGCTTCCCAGCTTCCTTCCAAACCTCGGTTTCTGTGCTCCTGAAAATACAAAACACACCAAAACCGAGCGTAACAATCGCAAATGATAAAATCAAACTAAAAAACTCTAAAATTGCAGGAAATCAATCAAACTTGGCGAAACACTTCAAATTAGCTAAAGAACACCAAATGAGCTAAAATCAAGCTAGAATCACAACCAGTAGGCATAAAATTGGCCCGAAACAAGGGGAAAAACACAATAAAAACCGCACATATCAAATTCCCCCAAGCCAAGCCTTTGCTCGTCCCGAGCAAAGATAACGAAATGACTTTCACCCCATAAAAACCATATGCATCACAACTCAAGGACCCATCCGAGTTTACTAAGATCAAAGCAAGTCAAATGCTGCACATTCCTAAGCAAAAGTCAAATAAAGCCAACCAAGCAAGTTTAATGGATCGATGACTAGAGTAGCTCACGGGTTGTCACTCCACACAATTGAGCATCTAATGATGTAGCTCACCCTCACCACCCAACCATAAGAAGATGGAATGCAAATGCAATAAAGTATTTAAATGCGAGTTTTGAGGAACCCAAATCCACATCTCACACCTCATGCAAGTGTTTAAAGGTATACACTCAATCTTAAAGTCGACTCGAAATGCAATTAATACTCTACGACCTTGCCAAAGGGCTCTTCCACAATCAACCAAAGCATGCACATGAAGATCAAAGAGGACTTTTAAGCTTGTAATGTAGGCTAGGGTGAAGGGTAAGATGAATTTGGGATAATGTGGCTGAAAATGCGGGTATACGCATATAAATCACCAGAGACTCACCAACACATCATACAATAATATTAATGTCTCCCATCATCCAATTCCAACCAAATCAAACCAAACTTTTAAATTTTCATCCACTTCACACCTTTATTTTCAATTAAAGCACAAATATAAACCAAATTCAAGCTTTTCATTCATCCACTTCAATTTCAACTTGTTTTTCTTCCTTTTTTCAAAATTTTTTTTTCTTTCTTTTTTTCTTTCCATTTCATTGCGTTTTTTCCTCTTTTTTTTCATTTTTTTTTCATTTATCTCTAGTTTCACGACTCTTAATAGTTAGCCATTAAGACCAAACCATCACACGTATATAACTGGACTCTAAATCACATTTACAAACCAACACATTGTATTTTAAAACACAATTCCAGTCATTGGTACGTAGAGCCTTAATGTGAAACTTATAGAACCTCCAAATACATCAAAATTTCACAATTTCACCAAATCCTCCAAATACATTGTCACAACAATCAACAACCCCAACAAACCACAATATGACTCCCCCAAGCCAAGCTTGGGCATACAACATGTCATCAAACACCAAGGCCAAAAGGGGTTGTAATGCGGTTAAATTTTGTGAGGGATATAGGCTTAAGAAAACACAGGATCAAGGGGAAAAAGTGTTCAACATGAAATTCCTAGTAATTTATTTGAAAGCTCTAAAAACAAATGAATGCCTCTTATCATGTGCAACATGCAACAAAACCTCAACCAAAAGCTACTCAAGTCCAATGGCAAACCCAAGATCATAAATGCACCAGGAACTAAGCACACATGAAAAGAACGCAATTTAATGTAGCCTATAAGATTAAAAGTGGCTCAAATCCTCCCGCTAACACAGTTCAAGTCCAAGACCTAAGCAAGCTTAGACAGAGTTGACAAATACAAGGAATGCTAGCAATTTAAGACAAAGCCATGCCCGACAAATCACATAAGTAAACTCATCCGAATACAAGCATCATGAAGTTTTCAAAAATTTAAGCACATGGGTACATGAAAAGTCAAATCTCATAAACAACACAAGTCGGGACGAGCGGCTAGCCATTCACAAAAAAAAACTCTCTTTCTAAAACTAAACTACACTAAACTAAGAAAGCAATACATTTTTTTGGTCACATGTAAACTCCCGTCCCTAATGGACGGTACAACCATGCAACAGTTCTACAAAAGCAGTAAAAACTACACTAGAAAGCAATAAAAGCTATACTAAGAAAGCAAATAAAACATACCTCCCCCAAGCCGGACTCAGTAATGTCCTCAATGCTGAAGGGAGTAAAGTAAGAGGGAAGAGAGATGGTGGAGGGTTTTAGGGAGTCATGCGGGTGTAAAATGATGTATATGGGTAAGAGGAAGAAGTTGTGCAAGGATAAGAAAGAGGCATGGGTGGTAAATGCTATTACATGTAGCATACACGGATTGAGATTTGACCACCTCGCACTGTCTTGATTATATATAATAAAGTATAATTTGGATTAATCTGATTCTTGCTGCATTGGAAAGTAGACTCATAGAGCTTTCCAATGGTAGGTCATACGTCTCGTGGAACGTCCTAGAGAAAAAGTTATGACCGTTTCAAAATGACATTCGGCGGAAAAAAATCTGGACTTCTGGAGGTCTGACGCGGGTGCATAAACTTCCCATGCGTCCGCATCAACCATCTTCACTAAATTTTCTGGACTTTTGGGGGTCAGATGCGGGCGCATAAAACCCCCATGCGTCCGCATCTACCCTGTTTCACCCCGATCACTTTGTTTTCTTCTCTTTGACACTTAACAAATTTTCACTTTCTCTTTGTTACTCACCTTGACCTTTACTTAGACTTTAAACTTTGGAATTCTACCGAAAACCCCTAGTTACTCAATTATACCTAAAAACACACAAAAACACACGAACACAAACTAACTAAAAATTACGAAAATAAACTAAAACACACCAAAAACACACAAAAAGAGTTAAAAAGGGATAGAAAGCTCAGGTTGCCTCCCGAGAAGCGCTTGTTTAGGGTCATTAGCTTGACCATTTTACCTCATAGCTCATGGAGGATCGAAGAGTGAACGTGAACCCCATTTAGTTAGGCAATCAAAGCAATTAGGAGTTATTGGTTGCTCAAATGCCTCACGTTCCTTGGTAAAAACCCTATCATTTGTCGTATTCATATTACAAGCATGAGAAGATTGTTTTCGAGGTTTCCGGCGTTCTTTGGGACGGGATTTTCTTTTCTTTTGATCCTGACATAGCTTGTTATTAGCATCATCTTCATCACCTGCAATAGAATCCAAACACAAAGGAGCCTCTAGAAGATCCTTATTAGGGGATCGAGGCAAGTCATTAAGAACAATTTCATTAAGAGTATAAATTGCATGACACGATTGTTCTATCTAGGACTTTTCAATGCACTACCAAGGTTGAAGGTAACCTTGTCATCACCTACAGAAAGAGTCAAATTTCCATTCTTAACATCAATAACAGCTCCTGCAGTATTTAAGAATAGTCTTCCTAGAATAATAGGGATATGTGCATCCTCCTCCATATCCAACACCACAAAATCAACAGGAATAAAGAATTCCCCTATTCTCACCGGGACATCCTCTAAAATACCTTTAGGGTATTTCACTGTCCTATCTGCCATCTGCAAGGTGATGTTAGTAACCTTTAAAGCACCCATATCAAGCTTTTTACAAATAGATAACGGCATGGCACTAACACTGGCCCCTAAATCACATAAAGCTTTGTCAATAAACAGAGGGCCAATGTTACAAGGAATAGAAAAACTTCCCGGGTCCTTCAGCTTAGGTGGGGACTTGTTTTTCAATATAGCACTGCACTCCTCCGTAAGTGCTACGGTCTCCACCACACTCAACTCACGTTTCCTGTTCAAAATGTCTTTCAAAAACTTAGTGTAAGTAGGAATTTGAGTTATCAAATCAGTAAATGGAACAGTAATTTGCAAATTCTTAACAATAGTTAAAAATTTACTGAAATGATTATCATTCTTACTCCTGGTCACCCTGTTCGGAAAGGGCAACCTAACCTGTGACTTCGGGATAGTATTAATCGATGTGTCATCTACCTTCTCCTTAGGTGCTTCAGCCTCCTTATTTGGAACTGTCTCTAAATCTTCAATCACCACATCACTGGTCTTCTTAGCTCCACCTGCAACATCAGAATTAACATCATCAGTAGGCATTTTCGGGCCTTCATAAGCAGCTCCACTCCTCAAGGTAATGGCATTGACATGGTCCCTCGGGGGATTCTGTGATGCCTGTGATACTGGAGGTGTAGGTTGTGATGGAAGGTGGCCTGGTTGCCTTTGAGCAGTTGATTGTGCAAGCTGAGCTATCTGAATCTCCAGGTGCTTGTTGTGAGCCTGCATTGCCTCCATATTTTTCTGTATTTGCAACATCATATTCTTCAACTCTAAGATTTCTCCACTAGGTTGAGGTGGCATTGGCGGTGCTGATAGTGGTGGCCTGCTGAAACCTGGTGGGTGTGGTGGTACATATCTCTGCATCTGCTGGGGTGCCTGCTGAGGTGGCATAGCTTGCTGAGGATTCTGGACATTGCTGTTGTTCTTGTAGGAAAAGTATGGGTGATCCTTCCAGCCCGGATTGTATGTATTAGAATATGGATTGTTCTTGTAGGCTTGAAAGGCGCACACTTGCTCTACTGAACTGGTACATGACTGGGAACTATGACCGAACGAACCACAGGAATCACAGAAAGGGTCAGTACATCCCGAAAGTGCAGCTACAGGTGATGGTGGAGAAGCTGTAGTACCAATCTTGTCGAGCTTCTGACTTATGGCATTGATCTGTGCAGCTAGACTCTCATACTTATCATCAACTACATGTTTTCCACCCTTCTTGGAATGCCCTCTAAGGTTACCAAACTGTGAATTATGAGTGGCAATTTCATCAATCAGTTCATATGCAGCGTTGACCTCCTGGTTCATAAATCGACCATTAGCAGCAGAATCTAACAAAGCCCTACTCTCATTACCCAACCCATTGTAGAATGACTGAAACTAAAAACCATTTCTCAAGCCCATGATGAGGACACATTCTCAATAACTCCTTAAACCGTTCCCAAGCATCATATAGTGACTCATCTGTCTCCTGATTGAAGTTAGTAATTTGGCTCCTCAATAAAGCAGTTCTCTGTGGTGGGTAGTACTTCCTCTGAAAAGTAAGAGCTAAATCCTCCCAACAATTAATGGTGGCCATATTAAGATCATTCAATCAGGTTCTAGCCTTGTCTTTTAACGAAAATAGGAACATTCGCCTTCTGATTTAGTCCTTAGAAACGTTCATTTGCTTGATAGTATCACAGTATTGAAGGAAATTTTGTAAGTGTAAATTCGGATCCTCCTTCAATGTCCCTGAAAATTGATTTCGTTCAACCATGTTCACAAGAGCCGGTTTCAGTTCAAAATTGGCAGCATCGGTATCAGGTACTGAATAACCTCCAGCCATAAACTCCGTACTAGGCAAGGAATAGTCTCTCAATGAACGGGTCGCAGGTGGCGGTGGTGGAGGTGGTGGTCCTCTACCCTGTCCTTCTCCTTCGGCAGCCATTTCAACCTCTAAATACCCTTCAAACAGTGGATTAAAGGTGAACTCGAAAAACTGAGACAAGTCAGAAACAATTTCCTCCACAGATCGGGGAAGAAAAATTCGGCGTCTACTACGTCTCAACCGCTTCAAAAATACTCGCTCGGGCTCAGGGAAAATGAAAGTATCAGGCTCGTGGTCGTTTTGCATAAACCTATGAACCTGCACACAATAGAAACTCCGAGCAAAGATAAGAAACAGCCCCAAAGAACTGAATAGTTCTTTGAGACTAAGAAAAATAAAAAGAAAACATTATAAACCCGACTAACAGAATTAAAAATTGCCTCCCTGGCAACGGCGCCAAAATTTGATCAGGCTGTCGCACACCTATTAAAAATAAACCAACGACACTAACTAATGTAGCTAGGGAAGTAAGGATCGAATCCTCAGAGAAGCAATTGAACTCTATTAAATCTAAAAAGCTTAAACCGTACAAAGGGCTTTGGTTGAGAAATGTTGATTAACTAAATGACTACTAATTGACTGCTAATTAATTATGGGAATTGATGAAGATTAGAACTATAAATTAAGCCTAGGGTCATTCGGGTCACCAAGAACAACTAATGGATTCACTAACAAAGACGTTCAATCTCACAATTATCGTCAAATTAGGGCTCACTAATTCTCTCGAATTTAGACTCCCTCGAAACTCATCTAGCGGCTCTCGCTCATGCCTAGACAAATTCTGCCTATTATTCAGTGGTCTTATTGTGGTATTTTTACCACTCGGCATCAAATTCAACAATTACCAAAATTACAACTAAATCTGCGCACAATTCAATTGTAAACGAAAAACCCAATAACAGGAATTTGACTACTAATTGCAGAATTGAAACAATCTAATTTAATTAGTCCATTAATTAGTCAAGGTTTCCCTAACCCTAGAAATTTGACTACTCACTCATGAACATGAAAATTAAAGCAAACATAATTATAAAATTCATAATTGAATTCATGATTAAACTAATTAACATCAACAATTAACTAAATTAATTAGACTAAAGAAACTAAAAAGCATAAATTAAACTAAATAAAAAGAATAGAAGCAAAAGAATTACCAAATTGAAGAACAAATTGAAGGACTTGAATTGAATTGAAAATTATTTTTGAGAACAAAACCCTAATTCCCAAATTAATTTTGAGAGAGAAAAGTGCTTAAAATAAAACCTAAGAGTCTAATTCTAAATTATGAAAGGCATCCCGTTGTTTTGCCTAGAAAGACGTGCCTTTAGTACCCAAAATTGGGCTTACAAAGTCAAAGTACGAAGAAATAAAAGAAAAACAAATTTCCGGAAAAACGCTGATGCGGGCGCATAGGAGTTTTGTGCGCCCGCATCAACCCTCCAGAAGCCTTCTTTAGCTGATATTCTATTAAAATGCGGGCGCATGGTATTTATGTGGGCGCATTGAGTCTTCAGAATAGCTTATTTTCTTTCTTTTCTTCTTATTTCTTCATAGTTTCTTCATGACTTGTTTCCATAACTTTTTGGCACGCATTCCCATGCATATGTCATTCTCGTTCCGTCCAAGCTTCCCAGCTTCCTTCCAAACCTCGGTTTCTGTGCTCCTGAAAATACAAAACACACCAAAACCGAGCATAACAACCACAAATGATAAAATCAAACTAAAAAACTCTAAAATTGCCGGAAATCAATCAAACATGGCGAAACACTTCAAATTAGCTAAAGAACACCAAATGAGCTGAAACCAAGCCAGAATCACAACCATTAGGAATAAAATTGGCCCGAAACAAGGGGAAAAACACAATAAAAACCGCGCATATCACCAACCACACAAACATCACCATCTTCACCAAACCACCACCACCAACATTTTGAACAACACCATCACCTACTACTTTGAACACCACCACTAATTCAACCAGCTTAATTTTCCAAAACTTCCACCCAACCATCAGACATAACCCTAATTCAAACCACCAGAAAGAAAAAACGATGATGGTGAAGGTGGTTTGTGGGGCGATTCCCATCATCGTTGTTGACACAGATGATTGACATCATAATTTCTCGATCAAAATCGCACAAGAAGGCACAACTAGTGTAAATGGTGGTGGTGAAGGTGGCAAAATCAAAGGGGTTGGTGAATGAAGGTCAAAGGTTGTAAAGACGGCGAAAACGAATGGTGAAGTTGGTGGTCCAGGGTGGTGGGTGGCTTCGAATTTCTCGGTGGGTGGGGAGGTGGTTCAAAATTATGTGGGTGCGGTGTGGTGGGTGGTGGAGTAAAACGAAATCTGTTTCCCTCCGATGGTTTTGTAGTGGTTATGTTAGTAGATAAGGTGTTGGTGGCAGTGCTGGGGAAGTCAGATGGTGGCGATTGCAACGGTTGGGTGGAAGTGAGGCAATTGTTATGGTTGCTTATTTTTGATTACATAACCCTCTACTAATTAGTAATTAACCCATTATTTATCAGAAACTGGTGGTTATTATTTCTCTAATTGTATTTTTTAAAATAATTTATAACCTTAATACCCGCTAAAAATGGTATACTACGTCCGTTAACAATTATGTGCAACACTTGAATTTTTTATATCTCACAAATAATACTTAAGTGTTGCACGTAATTGTTAACAAAGGTAGTAAATATAAGTATATAACTTATTTCGTTTTTTCTTTTTCATACTTGTAGAACCCACTAACATTTTTTAATAATAAAAATAAACACTTGTATGAGGCTGGCCTCATAATTAATAAATGGTGCAACCAACATAAAACAACAATTAGGTCCAAACGGTGTTAAAGCCTGTTTAACTACCGTTTGTTTCTTTGTTGGGGGTTTTTTCTCTTTTTTTCGTATCATTGCTTGGTTGTTTGCTACAACATTTCTTATTTTCCTTTCTCTCCAACCACCATTTCTGATCATTTTCTCTCAATTTCATTTTATTTCAACATTTTCTCTCAATTGTCACTCTATTTCAACATTTTCTCTCTCTTAAATTATAACTTCATTTTTGCTTTCGTCTATATTTTTCCCTCTTAAAGAGTGAGATGAATTTATCAATGGAGTCGTGGAGTTGTATGATTTCTACGCATTTGTGGAGTTTTCGAGGAGGGAAGCAATTGCGAGACGATGTTTTTGGTTGCAGCAAACGTTTCAATTCATGGCTTGTTAGGTTCTTCAGTAGTAATGGTGGCCGGTGGTGGTTGTGGTGTGGTGGTTGGATGATGGCGTGGGTTCCTCCATTGGGGTTGGATTGTGCGTGGTTTCTCCCATTATTGAGGAAGGTTGATGAATTGGGGGGTTTGGGTTTGATTTGGGATATTTGAACTTAGGGTGGGGTTTGGGTTTGATTTTTGATATTTGAACTTAGGGTGGGGTTTGAGCATTATGTTGTTTTTTTTATCTAATTACCTTTACATTTAATGTTTGTTGCTTTTCTCTTATACACCTGTCGCTTAGTTTAATGCTTTCAACTTCCAAACTATTAATTCATACTTTTTCAGCTTAGTTTTTGCGTGCTTTACCTATTAGTTTTTAGTGTGTTGTATTAGGTTTTGGTTTTAACACAACTTAATGAATTTTTTATGCTTTTCTGGTAATGAATTGCCCATCATTTTTATTTATGTCACTTCTTCCTATAATTGTTGGTACTAATTTATTTACCTATTTTACTTTTTCTTATCATTGATGTTACTAATATCTTTTGCCTGTGCAATTAATTACTTTTTCCTTTGTTACTTTTTCCTTCATTGAAGTAACTAATTTCATTTAGTAATGTTACTAAATATATAACTATTTATTACTTTTTTTTTCATTTGTTTTACTAAGTACTAGTTTCTCTATCTTACCTCTTCTAAAAGTACCTTTTAATCATGCAACTTATAATTTCTTTTATACATGTTATTTTTTTGCATCATTGGTGTTACTGTTTTATTTACCTAGTAATATCTTTTACGCTAATTATATAAACGATCGAATAGTCCTTATATACTTATAATAAGTACGCTCAGTATTTTAAAATTATCTAGTAAACCCTATACTTTTATAAACATATGATGTTACTCGTACATTATATTGAGATTACTCTTATATTATATTGATATTACTTTTATACATAATTGATGTTACTCGTACATTATATTGACCAAGGTTACTTGATTGTTACTTTTTTTAGCCTTTACTTGTTACTTATTTTACATGCAGGAATTCCTTTTTTTTTATTTATTTTAACGGAGCTGGGTTAATTTTTTATATTGATTATAAATTTATTATAGAAAGACTTTTTGATTTTTTCCCCTATAGATTGAATTTTCGCTCAACTCATTACTTATTGAATTAAGAATAATTTGAGTCCGAATTCCTGTACCATAGTTTTTTATCAAAATGTGTGCCAACAACTGTGATTAGTCCACGTAGGCATAAAAATCAATTACTCTAAAAACATAATAAAAAAACAGTTTACAATTTTTTGAATTTTAAAAAGGTATAACTGAATTTATTTTTTCAAAGAAAGAAAATACTAATTTTTATTTTTTTGAAAAACTAAAATCAATTAGTGACGTGTACCAATCACATCAATTGGCACATATTTTGGCACAAATTCATGTGAGAGCAAATATCTTTTCTTAAATTTGAAGTTTGCATACAAGAAGTAACAATTAGAGTTTTGCAAAAGGTAAAAGCTAACGGTTTTTTTTTTAATATTAAATTTTTTTTTATGGAGTTGTAAAATTAATTAATTAATTCAATACATTTAGGTAACAACTAAATGGTACAACTTGGAACAAAAAACCCTAGTTTGTTCTATCTTCTCCCATCTCCACTTTTATTTTTCTGTAATTCTCTAAAAACCCTAGTTTTTCAGATCTAGGGGCTACCACCAGCCTTTTTGGCTGTAGAAGGGAGTATATACACATGTAAATACATGTACCACAAGGCTAGGCCTTTAATTTAATTATTAGTCCATTCAAGTAGGCCTACTTTTGGCTCATGATCCAAGAGATCATGTGACACCTGATTTCTAGGGATTAGGTGAGTCATTTTGTATATATACATGTAATCGTACAGCCGCAAACAACACACAGAAATATTTATTCAAACACAAAGTTTCCACCTTTCTCATTCTCTGTTTTTTTCGAAGGCAAGCTCAAAGCTTCCATTGTTATAGAGCATAACTCTACATGGTATCAGAGAACTAGTTTCGAAAGCTGGTGAATAACATCATCTTCAACACTCAACAAGCTTATCAGCTACAATGGCTGCAACAGAAGCTGGAAATTCTTCTGGAAAGGAGAAGAATAACATGGATGTAACCAGTCCACTTTTTATACACCCTAGTGAGATGCAACTGGTATTGAGTGAGAAGGTGTTGGGAATCTCCAACTATAGAACATGGAAAAGATCCATGGAGATAGCTCTTGCAGGAAGAAGGAAGTTGGGTTTTGTCACTGGTTTGGTGAAGAAGGATACTTCAGATGAGAAAAGGAGAGATATGTGGGAGACTTGCAACAGTATGGTGTTGTCTTGGATTTACAACAATGTGAATGACAATATCAAGAAGTCAATTCTTTACTGTGATTCAGCAAAGGATGTGTGGTTGCAACTCAAGAAAAGATTCTCCATCACCAATGGTGTTCTGAAGTATAGTTTGAACAAAAAACTGTATGATACCCTGCAAAATGGCATCAGTGTTAGTAACTACTACACAAAATTGTACACTTTGTGGGAAGAATTGGATGACTTGAATGATGTTCCACCAATTTCACAAATGACACTAGAAATCAATGCATACATTGATTCTGTGCAGATGCTCAAGGAAGAACAACATCTTTTTCAATTCCTTATGGGACTAGACGAGGAATACAAGCTCAGAGAAGTCAAATATTGATGCAATACCCACTGCCATCGGTTGAAGTAGCTTGTTCACAGATTATGCAAGAAGAGTCCCAAAGGGCATTGCTTAAGGTTGAAGAGAATCCTGAAGATGCTTCAGCAATGATGAGGAAAGGAAAGCAGGATGCAAATGAGACCACACCAGTGTATGCAAAGAAATTTTCAGGAAGACCATCAAACAACCTGTATAATTCAAAATGCATTCACTGTGGCAGAAGGAATCATCTATCAGAAGAATGTTGGTGGAAATCTGGTGCAAGCAGAGGAGTATGGAAAGCCATTCAAGAAAGAAAATGGTGGAGGAACAGTTGTGTATGGAAGAGGACAGAAATCAAAAGGGAAACCTCAAGACAAAGCTACTTATTCTGTGACCACCTTGAAAGATGATGGAAGTCAACTCTCTCTCACTCCAAGACAAGTGCAGCAACTGTTGAAACTAATTCCAGAGGAAGTGAAGGAAATTGAGGGATATGGAACATAAGAGAAGTTGGACTCATCATTTGCAGGTATGATCACTTGTTACAATGTATTGTTTGTTAAAGATGATTGGATCATAGATGCTGGTGTTTCAGATTATATGGTTGGGAATGTCAAACTGTTAATTAATGTGATGAAAGTGACTAACTACCCTAAAATTAGACTGCCAAATGGTGATGTGGCTGACATTGATCATGTTGGAGATGTATTATTAAAAAATTCACTAATTCTTAAGAATGTGATGCATGTTCCAAATTTTAAACACAACCTGTTGTCTATCAACAAGCTTGTGAAGGAGGATCAATGTGAGGTTGTCTTTTATCCTGACTTATGCATTATACAGGATTCTCTTTCAAAGAGTATTGAGGTTGTGGGGAAGACTTACAAGGTACTGTATTACTTGATGAATATGCCACTGTCAGATGTGAGAAATGAAGTGAAGAAGATGAATGCAGAACAAGAATATAGTCTGAAATATGTAGCTAATGTTGGAAAGTTGTCTAAGACTAGCAGTAGTAGCTTTGATAAATATGTAATGAATGAAAAGGTGTTGTGGCATAATAGGCTTGGTCATGCACCATGGAACAAAATCAAACAGATTGAATGTATTAAAGAGTGTGATGATAAATGTGAAGATGTTTGCCTCACTTGTCCAATGGCTAAATTTGCAAAATTGCCATATAAAATGAGTAGTTCTGTAGCTTGTGCAAAGTTTGTGCTGATTCATGCAGATATTTGGGGACCTTACAAAGTGAGCAATAGAGAAGGACATAGATATTTCCTGACTATAGTGGATGATTTCTCAAGAGCCACATGGGTTTACTTGCTTAAGCATAAATCAGATGCTTTCAAAGCAATGCTTACTTTCATTACATTTGTTGAAAAACAATTTGATTGCAAAGTGAAAATCTTGAGAACTGACAATTCCCTAGAATTCACAGAAGGTCAATGCAAGGAATTTGTGTCAAAAACAGGAATATTGCATCAAAAATTTTGTGTGGACAGACCACAGCAAAATGGTAGAGTGGAAAGGAAGCATAAAAATGTGCTTGAGATGGCAAGGGCTTTGAGGATGCAAGCTGGTTTGCCATTGCAATTTTGGGGTGATTGTGTTCTGACAGCAGTCTACATAATAAATAGGCTCCCAACTCATGTTGCTAGAAATGTAAGTTCTTATGAGAAACTGCTCAACAAGAAGCTAGATTACACTCATCTCAAGACATTTGGATGTCTGGCAATAGCCGGTAATCCATCCAGAGATAAGGATAAATTTGCACCCAAAGGAATGCCATGTTTGTTCTTGGGATATCCTAGACATGTGAAAGGATACAAATTGCTGAATTTGATAAATAGGAAAGTGTTCATATCTAGAGATGTTAAATTTTATGAACACATTTTTCCTTACAACAAGTCAACTGATGCAAAATTAGCTCATCCAATGCATGTACACTTGAGACAGGAAATATATATCTCAAATCATGAAAACAATAATTGGGATGACAGTGAGCATGAAACTCATCATGATCTGCCAACAGCAGAAGAGAGACATTTGGATCACACTGAAAATGTTCCTCAGTATGATATCCAAGATCCTGTTCAGGAAGAGGCACAAGACACACTGAGAAGATCTGAAAGGGTTAGGAAGACACCTAACTGGTTTGAAGACTATGTCATTGCTTCAAAAGGAAGGTCTAATGTGACACCTTCACCTGCCTTAAATGTGGCAGAAATTGAACTGAGCACACAGTTCTCTGCCATGTTGGCCACAAAAGAGTCAATTAAAGATCCATCAAATTTCAAAGAAGCTGTTCAAAGTCACAAATGGGTGAAGGCAATGAATGAAGAACTGAAGGCATTGGAAACTAATTCTGCCTGGGACATCACATATTTGCCTCCAGGTAAAAAAGCCATAGGTTGCAAATGGATATACAGAACAAAATTCAACTCTGATGGCTCAGTTGAAAGGGAGAAAGCAAGGTTGGTTGTTCTTGGATGTAGACAAAGAGAAGGGATAGGTTATGAGCAAACATTTGCTCCAGTGGCAAAAATGACCACTGTAAGATCTCTATTGGCTATGGCAGCAATGTGTGATTGGGAAGTGTCACAAATGGATGTGAAGAATGCATTTCTTCATGGAGACCTAATTGAAGATGTTTACATGACATTGCCAAAGGGATACCCTAGTCCAGGCAAACAAATGATGTTGGTCAGGGGGGAGCATGACTTTGCACTGCAAAACCCTAACAAAGTGTGCAAATTGAAGAAGTCACTCTATGGACTCAAACAAGCACCAAGGCAGTGGTTTACAAAGCTGTCAAGTGCATTGCTGTAATGTGGTTTTGCTCAATCCAAGGCTGATTACTCATTGTTCATTAAAAAAAGTTGAAGTCAGTTGTAATTGTGCTGGTGTATGTAGATGACATGCTAGTGGCAGGAAATGACAAGGAACTCATTGCTGAAACAAAGAATTTATTGCATTCACATTTCCACATGAAGGATTTGGGAGACACAAGTTATTTCTTAGGTCTTGAAGTTCATTAAAATTCACAAGGAATTTTCATCTCTCAGAAAAAGTACACTATGGACTTGCTGTATGACTATCATATGGAAAAGGCTAAACCACTCAAACTTCCTTATGATTCTCATGCCACGCTTGCACATGATTAGGGAACTTTGCTCCCTAATCCTCATGATTATCAGCATTTGATGGGAAAGGTGATATACGTACTTGACAATCACAAGATATGATATTGCCTTCAGTGTACACACATTAAGTCAGTTATGCAGAAACCAACCACAGTTCATATGCAAGCTGCTAAAAGAGTTCTTAGGTACCTAAATGCAGCACCTGGTCAAGGTAAGGTATTCTATTGGCATCTAAATCAGCTGCATTGCTCACAGCATATTCTGACAGTGACAGGGCTAGCCGTCCTATTTCAAGGAAATCAACAACAGGGTTCTGTGTACTTCTTGGCAATTCACTTATTTCATGGAAAACTAAAAAACAACCTGTAATTGCAATGTTCACTGCAGAAGCTAAATATAGAGCACTAGCTCTTGCTACCTGTGAAGTCACCTGGCTCACCCAACTACTCAAGGACTTAGGGTTGCATGGTTTGTCTCCAGTCACTGTCAACTGTGACAACCAAGCTGCTATTTCCATTGCTGTCAACCTAGTTCAACATGAAAGAACAAAACATGTTGAAGTGGATTGTCATTTCATCAGAGACAAAGTTCAGTCCAGACATATTGCACCTAAATATGTTCCTACTGCTCATCAACTGGCAGATATTCTAACCAAAAGTCTTCCAGTTTCCAAACATAATTTCATTCTCAGCAAACTAGGTGCTCAACAGTCCTCTCACACCTAGTTTGAGGGGGAGTGTAGAAGGGAGTATATACACATGTAAATACATGTAACACAAGGCTGTGCCTTTTGTTTAATTATTAGTACATTCAAGTAGACCGGCCTACTTTCGGCTCATGATCCAAGAGATCATGTGACACCTAATTTCTAGGGATTAGGTGAGTCATTTTTTATATATATATATATATATTGGATTAGGTGATAAGATTAGCTCATGATTCAATAGAGTCATTTCGTGTGATAAGATTGGATTAGGTGAATAACCAGGATGAGTAATCCTTAAATTGCCCCTTCCAATCATCAATCAAAGACACAACTTGATAAACACAAGGTAATCACCCCTTCACTCCTTCATATATCATACATTTTATCTTTGTCTTCAATCTCTATATATTAATTCTCCATAATTTCAATAGTCTCTTTGTCTTCCTCATATCTTTGTCTCTTTCTCTTCGCTCCAACTTTAACAAATGACGGCCACAGTAAGAAACCCAACAACGAATCTTCAATCTCCATTGGTTCTCCATAATTTTTGATATTAGATGATGAATCTGCAAAAATTGATACATCAATTTTGTAGGATTTGATTTTTAATGGAGCATTTGTTTTTGCTTAAAGAGACGATGAGAGGATTGCGATTTGATGATGGGTTGACCGTGATTAATTTGACGCTGCCGCATACTTTAGTAGATGATGTGTCAAGCTTCACTTAAAACACGTTGAATAATAAATTATTTACTTATTTGGATTTTTGCCACCTGAGGAATAATAAATTATTATCTACTTAATACAATAAATTCCTCATATTGAGGAACTAGGCAGTAGGCACCTATCATAGTAAAGTCATTGAAACTAAAGAAAAGGAGGATTGATTACGCCAGTGCACACAATTGTGTACACCAGGTGTTCGACACAATGTCTGAACGAGCAAAAACAATCTTCAGCCTACACCTTTGAGCCAAACCTTAGAACTAGATTCATCAGCAATAAAGTCCCCCTTCAAAACCTCATTTTAAGCCAATTCTCACATCAACCAACATGTCTTTCTTATCACCCAGATTTCCCAAACTTCACCACCAACTTCGTCACACTTTCCTCCGACTTTCTTCCAGTTCTCCAGAACACCCTCTAAAACCGCTTAAAGAATCAGTTAAATCAGCCATTGCCACCAAAAATTATGAAAAAGTCCCACAACTTCTAGCACCCTTAGAAGAACACTCTTTGAAAAATCAAAACCCCTTCTTATTTCTTTCTTCATTTCCATTGTGTCAAAGAACTAAAATAGTTGATGAAATGTTACAATCTTTCATATCTTTTAAACCCCATTACCGTCTAAAAACAACATTCCACCACCTCTTAACTTACACTCTTGAGAGCTCACACCCGTTTCCGCTATCTCTCATAACGCTGCAACGTACGCTTCGTTCTGGATGTACCCCATTCCCTCAAACTCACCTTACTCTGGCTTCTGCTTGGGTTCGCCGCGATAAAGGGATTGAGTCAGTGACCAATGTTCTTTTATCCATGAAATCAGTTGGGTATAAACCTGATACTGGAACATGTAATTATATTATAAAGTCTCTATGTGCTGTTGATCAGTTAGACGAGGCGGTTAATGTGCTCAGAGGAATGACTGATGCAAAATGTTATCCTGATTCTGACAGTTACTGTACTATTGTTGCAGCATACTGTGAATTTAGGAAGACTGATACGGCGTTGGAGTTAATGAAAGAGATGACTGGTAAATTTAGGTTGTCGCCAACGCAAGGGACATTGAAGAGATTGGTCTCATCTTTACGTGCTAATAAGCAGGTTTCGAGAGGGGTTGAGATGATTGAGTGGTTAGACGAAAAGGGGTTTCAAATTGGGTTTGAGAGCTTTGAACTTGTGGTTGAGGGTTGCTTGGAGCATAACGAGTTCGTTTTGGCAGGAAAGATGGCAATGCTGATGGCTGACAAAGGCCATATTCCTTATATTAAAGTCAGGCAAAAGGTGGTTGAGGGGTTGGCTGGAGTTGGTGAATGGAAGCTTGCTTGTGCCGTTAGACACAGATTTGCAGCAATGAACTCATAGCTTTCGCAAAAGAAGTCTTTCAAGACTGATAATTTATTCCAAGTATGTTTATTCTATTTGTTTTAGAAATGAAGTGAAACTATCACAAATGGTAAGCATGAATACAGTTCTATATGGATATTTATTTACTTAATTTTTTTAGTGATTTAGACCTCTAATGAAGTTGTAATAGATATTGCATTGCATATACTTCGTACATATATTATTACGATACAAATTCCAGTTCATGTAGGAAGTCCTTTGTTGCTGTTAATCATTGCTCTGCAACATACAATTTATAGGAAGTATGAACTATTTTTCTCGTTCTGGTCCACATTAGAACCTGCTAAATTTTGCAATTTGTTGTTAGAATACATCTATTATTATATTTTCAATCTGCTCAATTTTTGGTTTTACATGTAAGTGGATCAGCATATTCAAGTCTCCGTAACAATATTTATTTTTGCTTTGCAATTTCCAATTGTATACATCAATTATAATTAATAAATGCTTGATGCTAAGTTGTTTCGAATTCTGTTGTTATGAGTAACTTGGATAATTCCTGTAACTATTGGTTTTGAAACTTTTCACTGATATGATGCAACTTATATTTTAAGGTTGATTGTTAATGTCTCTCCAATCTTCATGGTATATGATTATATGCGAAAGATAAACTCAAGAACTCCATGGAATTACACTGGGTTTTATTTAAGGTGACAAACAATTATGATTTTGATATCATTCTTTTCGTATTGTAACAACAGATGTTTTAAGTGCCGCATACACTGATTAAACCTATGGCTTTACAGTTTTTTTTCTTCTTTATGACATTGATTTTTAAGAATAATCTACATTCTACCAAACAAAGGTTTTGGATAGCTAAATTAGAGGGCTTTTGTATAGGGTTTAGAAATTGATTGTTGCTATTATGCACTAGAACGAAGAAATAAAATATGTGGTGTACAACGATATAAAACATGCGATGCTTCAAATTGTTAAACAGGATAACTGGCTTGCATTGCTATGCCACATTGACCTGATTTTCCTGTTGAAGTTGAATCACGTTTCATCCTTATATAGCCATTTTCCCCCCAACCAGCACCCCATGAATTTTTCACGAGCCAGTACTTAATGCCATCTTGTTCTCCATAACCAACAGCAGTTACCCCATGATTAAGACGTTTACCACAGAAGCCATTAAATATACCGCTGTCATATAGCTGAAATTCATAGCCACCTGCGTCAATGGCCACAGATACAGGCTGCCTGGCAACAATGGCTTGCAGACTCTTTTCTTCGTCCACAGGCACTGTCCTATACCCATTTATTTGTACAGTATGGATCTTTTCTTTCTCTTTGTTACATCTGTCATCTCTTCCTGTGTAGGGGTACACTTTTTCTGAGGCTATACCACCATTGTTTACTATGAACTCAAAGGCTGATTCCATGTATCCTCCTTGGCAGCCTAAATTTTCACCCCTGTCACAGTCTATCAGTTCTTGCTCTGACAGTGAAACCAACTTTCCAGTTTTCAGTTTGTGGAGTCCTTCAACTGCTGCAACTGCAGAAAAGGCCCAACAGCTTCCTGTGAAAATGAGAGATATGATCAATATTAATATACATGTTTTTAACACATGCTGAGATCACATCAAGTTGGAATGTTGAATGTATATGTTGTTTTAGCTTCCAAAAATATTTTGCAGTTCTAACTTCTAAGAATGGTTTGTATTCCATTTTGTCTCTCGAAAGTCTTGTCTATATGTGTTTATTAGATATTCTATCATTTTCATTAGAAATACTTAAGCTTTCATGATGCGTTCACTTAACATTCCAGGAGGGAATTCTCCTTAAGTTCTTTTATAAAGATACTAGGTTTTGAAACTAAATCTACTTAAGTTTTGTAATGTGAAGGAAGAGCACATGAAAGCACTTCAATTAAAGAGTCTACCACATATTCCTTGGTCTTTGACATGAGTGACTGCACCCTTCTTTCGCCAGTCAACCTCTCTTGGCAAAGAACAATGGTTGGTTTTGTTGACTGGGCTATCATTCCGTGGTGCTATGCCTGCCAATCGACCCGTATATATGGAATTGAACTCATCATTTGTCATATCTGCAAAGCTGTTGTCAATGAGCTTGAAAGTCAAGTTCTGGGAATTTATGTAGTCAACAAACTGGACATTGGACTGGTAGATTCCAAAGCGCAGCTCCCATTCTTTTTTGTCCTTGTATTTCTTTCCATAAGATTGTATCCAATTCTTATACCTCCTTTCCATTATTTCCGGGTTATAAGTTGGTCGATTAACCTCAGCACAATCTGCTTTTGAAGATATCAACATTATGCAGGTGCTAAAGAGTATACAAGAATTCCTGAACACAATTGTGAAGGCCATGATTGCTGCAGCTTCAAATTAGTTGAGAGGGAAATTGTTCAGTACAATAAATGTGTGTTTCTGTGTATTGTTGATTTGTTATGAATGTAATTGAGTTCAATTTATATTTGTCTAAACGTTTTTTGCATGTATCAATTTTACTATGGCAAGTATCCTTGCAACCTATTTTTGTGTGACCATTTTATAAGTAGTTAAGTACCTATACGTCTTAAATATACCTCACCTGTACACCATTTAAAGTTCTTTTAGATCATAAGTTGATGTATGATTTTTCTTCCTAAGAAATTATATGTACGTTGTTTTTTTAATCATCCTTGACTTTACGGTTCGTTTGGTAGTGTTAATGAGTTTTGAGTGCGTTATTATCCTCCATTACGATGAAAAATCAACCTTGTAATCCTCCTTATTTTCTATTACCATCCATTGCCACCTGGAGGAAGGTATTAGGAGGGAATGAAAATTTATAATGAAAAAAAGATAATTAATATGAGCTAACATTACTATGAAAATGCAAATTGATTTTCCTCAACAATTTACAAACAAATTCATTCTCATTACAACAGTTTTTGGCCACCAACCAAACAAACTATAAGAATACTAGAGTAGGGCTTAGAAAGAGACGAGGATACTAGTATGGGAGGACAAATGAGTGGAAGAGGAGGAAGGAAGGGCTAGTAACCAGTAACCACAGTTATCATATATGTATGATAATTGTGTTATTATGAAAGTACACCATAAAATTAATAACTTTGAGCTATTTTTAATAAAAAATATTAAACCTTAACATATCTCAATGATGTTATGATGTTATAATGTGATATGAAGTTTTCAACCCGCCATCACCTGTTTAATTCACATGTGAGGCTTTGACGTTATAATGTTATATGAAGTTTATTATTGTAATATATTTTTGCAATTTTTTTATATAGGTTAATTGGTTTAAATAATAATTAATTTTAATTCAATCAAATACATTCTAATCCAATTCAATTAATTCTAAGGGTCTAACAATCTATTTTAGTCCATTCTAATTCCGTTAATCCATTCTATTTCATTCTAATAATCACGACAATCCATTCTAATCCCGACATGCAGTTCATTCTACCACCAATCCAATCTCATCCATTCTGATCCCTTCCCACCTAATTCCGTGAAGAGAACACACCTTAAGCATTTCCTTTCTAGCTTATCGTATTCTCAATGTTACTTAAATGATGAAAAATCGATTATACATCCAGATGTATATCTCAAGATATGCACTTGTTTTTTCTTTTCCCCAAGATAAAACAATAGGTCAGTTCTATAAAACAGCAAGAGAAAATTAATCGATTATAAAACGGATAAAACATCAGGCTTATATATATAAAACAACAAGCAGATAAAACAAAAGACCAATTTTATAGAACAATGAGAGGATATATATATAACTTATTTTATAAAACAACAAACGTATAAATTAAAAGGCCAATCTTATAAAACAATAAGAGGATATATGCCTATTCTAAATTGAATAAAACATTAGATTTGTTTTCTTTCATAACAAATATATTAGAGGATCATCTCAACCAAAAGCTTAAGCTTATGGTTGAGGCCCAAGAATTGGTTTTATACTCATCACGCCCCCTCACACGAGATCTCGTTACCCTGTACTTAATAATTCTACTTAGAAGGAGGGGTGAATGAGATTCGAACCCGTGACCTTTGTGTTACGTTGGCTCTGATACCATATTAGGGGCATCTGAACCAAAATGTTAAGCTTATGATTGAGACTCATGAATTGGTTTTATACTTTATCAAAATAGATAAAGCAATAGAAAAATTTTATATAACAACAAGAGGAAATCCAACAATTTTGGAACAAACAAAATATAAGTTTGCTTTATAGAACTACAAGCGGATAAAACAATAGGCAAAATTCATAAAACAACAAGAGGGATTCTATTAATTTTAAAATTGATAAAACATCAAACTTGTCGTTTAAAACAACAATCTAGTAAAACACTAGACAAATTTTATAAAAACAATAAAAGAAAATCCAGTAGTAGACCGAGGATTTCCAACCAGAGGTGCAAAATGCTAAAGTTTGACAATTTGCTGAAACTTTGAAATAATCAGTACTTCAAGTACTATATACGGAGTGTATGACTACAATTCTTGCCTCAGTATATGGTCCCAAGAACTAAAACTTTACTTGATCATAAGTCATAACCCAAAATTTCATGCTATACTACACAAATGATGATAAACCTATTTAATTTTAATATATTCGTACGCCAACATTAATTAATCATTTGCAAATGAATTATCAAACCAAAAAATAATAAGTAGCCCAAAGAGTTGGTATTACACTTTCAAAATAAAGAGAATAAAAATGCAACATGCTCTAACTAATTAATGATGTTATTAAAAATAACGCATTTATAAACTTTAAATTTGACTATCGACAATAATTGATCATGTACAATTCATTAAGAAATAACATATTGAAAATAAAATTAACAAAAAATTTAAAAAATGGTAAAAATGAAAATAAACAAAATATCTTTAAAATTTTATATTGAAAAAATTTTCAGGGCCACTAGCAACATTCTATTTTGTGATGTAATATTCATGTAACAAAAACTCACAAAGGATAATTAAACTTAATATACGAATTTCTAAAGGCCTAGCCACTAAAATTTTTAAAATTAGATTGATTAATTAGTTTTTGATTAAAGCCTAAGCACCCTCAAAGGCACTAATCAATCCACACACAAGAGTACGAAGGATAATCCACCAACTCTCTAAAAAAAAAACGGAATTTTGTTTTATGAGCCAAAAAAATAAAAACTTTATTCAATCACCAAAACATATGATTTGTTACAATTGAATTAACGAGTATTTATAGCCATAACCATCAAATAAATCCTAACAAACATCTAAACAACCCTAACAAATCCTAAACAAACTAGAAACAATTTTGCAAGGCAAGGAAAACAACAACAAAACTTATCCTAAAAACCGAATTAACACTTGAGCGCGCTCCAAGATTTGTGTTGTCCGTTTTTTTAGCAACAATTCTTACTCAAATTAGGAAATTATTCTAACAACCTAACCAACAAAATAACAAATTGAATTACCTAACCAAAAAACCTCCAAAAACACGGACCACTTAGTTTCCCAACAACCTTGAAAAACGCGCCAAAACTCGACACTAAGTTGTTCGCAATTTTAGTTCGGTTTCTTGATTTTTGTTTCGATCTATAAGAAACCTTTCAAGATTGAATCTTTTTGTAATCCCCCGCATTTTTGAGACTTTATATTATAATTAATTAGAATTATAATATATAGTTTAAAGAATTTCAAAACAAAGTTTGAATATATTCATTTATAAATTAAAGGTCTTATGAGGTTTTAAATAAATTATATTTGCGAGGTTTTATTTAAAAATTATTATTTATTTTCAAAAGAGGTTTTGAATATTTATAATTTATAAAAATAGCAAAAATTATTTTGGGCCTTATGCTTTGAGAATTTCGGACATTTAAAGTCTATTTAAAGGATTTTCGAAATTATAGGTTAAGCGCAATAATTTTCATGACATAAATTGTTTTTGTAATTTAATTAAATAAATTATTATATATATATTTTATCATCAAATAAATATATTTTCAAAATTTTTATGATATTTTGTAACCACCTAAATATATCCTAATTAACCAAATTTTATGTTTTTACTAAATCCTATCTTTTGTAAAGATAAGGATCAAACAAAAACAAATCTATTTCTCCCCTCCCTTTATACAAAAACCCCAAGGCTTCTAAGCCTATAGATACTTCAATTCTTCTCTCAAATTAACTTCACAAAAGCGTCACAAAAATCAGAAAATTAAAAACACAAAAATTTCTATTTTTTTTCTTCATTCGGTTTGGGTGTTCGAGTGGGCCATCTTTGAGCCACCACCACAGCCACCACACGCCACACCACCCTTCGACAGTTCTCTACCACCAGGTACCAATCGCCACCCTCAAACCCACCCCAAAGCCACCTTTATTCGACCCGTGGACTACTCGAATGCACTTCACGGTTTTTAGAAAAAAGAAAAAAATGTTTTGATTTTAATATGTTCTACAGTAATTCTAGAGTTGATAGAAGTATAAAAATATTTTTTACAAATTAATTTGATAATTTTTATGAATTAAATTGGTTTAATGGTTTATGAGCGGTTTTTATAAATCTAACTAAAGAACTAAGGTTACCCAATGCACGAAAATTATTGTTATATGTAGTAAATTATTTATATACATGTTTTAAGTTCTGGACGAATTTTAAATGTTGGTTTTGTATTTTTCTTATGCAAGGAGGAGATATTCGTAGAATTTTTTTTGTAAGGAGTTAAGGATTTTTACGAGCAAGGTATGTGCATGCTACCAAAAGTCTAATAGCATGAAAGTGTTAGGTTATAGTCCTAGTGGCATGTGTAAAAATTTGGAGTCGAGAAAAGGATCATGTTTCCTCTTGTTGAATTTTTAAGAAATTGTATGCAAAACCGAATTTTCGATGTTTTGAATTGTTTGAGGAGTTTAGTGGTTTGCCTTATGCTTGCTATATTTTTTCTTGGACTTATTACCTTATGTATGAAGCTATGTCATTTTTTTGTGATTTTTAATTTTGTTTAAGATGGCTTTAAAAATTGATTATTAGATTTGTGGTTTTGCAGTTTTTACCGAAATAAGTTAATCTAGAAATCTTAAAATTAAAAGCTGGTCATGAGAATATTATTGGAAAAATTGACAGGAAAAAACCTACCTTTGGCTCATCCGCTTTTAAAAGGCCCGCATTTTAATTAACATACAACAAATCCACCTTTGATATGCATTTGCCCAAAACAAACCTGGTGGCCTGCAACCTAACGTTTAACTTAAGAAGTTGATTGATTGCCTTTGTATGTGTTTGGTTAGTATATTTTTTCTTTCAATTTCTTTGTCTTTAAGATTTCATTTCTCCTCTTTCTTTCCCTTCTCTCCATCCCTCCTTATCCCTTCAACCACCATAACCACCCTTTCCTTAGCTTGCTCCGAATTCTGACCACCTCTTTTCACCACAACCCCTCTCTTTACTCTCCACTTTATCTCTCCTCTAAAACAACAAAAATCAAAAACAAATTACCACCTCCCAAATCTTCCATTTTTCATGGAAAAATCTATATCTAATTCATAGATCAAATTACTCCCTACAAACATCAAAAGTAAACTTGAATATCAAAGCAATAATTAATTTGTTCTACACATTCATTTAACACCCTGAAATATCCTAACTTTCCCCCTTTAGATTTTCCGGAAATATAATATAAATATAATAAAGAAAAATAATTATTAAAGCTCCTAATTAACTAGGAAAACCAAAGTATTACTGTCACCGTGATAACGACTAAGGCTTTATCAAAGTACTACAATGGAAGTCTTTAAAAAAAACCAAAACCAAATTAAAACTCAAAATGAAACTTGAAATAATCTCAAACAAACCGAAGTCAAAATCAAAAATAAAACCAGATTAAAACTTTATTACACTTCAGAATCGTCTTAACGGCCCTTCAAAAACCAAATAAACTCTAAACTTTGGAAATAAAAGTCAACATCCAACAATGGCAATATTATGAATCAAGTTCACATAACTACGAAAACTACAATGCAAGCGCTCACATTCCAACCCAGCATGATTGACTATGCCCACCTGTACCTGTAGCTTTCTCTTATTCTAGACAACTACTCGCCAACAAGTGGGTCATCGTAGGGCCAAGTCAAAGACAAATCCATGCACACAAAACACCCAATCAGCAAAGTTGAGTACATAAATACAAAAGGCTATGCATAACATGATTGAAATTAAATAAAAAGAAAAGTACATCACATACGATTCTTACCGTTGACTACTCTTCACCTGTGCATAGCCTCAACTCAAATAAAATTATTTATTATATTTAAGCTTTGGATTTCACATCGATCGGGTTTCGTTTCCTTTAAAATCTCCCTATTGGGCACCAACATGGGAGCAACTCCAAGATGGCATTTCCTATGTCACATAAAGTGACGGAATTCTAGCGCATTAAACATATAAAAGAGTACAGCGTCTTGTACCCCAATTATAAGTCATAGATCACTATTCCATACGACTCCCCCCCATTGTTCATACTCAAGGTATATACGCTCCAAGAGTTTTGGTGCGGATCCTCTTTCACTTTAAGTGATTAACCGGTTTAACAATATTATGACTCACACATAGCAACACATAAAAGCATGCATGACATCAAACAAAACCATATTAATTATCTTGAATTAAAGGTGATTCTCAAAATAAACTTGTGTGTCCTTTAATTAAACTAAACTTCCTTTACAACACATTAACTGTGACTGGCTAACTATTTATCTTCTTTGACCACACATTAAACTGTGAGTGGCTATATAAACATTTGCTCATTAAAAATTTATTAAACATGTGAATAAAAATTCACAAACTACCTTTCTTGTTGATTAAGTAACTAATTAACTTAACCAACTTCCTTTTTCTTCTTCTTTAACTATTGGCCAGCTGTAGTAATAACTGTCACATCCCAATTACTCATGATAAACTAATAGTGCTATAGATGTGGAATGTCAAATAATATAAGAATCATACTTTCATACTAGCGTATTTCTCATGCAAGTCAACCAAACAACAATTCATATTCACATTCACAACATGTAAGAACAACAACCGACATGAAATCTATTTTTATTTTCGCCTTTAGTACTTATGTACCTTATATTGTAGTGGTGATCCGCCACAACTCCTAAAAGTCAACTAACTCGAATTCTCCTACATAAAGAAAATCGAAACTAAATTAAAACCTTGTTAACTAACTTCTACAACAACTCTAAACTAACTTTTTATATTGAAAACTTGTCAAAAATGTTCCTTGTATGGTCTCATTAAATTCCATACTTTATTTTAATTTTTCTTTTGCAAAACACTTGATTTTCGGTAATTTTCCAAAAATGGCAGCTTTATAAAATATCTCAAAAACACTCTAAAATCCTTCTAAATATCATATTTTGATCATAAAACACTATAGTCGTGTCCTAGGATCATCATACAACATTTTAATGCATCAAAAATAATTATAACTACTTATTTCACGTGTTACTATTTTTATTAAGTCATGAATACGTGATAATAAAAATTCACAGCTTTATTTAATTATTCAAAACTCCTTAAAAACTCATCAAAACATCATAAATCAAGCATAAAAACTCTTTTACAATCTATTATCATCATTATACATCTAACCTATGCATTAAAATAATTTTTTTTGAAGTGAAACACTTTCATAATATTTTTACTCTTAGTTTTCATGATTATAAAAATTTGACAGCAATACTAAACAACTTTAAAACCTTTAAAAACAAATCTAAACCTCATAAAATCATCACAAATTCATACTACAACAATTTATGATCATAGTATAAAAGTTTAGATCATTAAAAACTCTAAAACTATGAATTTCATAATTTCATAAACCTTAATTTAAAACTTCATAAACAACTTTATAAATTCATATTTTAAACATCATAACTTTATAAAACATGATTAGAATCATAAAAGCATAATTATAAATATAAATTCATAAAAGATTCAATTAAAAAAAAGAGAAGAAATTTTATTTTTTTCAATAAAGGGTCGAAAAATACCAAAGGGGAGGAGAGGTGGCCGGCGAGGAGGGTTGGCAGGTTGGCAGTGGTGCGCGGCAGCAAGGGCGGCGAAAGGGAACGACGCCATCGAGGAAGAGGCGAGCGAAGAAGAAACGAAACAAGTTTTTTTTCCCCTTCTTCTGTGGAAATTTCGAACACCAATTTTGTTTTTCTTTTTTGTTTTTTGAAATCCTAATTCACTGAACTTGCAATTTAAATCTGAAAATTTCTGATTTAAGGGGTATTTATAGGCCCAAAGTAGGTTTTGGTGCAATTACATAAATACCCTTAATGTTTGAAATTACTTTTGTGCCCTTGTTTTAAAACAATTTAGGAAACTCTAAAAATTCTATTTTTAGAAACTTTTCAAAATATTTAATAAAACTTAAAGTGACATGAAATATAATTTATAAACAATAAAAATACTAAAACCATACGTATAAATACGAAATTAACTTCTTAAAATACATGAAAATATGGGGTATTACAGTCTACCCCCTTAAAAGAAGTTTTGTCCCGAAACTTTATGTAAATTATTGTATGAAACTTGAATAGAGACTACGTTTACTTTACAACTTTTGATTTTTATCCTATGTTGTTGTAGACTTTAGGCATTTAACTCAACCTTTCCTTGACAAATTTTGACACAAGCTTTCAAAAAACCTTACTAAGAGACGTAAAAACTTGCAAATTTTAGGGTAAAAACGGGCGAAATTATATCGCACTCTACCCCCTTAAGAACTGAGTTACGTCCCTATAACTCTACTAACCTGAAATAACTCTGGATACTTTTGTCATATCATATCCTCAGCTTCCCATGTTGCTTCTTCGGTTTCTTGGTTAGTGACTCTAACCTATGCTCTTCGGAGCTATTTTGGCTAACATTTGGTTGTATGGAGTTGTTTGTGCTTGTTAGTGACTTTTTGTAGGATTTCGGTGTTTTTGCATTGATTCCGAGACAATCATATGGGTTACAACTACATACTAGAAGCCATGGGTTAGAATTGAAGTATTCAGGAAGCTATGATGAAGCCTGGAGTAGCTAGAAGCCGATCTATCTTGAGTTAGGTGAAAAAGTCATTTCGCCCGAGCAGTCGGGCTGATTTCGCTCAGGCGATCGGGCAGAATTTACTTAGCATTTTTCAGAGATCTAGGAACGAAAGCATCACGCGCGCCCGATTGGGAGAATTTCGCTCGGGCAGTCAGGCGGATTGCTCCCAAGGCCAAAAGTGTTCGTTTCGCGCGCCCAATCGGGTGGCATTCGCCCGGTCGGTCAGGCGGTTTGTCCGGGAGCCGTTTTCCTCCTTTTTAGCTCGGGTCTTACACTTTTTGAATAAATAGCTGTTGTTTTAGGTCATTCAGACATTACATTAGACTAGACATATTTCTCCTAAGGGTTTTTCATTCAGTTTCTCTTTATAAATTACTTTTGTCAAAACTTAATCACTCATTCAATACAATCCTAATTTCAGGTTCTACGTTAATTCTTTTCTTGTTTTTATTAGTTTGATTATGTGTTTATTAGTCATAGCTGTCAGTAGTAGTTTATTTCTCGATCCTGTTTTTGCCTTAGTTTATGTTTTTGAGTTATCTTGTTTGTGTTAATTAGTTGAATTGCTTTAGTCATGTTTTTAGTTTCAATTCTTATTGTTATTTTGTTTTCTATGATTTTAATCATGCGTGAGTTGTTCCCTTTCTAAGATTAAGAGATATACAGATCGTTTCTAACGTGTTGTTTCATGATTAATTAGTATAATTGTTGATGCTATTGAATTCATATTGTTAGGTTTATTTGCTTTCAATTAAATTGTGGCCACGTTTAATTGATTGTTTGATATACTGTTGAATTCGATGCCGAGAGGTAAGATTACCACAATTAGATCACAGGGATAATAGGCAAAACGAGTCTAAGTGAGCGAGAGCCATTAGAGGAGTTTTGAAGGAGACTAGATTCGAGAGAATTAGTGTACCATAGTTCAGGAAGTCAACGGTTTGTTAATTAATCGTTGTTCAATTTATTAGTTGAACTGTGGTGAACCGAAGTCCTAGGTTGTTATTGTATATATCTCTCGTGTTCAATTTCCTCTCTAATAGTCATTAGTTTATTAGTCAACCCCAAATTTAAAGGGCCCTTTCGGCAGAATAGCTTTTTAGAGTTAGTAGAATTACGTGCTTCCCTGTGGATTCGTTTCCTACTGCCCTGTCTACATTAGTTAGATTTGAAGGTTATTTTTTATAGGTTTATGACTGTCCCTACCAAATTTTGGGGTCGTTGCCGAGGAGGCAATTGTTTAATTTCTACTAATCGGGTTATTTTGTCTTATTTTTGCTTTTATTTTGTCTCAAGGAACCCGCTATTCTTTGAGACAATTCTTACGAATATCTGCATTTCAGTTTGTGTGCAGGTACTAGGTTTGCATTCCAATTCGGATTGATCCTGAGCCAGAACAGTCATTGCTTAAGCGGAATCATAGGAGGAAGTGGAGATTGCGGAGAGTTATTCTTTCTGAAAGGATACTGTCAGATTTGTCGCAACTCTTTTCTGATTTGACATTTCTGAGAATTCTGATAGGGAAGTAATGGCAGAGTCATGATGAGGCTATCGCACACCTATCAAAAATAAACCAAACAACACTAACTAATATAGCTAGGGAAGTAGGGATCGAATCCTCAGGGAAGCAATTGAACTCTATTAGTTCTAAAATGCTTAAACCTTGTAAAGGCCCTTGGTTGAGAAATGTTGATTAACTAAATGACTACTAATTAACTACTAATCAATTACGGGAAATGACGAAGATTAAAACCAATAAATTAAAGTCTAGGGTTATTCGGGTCACCAAGAACAACTAATGGATTCACTAATAAAGATCGTTCAATCTCACAATTATCATCAAATCAGGGCTCACTAATTCTCTCGAACTTAGACTCTCTCAAAACTCATCTAGCGGCTCTCGCTCACGCCTAGACTAATTCCGCCTATTATTCAGTGGTCTTATTGTGGTATTTTACCTCTCGGCATCAAATTCAACAATTACCAAAATTACAACTAAATCTTCGCACAATTCAATTGTAAACGAAAAAGCCAATAATAGGAATTTAACTATTAATTGTGGAATTGAAACAATCTAAGTTAATTAGTCCATTAATTAATCAAGGTTTCCCTAACCCTAGAAAATTGATCACTCACTCATGAATATGGAAATCAAATCAATTATAATCATAGAATTCATAATTAAATTCATGAAATAATTAACAATTAAACTAATTAACATCAACAATTAAACTAAATTAATTAAACTAATGAAACTAAAAAGCATAAATTAAACTAAGCAAAAAGAATAAAAGTAAAAAGAATTACTAAATTGAACAACTTGAATTGAATAATAATTAATTATTGAGAACAAACCCTAATTCCTAATCTAATTTTTGAGAGAGAAAAAGTGCTTAATTAAAACCTAAGAGAGTAATTCTAAGTTATGAAAAGCATAAATTTGTTTTGCCTAGAGAGTCGTACCTTTCATACCCCAAAAATTGGGTTTTTAAAGTCAAAACACGAAGAAAATAAAAGAAACAAAATTTACGGAAAACCGCTGATGCGGGCACATAGCAATTTTGTGCGCCCGCATCAACCCTCCAGAAGCTCTTTGAAGGCCGATTTTGATTAAAATGCAGGCGCATAAGGTTTTTTATGCGGGCTCATAGAAGCTCCAGAATTGCTTTTGCTTTCTTTTCTTCTTATTTCTTCATAGCTTCTTCATGGCTTGTTTCCATAGCTCTTTGGCACGCATTCCCATGCACATGTCATTCGTGTTTCATCCAAGCTTCCCAGCTTCCTTCAAAACTCGGTTTTCGATCCTGAAAATACAAAGCACACCAAAACCGAGCATAACAACCGCAAATGATAAAATCAAACCAAAAAGCTCTAAAATCGTCGGGAATCAATCAAACTTGGAAAAACACTTCAAAATAGCCAAAGAATACCAAATGAGCTAAAATCAAGCCAGAATCACAACTATTAGGCATAAAATTGGCCCGAAATAAGGGGGGAAAAAGACAATAAAAACCGCACATATCAAATTCCCCCAAGCCAAGCCTTTGCTCGTCCCGAGCAAAGATAACGAAATGACTTTCACCCTATAAAATCATATGCATCACAACTCAAGGATCCACCAGAGTTTACGAAGATCAAAGCAAGTCAAATGCTGCACATTCCTAAGCAAAAGTCAAACAAAGCCAACCAAGCCAGTTTACTGGATCGGTGACTAGAGTAGCTCACGGGTTGTCACTCCACACAATTGAGCATCTAACGATGTAGCTCACCCTCACCGCCCAACCATAAGAAGATGGAATGCAAATGCAATAAAGTGTTTAAATGCAAGTTTTGAGGAACCCAAATCCACATCTCACACCTCATGCAAGTGTTTAAAGGTATACACTCAATCCTAAAGTCGACTCGAAATGCAATTAATACTCTACGATCTTGCCAAAGGACTCTTCCACAATCAACCAAAGCATGCACATGAAGATCAAAGAGGACTTTATAAGCTTGTAATGTAGGGCTAGGGTGAAGGGTAAGATAAATTTGGGATAATGTGGCTGAAAATGCGGGGTATACGCATATAAAACATCGGAGACTCACCAACACATCATACAATAATATCAATGTTTCCCATCATTTAATTCCAATCGAATCAAACCAAACTTTTAAATTTTCATTCACTTAACACCTTTATTTTCATTCAACAGCACAAATATAAACCAAATTTAAGCTTTTCATTCATCCACTTCAATTTCAACTTGTTTTTTTTTTTTTTTTCAATTTTTTTTTTCTTTCAATTTCGTTGCACTTTTTTTCTCTCTCTCTTCTTTCTTTTTTTTTTTTTTTCATTTCACTTTAGTTTCACGACTCTTAATAGTTAGCCATTAAGACTAAGCCATCACACGTACATAACTGGACTCCAAATCACATTTACAAACCAACACATTGTGTTTTAAAACACAATTCCAGTCATTGGTACGCAGAGCCTTAATGTGAAACTTATAGAACCTCCTGTACATCAAAAATTCACAATTTCACCAAATCCTCCAAATACACCGTCACAACAATCAACAACCACAACAAACCACAATATGACTCCCCCAAGCCTAGCTTGGGCATACAACATGTCATCAAACACCAAGGCCAAATAGCGTTGTAATGCGGTTAAATTTCGTGAGGGATATAGGCTTAAGAAAACATAGGATCAAGGGGAAAAAGTGTTCAGCACGAAAATCCTAATGATGTATCTGAAAGCTCTAAAAAACAAATCTTATCATGCGCAACATGCAACAAAACCTCAATCAAAAGCTACTCAAATCCAATGGCAAACCCAAGACCATAAATGCACCAGGAACTAAGCACACACGAAAAGAATACAATTTAATGTAGCCTATAAGATCAAAAGTGACTCAAATCCTCCCGTTAACACAGTTCAAGTCCAAGACCCATGCAAGGTTAGACAGAGTTGACAAATACAAGGAATGCTAGCAAATTAAGACAAAGTCATGCCCGGGAAATCACATAAGTAAACTCATCCGAATACAAGCATCATGAAGTTTTCAAAAATTTAAGCACATGGGTACATGAAAAGTCAAATCTCATAAACAACACAAGTCGGGATGAGTGGCTAACCATTCACAATAAGAACTCCCTTTCTAAGACTAAACTACACTAAACTAAGAAAGGAGTAAATTTTTTTGGTCACATGTAAACTCCCGCCCCTAATGGACGGTACAAACCATGCAATAGTCCTACAAAAGTAGTAAAAACTACACTAGAAAGCAATAAAAGCTATACTAAGAAAGCAAATAAAACATACCTCCCCCAAGCCGGACTCAGTAATGTCCTCAGTGCTGAAGGGAGTAAAGTAAGAGGGAAGAGAGATGGTGGAGGGTTTTATGGAGTCATGGGGGTGTAAAATGATGTATATGGGTAAGAGGAAGAAGTTGTGCAAGGATAAGAAAGAGGCATGGGTGGTAAATGCTATTACATGTAGCATACACGGATTGAGATTTGACCACCTCGCACTGTCTTGATCATATATAACAAAGTATAATTTTGATTAATCTGATTCTTGCTGAATTGGAAAGTAGACTCATAGAGCTTTCCAATGGTAGGTCATACGTCTCGTGGAACGTCCTAGAGAAAAAGTTATGACCGTTTCAAAATGACGTTCGGCGGGAAAAAATCTGGACTTCTGGAGGTCTGACGCGGGCGCATAAACTTCCCATGCGTCCGCATCAACCATCATCATTAAATTTTCTGGACTTATGGGGGTTAGATGCGGGCACATAAAACCCCCATGCGTCCGCATCTATCCTGTTTCACCCCGATCACTTTGTTTCCTTTTCTTTGACACTTAACAAATTTTCACTTTCTCTTTTTCACTCACCTTGACCTTTACTTAGACTTTAAACTTCGGAATTCTACCGAAAACCCCTAGTTACTCAATTATACCTAAAAACACACAAAAACACACGAACACAAACTAACTAAAAATTACGAAAATAAACTAAAACACACCAAAAACACACAAAAAGAGTTAAAAAGGGATAAAAAGCTCGGGTTGCTTCTTGAGAAGCGCTTGTTTAGGGTCATTAGCTCGACCATTTTACCTCATAGCTCATGGAGAATCGAAGAGTGAGCGTGAACCCCATATAGTTAGGCAATCAAAGCAATTAGGAGTTATTGGCTGTAGTACCAATCTTGTCAAGCTTCTGACTTATGGCATTGATCTGTGCAGCTAAACTCTCATATTTATCATCAACTACATGTTTTCCACCCTTCTTGGAATGCCCTCTAAGGTTACCAAACTGCGAATTATGAGTGGCAATCTCATCAATCAGTTCATATGCAGCATTGACCTCCTGCTTCTTGAATCAACCATTAGCAGCAAAATCTAACAAAGCTCTACTCTCATTACCCAACCCATTGTAGAACGATTGAACCAGAAACCATTTCTCAACCCCATGATGAGGACACATTTTCAACAAATTTAAACCGTTCCCAAGCATCATAAAGTGACTCATCTGTCTCCTGATTAAAGTTAGTAATTTGGCTCCTCAATAAAGCAGTTCTCTGTGGTGGATAGTACTTCCTCTGAAAAGCAAGAGCCAAATCCTCCTAACAAGTAATTGTAGCCATATTGAGATCATTCAACCAGGTTCTAGCCTTGTCTTTCAACGAAAACATGAACATTCTCCTTCTAATGTAATCCTTGGAAACATTCATCTGCTTGATAATATCACAATATTGAAGGAAATTCTGCAAATGTAAATTCGGATCCTCCTTCGATGTCCCTGAAAACTGATTTCGGTCAATCATATTCACAAAAGCCGGTTTCAGTTCAAAATTAGCAGCATCGGTATCAGGTATTGAATAACCTCCAGCCATAGACTCCGTACGAGGCAAGGAATAGTCTCTCAATGAACGGGCCGCAGGTGGTGGTGGTGGAGGTGGCGGTACTCTACCCTGTCCTTCTTCTGCAGCCATTTCGACCTCTAAATACCCTTCAAACAAAGGGTTGAAGGTGAACTCGAAAAACTGAGATAAATCAGAAACGGTTTCCTCCACGGATCGGGGAAGAAAAATTCGTTGTCTACTACGTCTCAACCACTTCAAATATACTTGCTCGGGCTCAGGGAAAATGAAAATGTCAAGCTCGTGGTCAGTTTGCATAAACCTGTAAACCTGCACAATATGCAACTCCGAGCAAAGATGAGAAACTACCTCAAAGAACCAAAAAGGTCTTTGAGACTAAGGGAAATAAAAAGAAAACAGTATAAACCCGACTAATAGAATTAAAAATTGCCTCCCCGGCAACGGCGCCAAAATTTGATTAGGCTATCGCACACCTATCAAAAATAACCAAACATCACTAACTAATGTAGGTAGGGAAGTAGGGATCGAATCCTCAGGGAAGCAATTGAACTCTATTAGTTCTAAAAAGCTTAAAACGTGTAAAGGGCCTTGGTTGAGAAATGTTGATTAACTAAATGACTACTAATTAACTACTAACCAATTACGGGAAATGACGAAGATTAAAACCAATAAATTAAAGTCTAGGGTTATTCGGGTCACCAAGAACAATTAATGGATTCACTAATAAAGATCGTTCAATCTCACAATTATCATCAAATCAGGGCTCACTAATTCTCTCGAACTTAGACTCCCTCAAAACTCATCTAGCGGCTCTCGCTCATGCCTAGACTAATTCCGCCTATTATTCAGTGGTCTTATTGTGGTCTTTTTACCTCTCGGCATCAAATTCAACAATTACCAAAATTACAACTAAATCTGCGCACAATTCAATTGTAAACGAAAAAGCCAATAATAGGAATTTGACTACTAATTGTGGAATTGAAACAATCTAAGTTAATTAGTCCATTAATTAATCAAGGTTTCCCTAACCCTAGAAAATTGATTACTCACTCATGAACATGGAAATCAAATCAATTATAATCATAGAATTCATAATTAAGTTCATGAAATAATTAACAATTAAACTAATTAACATCAACAATTAAACTAAATTAATTAAACTAATGAAACTAAAAAGCATAAATTAAACTAAGCAAAAAGAATAAAAGTAAAAAGAATTACCAAATTGAACAACTTGAATTGAATTGAAATTAATTGTTGAGAACAAACCCTAATTCCTAATCTAATTTTCGAGAGAGAAAAAAGTGCTTAATTAAACCCTAAGAGAGTAATTCTAAGTTATGAAAAGCATAAAGTTGTTTTGCCTAGAGAGTCGTGCCCTTAATACCCNAAGAAACAAAATTTACGGAAAACCGCTGATGCGGGCACATAGCAATTTTGTGCGCCCGCATCAACCCTCCAGAAGCTCTTTGAAGGCCGATTTTGATTAAAATGCAGGCGCATAAGGTTTTTATGCGGGCTCATAGAAGCTCCAGAATTGCTTTTGCTTTCTTTTCTTCTTATTTCTTCATAGCTTCTTCATGGCTTGTTTCCATAGCTCTTTGGCACGCATTCCCATGCACACGTCATTCGCGTTTCATCCAAGCTTTCCAGCTTCCTTCCAAACTCGGTTTTCGATCCTGAAAATACAAAGCACACGAAAACCGAGCATAACAACCGCAAATGATAAAATCAAACAAAAAAGCTCTAAAATCGTCGGGAATCAATCAAACTTGGAAAAACACTTCAAAATAGCCAAAGAATACCAAATGAGCTAAAATCAAGCCAGAATCACAACTATTAGGCATAAAATTGGCCCGAAACAAGGGGGAAAAACACAATAAAAACCGCACATATCAAGTCACATATTAACGAAAACAACATATCGAATAATGATGCACAGCCGCCGCAACCACGATAGTTGAAGGATTATTCCAAACCCAGTTTCTGCAACAGTGGGAGGCGGTTATCGGTTCCCTGATACTGAGGCTCTAAATTTTGAACTGAAGCCAGCTCTGGTGAATATGGTGGAAAGGAATCAGTTTGCAGGAACTTTAATGGAGGATTTGATGTTGTACTTGAATAATATCCTCCAGTATTGTGGTAAGATCAAGCAAGCTGGGGTCTCTCAGGACTACATTAGAAGAACGATGTTCCCATTCTCATTGAAAGACAAGACTCGTAATTGGTTCAACAGTCTTAATATGGATAACATCAACAGTTGGGAAGAGTTGGCTCTTGAATTTCAAAGGAACTATTACCCTCTAGAGCGAACTGCAACCCTTTGGAGTAAGATCACGAATTTCAACCAGGAGTCAAATGAGGCGTTGTATGAAGCATGGGAGAGATTCAAGGATCTATTGAGATTGTGCCCACATCATGGTCTTGAGAAGGGGTTCCTGGTCCAATCATTCTATAACGGTTTAGGGAATGAGAGTCGGACATTACTAGATTCAGCTGCTAATGGTCGATTCATGAACCAAGAGGTTAATGCTGCATATGAGTTGATCGAAGAAATTACTATTCAAAATTTACAGTATGGCAATCCTAGAGGACATTCGAAGAAAGATGGAAAGCATGTGGTCGATCATATATACGAAAGTTTAGCTTCACAGATCAATGCTATAAGCCAGAAGCTTGACAAGATTTGTACTACAGCTCTTTCACCATCACTTGTAGTTGCGATGGCTGCACTTTCGGTATGTAATGAGCCTTTTTGCGACTCCCGTGGTTTATTCGGTCATAGTTCACAGTCATGTCATAGTTCGGTAGAGCAAGTGTGCGCCTTCCAAGCCTACAAGAACAATTCGTTCTCCAATACATACAATCTGGGGTGGAAGGATCATCCATACTTTTCCTACAAAGACAACAATAATGTGTAGAATCCACAACAAAGTATAACACCTCAGCTGGTTCACCAGCAGATGCAATGATTTGCACCACCACACCCACCAGGTTTCAGTAGACCACCATTGCAAGCACCGCCACCTCAACCTAGTGGTGAAATTTTTGAGCTGAAGAATATGATTTTGCAGATGCAGAAGAATATGGAGGCAATGCAGGCTCACAACAAGCAACTAGAAACTCAGCTAGCTCAAATTGAACAGTCCACAGCTTAGCGGCAGCAGGGTCAACTACCTCCTCAACCAAATGCACCAGATTAGAGAGAAAATTGCAACTCTATCACTACCAGAAGAGGGACCCACCATGAAGGTCCTAAGATGCCCACTGATGATGCTGATTCAGTGATAGTAGTGCAGACTGGCAAGATCAGCAATGTGGTGATTGAGGAGATTAGAGAGCCTACACCTTCTAAGGAGAAAGATGCCACGGAGAAGAGAGTTCCGGTAGCTGACAAGCCAATTGATACACTAACACCACCTAAGGTGCACTACCCTTTCCGCATAGGGTAGACAGGAGTAAGAATGACAATCACTTCCGTAAGTTTCTTGATATTGTTAAAAATTTGTAGGTTATTGTGCCTTTTACTGACTTGATTACGCAGGTATCTACATATACTAAATATTTGAAAGACATATTGAGCAGGAAGCGTGAATTGAGTTCAGTGGAGACTGTTGCTTTAACTGAAGAATGTAGTGCTATTTTGCAGAATAAGTCTCCACCTAAACTCAAGGATCCCAGAAGTTTTTCGATACCTTGTAACAATGGTCCACTTTTTTTTTGATAAGGCTTTATGTGATTTAGGGGTTAGTGTTAGTGTTATGCCATTGTCTATTTGCAAGAAATTAGAAATGGGTTCTTTTAAGTTTACTAACATTACCTTGCAGATGGCGGATAAAACTGTGAAATACCTAAAAGGTATTTGGAGGATGTCCCGGAAAGAGTTGGGAAGTTTTTCATTCCCGTTGATTTTGTAGTGTTAGATATGGAGGAGGATATACACATCCCTATTATTCTTTGTAGGCCATTCTTAAATACTGCAGGAGCTGTTATTGATGTAAAAAATTGAAGTTTGACTCTATCTGTAGGTGATGACAAGGTTACCTTTAACCTTGATAGTGCATTAAAAAGTCCTATGTTAGAACAATCTTGTTATAGAATTGATATTATTCAAGAAATTGTTTGTGATGACTTTCCTCGATCCCTTAAAAAGGATTTTTGAAGGCTATTTTGTGTTGGATTTGATTTCAGGTGAAGGCAATAAGGAATCAGACGAGTTGATTCAGGACCTTTCAAGAGTGAAATTCAATTCAGGGAGCAATTATCAATTCTTGAAGCTGCCCCAGGATGTTTGTTCGGTAAAGGAGGTAACACAACCTAAGATGAAACCTCTTCCCTGTAATTTGAAATATGCATTTCTAGATGAAAAATAGCTATATCCAGTCATTGTTAGTGCTTCACTTACTGATAGTCAACTTGAGAAACTGTTATTTGTGCTTAAATGTCATAAGAAGGCTATTGGTTACATTATAGATGACCTAGCTGGTATTAGTTCTGATTTTTGCATACATTGTATTCATTTAGAGGAAGGTCATAAACCATGCATAAAGGGTCAGCGTCGTTTGAATCCTAACATGCAAGAAGTTTTTAAGAAATAGGTCATTAAATTACTTGATGCTGGTATCAATTATTCTCTTCCCGATTCTAAGTTGGTCAGTCCTGTTTAGGTAGTACCTAAGAAAGGTGGGACCACTGTTGTTCGTAATGATAAAATTGAATTGGTTCCCACTAGAGTTGTTACAGGTTGGCGTATGTGAATCGATTACAGGAAATTGAATACTGCTACTAAGAAGGATCACATTCCCCTCCCCTTCATTGATCAAATGTTAGAAAGGCTAGCTAGGCATAAGTATTTTTGTTATTGAGATGGTTATTTGGGATTCTTCCAAATCCCCATTCATCCAGATGATAGAGAGAAAACTACTTTTACATGTCCTTATGGTACTTTTGCATATCGTGGAATGCCCTTTGGTTTATGTAATGCCCCTGCTACCTTTCAACGTTGCATGATAAGTATATTTTTTGACTATATTGAATTAATTATGGAAGTTTTTATGGATGATTTTAGTGTCTATGGAATTTCATTTGATGCTTGTTTAGAAAATCTAACAAAAGTGCTCATAAGATGTGAAGAGGTGAATTTAGTGCTGAATTGGGAAAAGTGCCATATTATGGTCACTGAAGGTGTTGTGCTTGGATATTTAATCTCCAAACGAGGTATTGAGGTTGATAAAGCAAAGATTCAGGTAGTAGAGCAACTTCCCCCTCCTATGAATGTCAAAGGGGTAAGAAGCTTTTTGGTCATGCAGGTTTTTATCGCAGGTTTATTAAAGATTTTTCTAAAATTGCGAAACCACTAACCCAATTGCTTTTGAAGGATGCATATTTTGATTTCACTGATGAGTGTGTTGAGTCTTTTAACAAGATTAAACAGGCACTTATTTTTGCACCTATCATCCATTCTCCTGATTGGGACCTATTATTTTGAGTTAGGCAAAAAAGTCAATTTCGCCCAGGCAGTCGGGCGGATTTTGCTTGGGCGATCGGGAGGAATTTACTTAGCATTTTCAATGTTCTAGGGACGAAAACATCACGCGCGTCCGATCTGGCTGATTTCACCCGGACAGTCGGGTGGATTGCTCCCAAGCCTAAAAGTGTTCGTTTTGTGTGCCCGATCGGGTGGCATTCGCCCGTTTGGTCGGGCGGTTTGTCCGGGAGCCGTTTTCCTCCTTTTTAGATCGGTCTTGTACTTTTTGTGTAAATAGCTATTGTTTTAGGTCATTCACACTTTACATTAGACTAGACTTATTTCTCTTAAGGGTTTTTCATTCAGTTTCTCTCTAGAAGTTACTTTTGTCAAAAACTTAATCATTCATTCAATACAATCCCAATTCGAGGTTCTACTTTAATTCTTTTCTTCTTTTTATTAGTTTGATTATGTTTCTTATTTATAGTTGTTAGTAGTAGTTTATTTCTAGATCTTGTTTTTGCTCTAGTTTATGTTTTTGAGTAATTTTGTTCATGTTAATGAGTTGAATTGCTTTAGTCATGTTTTTAGTTTTAGTTCTTATTGTTATTTTGTTTGCTATGATTTTAATCATGCGTGAGTAGTTCCCTTTCTAGGATTAGAGGCTCTATGGATCGTTTATAATGTGTTGTTTCATTATTCATTAGTATAATTGTTGATGTTACTGAATTCCTATTGTTAGGTTTATTTTCTTTTAATTAAATTATAGCTAGGTTTGATTGGTAGTTTGATATATTGTTGAATTCAATGCCGAGAGGTAAGATTACCACAATTAGATCACAGGGATAATAGGCAGAAAAGTCTATGTGAGTGAGAGCCATTAGAGTAGTTATGAAGGAGACTAGATTTGAGAGAATTAGTGTACCATAGTTTAGGAAGTCAACAATTTTGTTAATTAATCGTTGTTCAATTCAATAGTTGATTTGTGGTGAACTAAAATCCTAGGTTGTTATTATATATTTCTCTCATGTTTAATTTCCTCTCCAATAGTCACTAGTTAATTTGTTAACCCCAAATTCAAAGGCCCCTTACGGCAGAATAACTTTTTAGAGTTAGTAGAATTACGTGCTTCCCTGTGGGTTCGATCCCTACTGCCCTTTCTACATTAGTTAGAGTTGTAGGTTATTTTTGATAGGTATACGACTGTCCCTACCAGTCAGACCACAACACCTTCACTGTTTTGACACTTTTCCTACGAGTATCCCGAACTTTACTATCAAGTATTTTGATTGGCTTCTCCTCATAGGTTAAACTTTGGTCTAACTCTAATGTTTCAGGTTTCAACACATGTGACTCATTCGACATATAGTTTCTTAGTTGAGACACATGAAAGGCATTGTGAACTTTACTCAACTCCATCGGTAGTGTTAGCTTGTAGGCGAACCTTTCCAATCCTTTGTAGGATCTCATAGGGTACGATGTATTTTGGGATCAATTTCCTCTTCTTTCTGAAGCTCATTACACCTTTCGTTGGTAATACTCTAAGCAACACCTTATCACCAACTTCAAACACAAATTCTTGACGCTTTTGGTTCACATAAGACTTTTGTCTATCCTGTGCTGCTTGAATTTTCTGGTTGTACCACTCTTACTGTATTGGTAATTTCTTCAATCAACTGAGGTCCTAGAATCACTATCTCACTTATGTCACTCCAACATAAGGGACTTCTACACTTCCTTCCATATAGGGCTTAAAAAGGTGTCATGCCAATACTTGCATGGTAGCTATTATTGTATGAGAACTCAATCAATCCCAAACAATCTTCCCGATTCCCTTGAAAATCCATTGTGGAAGCTCTCAGCATGTCCTCCATAGTATGTATGGTTCTTTCTGTTTGTCCATCGGTTGCTGGATGTAAAGCTGTACTCATTTTCAACGTTGTACTGAAGTTCTCCTGGACACTTTTCCAGAATTTCGAAAGAAACCTAGAATCCCTATCTGACATGATATCCTTTGGAACTCAATTTAGCCTTGCAACATGCTTTATGGAAGCCTTTGCAAGTTGTTCCAACCTCCAAGTCCCCTTCATCGGTATAAACATCGCTTATTTAGTTAGCCTATCCAGCACAACCCATATGGTATCATTTTGGTTTCTCGACTTTGGCAAGCAGGTTACAATATCCATTGATAGGCAATCCCACTTCCATCTTGGTATCTCAAGTGGTTGAACTTCTCCGAGTGGCCTTTTATGTTTAAATTATTACCTTTTGACAATTAAGACACCCACTCACGAATTTAGCCACTTCTCTTTTCATTATAGGGCACCAATACACCTTCTTCAAATCGTTATACAGTTTATCAACTCCAAGGAGAACTGAGTATGGTGTATTATGACTTTCTTCCATAATCTTCCATGTCAAATCTTCACATTTCTGTGGTACACACCACCTTCCTTCATACCTCAGACTTCCATCTTCATGGATTTTGAAGTCCATAGCCTTTCCTGCTTTCAATTTATCCTTTATTCTATCCAGTTTCACATCTCCATCTTGGTTTTCCTTGATCTTCTCAAACACTATTGGTTGGATATTAAGATTACAAAGTATTCCTTCCAACTCTCCCTTCATCACTATCTCCAAATTCATTCTCTCCATGTCTCTACACAACTCGTTAGCGATCACTAGAGAATTCACTCCATGCTTTGTTTTACGACTTAGAGCATCAGCTATCACACTGGCCTTCCCTTCATGTTATAGGATATCTAAATCATGATCCTTGATCAATAATTCAAGCCATCTCCTTTATCTCATGTTCAAATCCTTTTGAGTGAAAAAATACTTTCAGCTTTTGTTGTCCGTATAGATCCTATACTTTACTCCATACAGGTAGTGCCTCCATATCTTTAAAGCAAACATGATCGCTGCTAGCTCGAGATCGTGGGTGGGAGTTTACTTCGTATGGCTTCAACTGTCTCGAAGCATACACAATCACCTTTCTATTTTGAATTAAAACACATCTCAAACCAATTTTAGAAGCATCATTGTACACATCATAAGAACCACTCCCATCTGGAAAAGTCAGCACCGGATCCATAGTCAAACGCTCCTTTAAGGTCTGAAATGCCTTCTCACATTTATCATTCCAAACAAACTTACAGTCCTTCTTCATTCACGACGTCATTGGTTTAGCAATCCTAAAAAAAATCCTTCACAATCCTCCTATAATACCCTGCTAACCCAAGAAGCTCCGTACAACCGTCGCATTCTTAGGTTTAGGCCACTCTCTTACTGCTTCGATCTTTGCTGGATCTACTTCATCTCCCTCTTTTGACACAAAATGTCCCAAAAATTCAACTTTCTCCAACCAAAATTCAAATTTTGAGAACTTGGCATGCAATATATTCTCCCTTAGTGTCATCAAAATTGTCCTCAAATGTTCCACATGCTCTTCTTTATTCTTGGAGTACACCAAAATGCCATCAATAAACACTACCACAAACTTATTCAAGAACCGTTGAAAGAACCTATTCATCAAGTCCATCAAAATTGCTAGCGCATTTGTCAACCCAAAAGGCATAACAGTGAACTCATAACGCCCATACCTCTTACGAAAAGTCGTTTTTGGTTTGTCCTTATTAGCAATTTTCAATTGATGGTATCCTGACCTCAAATCAATCTTTGAAAATACAGTGGATACTTGTTCTTGATCGTCAATCCTCGGTAAAGGATACTTGTTCTTGATCGTCACCTTATTCAACTCCCTATAGTCAATACATAGCCTCAAACTCCTGTCTTTCTTCTTCACAAACAACACTGATGCTCCCTAAGGTGAAGAACTTGGCCTAATATAACCTTTCTCCAACAAATCCTGTAACTGCTCTTTCAACTCACTCATGTCCGCAGGTGCCATCCTATATGGTGCTTTGGAAATAGGTGCTATCCTTGGAACTAAGTCCATGGTGAAATCGATCTCTCACTTCGGTGGCATTCCCGGAATCTTTTCCGGAAACACGTCCAAGAAATCTCTCACTACCTCAGTATTCTCGGGCTTAAAAGACTCAACATGATCTAAATCCCTCACACTACAAATATAAATCGGAAAACCTCTATTCACATACCTAGCAAACCTTATTACTGACACCATTTTGTTGTGTTTTGGCCTTCATGCCCTCCAATAGCTCACTATCCTTCCCCTATTAACTAACGAGATCTTTTGTAGCTCACACAAAATCTCAGCCTTGTGTTCACTCAACCAATTCATCCCTAGAATCACTTCCAAGACACCCAAATCAAACTCAATCAGGTTATCCTTAAACCCCACTCCCTCAATCTCAATCGAGACATCCAAAAATCTCCTTGAACAATGCACTTCTTGTCCTAATAGTAACACTATTAACATATCGATTGTATCTAACTTTCCCAAAATAGGCCTTAACTTTTCCAAAATCTTAGTGTATACAAAAGAATATGTTGCACCAGAATCAAACAATACTTTAACAGGAAGAGAGTGTATGGAAAAAGTACCAGTAATCACATCCTTACTAGCATCTTCTTCACTTCGAGCCATCACATTCAACTTTCCAGTATTCGAGGCCTTAGTCTGACCTCCTCCATTTCCACATCCATTCCTAGTCTTGGCTTGTTGCATTGCTTTTCCTCCCATGTTTCCCTAGAAACCTTTCTACTGACTTCTAGTTGAATTCCCTTTGAATCGAGACCCTTGCCCTTCCTTTCCCTTGCCCTTAGAGAAACACTCATACTTACGGTGCCCAAGCTTGTTGCATAAGCAATAAGTCACTGGATTCCCAACACAGTCCTTGCCTGGGTGATTGTTAGGACATTTCTTGTAGAAGTACACACGACCACCTTGATTAGCCGTCTGTACCCTATTCTCCTTTCCATTAGCTGTCTTCTCAAATTTTCTCTTATTTCCCTGAAAGTTGTTGTTGAAATGGGACTTCTTAAATCCACCATGACTCCCTTGTTGGTTAAAGTTTCCTCCACCATCCTTTTTTTCTCCCTCACCTAACCTTCTTTCAGTATCACCTTCTTCTTCTAGTCTAGGGCATACAACTGTGCAGCTCTACCGTATAACTCATCTAAGGACTCAAAGACTTGCCCAGCTAGTTGCAACTAGATATCTATGGGCATCCCTCTCTCAAAACGACAAGCCATCAGCTTCTTTGTTGCTACAGCCTCCTTAGCAAACCTAGAAAACTCCTTAGCTACAGTAGCCAATTTCCCCACTACATCATTCAGCTGATTGTTATTACGTTCAGCCATCCTATTTCTCCTGTATAGGGAAAAGACCTTTATATTAAACTACGTCTAACTCTAAGTTAGAACAACACAAGCTCATAACATAACATAAAATCACGTTCTCAATTTGTCTCAAATTTCCTTTCTTTTAGAGAGAATGATTCACTTAGTTTTGATTGTTTACACAACCATCCAAGTATATTAAAGCACATAGTAAAAATAAAATTTCTCTTGGTTTCTCTCTACTTAGACATCATTTGAAAAAGATCTGACTCATTTATTATTTTATTCAAATAAGGGTTTTTAAATGCTTAGTTTCCTAAAAGTTCCTTATGGCTTATTGCCACTTATGCGCAAAGAAAATAACAATATAAAATGTGCAGCATCCTAAACATCGACAATACTAAACAATATTAAACTAAAAACATATCCATAACAAAAACTTCTAAACATTAGCATTATCCTGCTTGTCCTTAGACACAACATATTTCTCAGGTTTGAACTCAGGATCATCTTTATCATCATCTTCTAAATCTACCTCAACATCTTCATTTATATCTTCTTCTTCGGATTTGGATTCTCAATCTTATAACACGAACTATCCTTTAACTCATACCTTTCAGAACCTGAAGTAGCTTCATTTTGACTCATTGCATCATTCTCTTGATGACTTGGGATCGGTGCGGGTGGGGTCTCCTCACCTGTATTTGACTCCAGAAACTCTTGCTCCTTCTTTGTAATGTAATCTTCCAAGTACCTCCAATCACAACCCCATTGACCATTTTGATCTTTATACTTAGTGTAGTTTGGAATTCCTCGAATGAAATGAAAGTCACTAAACTTCGCCTTGATCTCAAAATAAGGTGGACGGTTTGGCAAGCAATTAATAATTAAAGTAGACACATGATCGAGTTGGTCTCACTATGGTAACTTCAGTACAAAACTCATTTATGAACAATAGAACCAAATCTTCCATATATACATGGGTGGACTCTCATAATCCTTGTTCTCCAAAGTTTCCATCTGAGTTTCCTTACTAGGCATATTATCCACCATCCTACAACGACACTTAAAACAATTGGGCCATCCTTCCCACGACAAAACCAAGCTAATAGTTCTACAACAAAAATGTTTGGTGACTAACATACAATTTCTTCTACACATAACTAACCACATAAGCAACACTTCAAAACATGTATTTAAATGCATGAAGGAAAAGAAATAAAGTCTATCCTATGTGCACAAAATTCCTACCCAACCTCACCACATGCTATGAAAGCAGTAACGCATAACACATACCTGAATTCCTTGCATGCCTACACATGTAAGTCATTTTAAAACTTTTCATTTTCCAAAACTTTCAATTTTCGGAAATTACTATTTTTAGAAAAATTTCCATTCCAAGTAACTTTCTAAAATAAGAGATCCCTCTTTCTAAAATAAAACTTAGGGTACCCCAAAAAAAAAATTTATTTTATTTCGAAAACTAGGCTCTGGTAACCACTTTATGACACCCTAGAATTTCTTAACTTTCCCCCTTTAGATTTTTCGGAAATATAATATAAATATAAATATAAATATAATAAATAATACTAATTATTAAAGCTCCTAATTAACTAGGATAACCAAAGTATTACCCCCACAGTGATAACGGCTAAGGCTTTATCAAAGTACTATAGCGGAAGTCTTTAAAAAAAATCAAAACCAAATTAAAACTCAAAATGAAACTTGAAATAATTTCAAACAAACCAAAGTCAAAACCAAAAAGAAAGCCAGATTAAAACTTTATTACACTTCGAAACCGTCATAACGGCCCTTCAAAAACCAAATAAACTCTAAACTTCGAAAATAAAAGTCAACATCCAACAATGGCAATATTATGAGTCAAGTTCAAACAACTAAGAAAAGTACAATGCAGGCGCTGACACTCCAACCCAGCATGATTGACTATGTCCATCTGTACCTGTAGCTTTCTCGTATCCTAGACAACTACTCGTCAGCAAGTAGGTTATCGTAGGGCCAAGTCATAGACAAAGCCAGCACACAAAACACACAATCAGCAAAGCTAAGTACATAAATACCAAAGACTATGCAAAACATGATTGAAATTAAAATAAAAGAAAAGTACATCACATACAATTCTTATTGCTGACTACTCTTCACCTGTGTATAGCCTCAACTCAAATAAAATTATTTATTAATTTACTTAAGCTTTGGATATCGCATCGAACGGGTTTCCTTTCCTTTAAAATCGCTCTATTAGGCATCAACTTGGGAGCAACTCCAAGAAGGTATTACCTATGTCACATAAAATGACGGAATTTAAGCACATTAAAAATATAAAAGAGTACAACGTCTTGTACTCCAATAAGAAGTCTTAGATCACTGTTCCATACGACTCCCTCCGTTGTTCATACTCAAGGTATATACGTTTTAAGAGTTTTGGTGTGAATCCTCTTTCACTTTATGTGATTAATCGGTTTAACAATATTATAACTCACACATAGTAATACATAAAAGCATGCATGACATCAAACAAAACCATATTAATTGTCTTTAATTTAAGATGATTCAAAAATTATCTTGTGTGTCCTTTAATTAAATTAAACTTCCTTTACCACACATTAACTGTGACTGGCTAACTATTTATCTTCCTTGACCACACATTAAACTGTGAGTGGCTATATAAATATTTGCTCATTAAACTTTTATTGAACATGTGAATAAAAATTCACAAACTACCTTTCATGTTGATAAAGTAACTAACCAACTTAGCTAACTTCCTTTTTGTTCTTCATTAACTATTGGCCAACTTTAGTAATAACTTTAACATCCCAATTACTCATGATAAACTAATGGTGCTATATATGTGGAATGTCAACTAAATATAAGAATCATACTTTCATACTAGCGTATTTCTCATGCAAGTCAACCAAACAACAATTCATGTTCACATTCATAGCATGTAAGAACAACAACCAGCATGAAATCTACTTTTACTTTCGCCTTTAATACTTACGTTCCTTGTATTGTAGTGGTGATCCGTCACAACTCCTAAAAGTTAACTAAGTCGAATTCTCCTACATAGAGAAAATCGAAACTAAATTAAAACCTTGTTGAGTAACTTCTCAAACAACTCTAAACTAACATTGGAAACTTGTCTAAAACGTTTCTTATATGGTCTCTATTCAATTCCATATTTTAATTTTATTTTTCTTTTGCAAAACACTTGATTTTTGGTAATTTTCCAACAATGGCAGCTTTATAAATTTTCTTAAAAACACTCAAAAACCCTTCTAAAGATCATATTTTATTATAAAACACTCTAGCTAGTCGTGTCCTAGGATCATCATACAACATATTGATGCATTAAAAATAAATATAACTGCTAATTTCACGTTTTACTATTTTTATTAAGTCATGAACACGTGATAATAAGAATTCACAACTTTCTTTAATTATTAAAAACTCCTTAAAAACACATCAAAATATCATAAGTCAAGCATAAAACTCTTTTACAATCTATTATCATCATTATACATCTAATTTATGCCTCAAAATAATTTTTTTTACGAAGTGAAACACTTCCATAATATTTTTACTCTTAATTTTCATGATTCTAAAAATTTGACACCAATACTAATGAACTTTAAAACCTTTAAAATTTGACACCAACCTAAACTTCATAAAATCATCACAAATTCATATTACAACAATTTATGATCATAATATAAAAGTTTAGATCATTGAAAACCCTAAAACTATGAATTTCATAATTTCATATACCCTAATTTAAAACTCCATGAACTTCATAAAGTAATACTTTAAACAGAATCATAACTTTATAAAACATAATTAGAATCATAAAAACATAAATAAACATAATTATAAACATAAATTCATACAAGAATGAATAAAAAAAAAGGGAAGATTTTTTTTTAAAAATAAAGGGTCAAAAAGTACCAAAGGGGAGGAGAGGTGGCCGGCGAGGAGGGGCGGTGGTGCGCGGTAGAAGAAGTGACACAATTTTTTTTTCTTCTTTTTCGAAAATTATGAACACAATTTTTTTTTCTTTTTGAAATCCTAAATCACTAAAATTGCAATTTAAATCTGAAAATTTCTGATTTAAGGGGTATTTATAGGCCCAAAGTAGGTTTTGGTGCAATTACATTAATACCCTTAATGCTTGAAATTACTTTTGTGCCCTTGTTTTAAAATAATTTAGGAAAGAATTTTATACTTAGAAACTTTTCAAAATATTTAATAAAACTTAAAGTGACTTGAAATATAATTTATAAACAGAAAATAATTATTTTGATTAACATTTAATTTAAATTTCCTTTCTTTAATATTTTTATTGAATCTTAAATAATTCTCTATAAAATACTAAAAACATACATATAAATACGAAATTAACTTCTGAAAATGCGTGAAATTATGGGGTATTACAATTCATTCGAATAATTGAATTTCATTATATCGGTAATTCATTCTACTGGCAATTTTAGTACAATTTAGGCTAAAAAAGTCATTTTTTTTCACATATAAAGCATCAAATTAAGCCAAATTGAGTAATTTGGGTTGTATGTCATGATTAATTTTTTGATTTAAATTCTTTTTTTTTTTTTGCTTGAATGTCAAGATTAACTTTTGATTAAAATTTGTTTATTTATTTGTTTTATGGAAAGTAATTTTTCGGTTTAATGAATGAGATCCTAGTTTTTTTGGGTTTGCAATGGTTTTATGTTGGGAAGTGGGTGTATAGTGAGTTTTGAAATGGTTGTGGTTGGGTGGTGAGGTCTGAAATTAAATTTAGGAAATTGTAAAAATTTAATTTTTAGAAAATTTTCAAATTATTTAATAAAACTTAAAGTGACTTGAAATATAGTTTATAAACATAAAATAATTATTGTGCTTAAAATTTAATTTAAATTTCTTTTCTTTTATATTTTTATTGCATCTTAAATTCTTAATAAAAATTCTATAAACATACATATAAAATACGAAATTAACTTCTTAAAATACTTGAAAATATGGGGTATTACAATTCATTCAAATAATTGAATTTCATTATATCAAAAATTCATTCTACCGGCAATTTTAGTACAATTTAGGCTAAAAAAGTCAAATTTTTTCACATATAAAACATCAAATTAAGCCAAATTGAGTAATTTGGGTTGAATGTCATGATTAATTATTTGATTGAAATTCGTTTTTTTTGCTTGAATGCTAAGATTAGTTTTTGATTAAAATTTGTTTATTTATTTATTTATTTATTTATTTATTTTTTATGGAAAGTAATTTTTGGTTTAATGTATGCGATCCTAGTTTTTTTGGGTTTGCATTGGTTTTATGTTGGGCAGTGGGTGTATAGTGAGGTTTGAAATGGTTGTGGTGAGGTGTGGTTGGGTGATGAGGTCTGAAATGACTTAGTGGTGGTGGCGGTTCGAAGTCGGTATGTGGGCTGGTTGCACTATGGTGGGGACTGGGGTGAGTTAGGTGCGATTGTGTAGTGGTAGTTCGAAGTCAGTATGTGGGGTGGTTGTGATGTGGTGGAGATGGGTTAGGATTGGTTGTGTCGTGGTGGTTTGAAGTGGAAGTGTGTGGTAGTTTGAGGTGGTGGTGGTGGTGGACTGGCGACAGTGGGGTATTTGCAAAGGTTGAAATTGGTGGTGGTGGTGGACCGGTGGTGCATAGGTGGTTGTTTTTTAGTTAAAGTTTCATAAAGTTTAATTTTAAAAAAATTGTTAGTAGCTCATAATAACCTGCAATAACATGTTAAAATGTAAAGGGTATGTTTTGGGAAGATAACTATTCAAGTTAGGTTTGTTGTATGTTAATCATAAGGTGAGTCTTTCAAAAGCGGTTGAGGCAAAAGCGAGTTTTTTCCTATCAATTTTCCAATATTTTTAAGGGATTCCTTATGAAAAATATGGGTTAGTTGAACTGATTTCATGTCAAAACAATTTTTAAAATTATTTTCTTAAAACTGTGAACGATTTTGACCTAAATTGATGGTTTTCGAAAATAAATTTACGTAAGAGTTATAAAATAAATCTAACTCGTCCAAAGCTTACATCTAGCCTAAATAGGTTTAAAAAGGAATTTTAAAATTGGTTTCATGACATAAGGAATTAATTAAGTATTTTTAACCTAATTTAAGGAGTTTTATCACTTACATTGACGGTTTTTGAAATAAAAATGATTAGACCTTAACTAATTAATGAAAAATAGTTACTGAAAATTTTAAATACTGGAAAGGTTTTTGAAAACTAAATCAAAAGTTTTTATCACCAAATAATATTTTTCATTAAGTAATCAATTATTAGATCACTTATAATTAACTAATTGTTTTCGAAATTCGTCTTTTATTTTTAGAATTTTACTAAAATGTTTTCAAAGTCACTTTCTATGTTTAGAAAGTTAATAAAGGTGGTATTAGTTGGTTATAAATGATGTTTTATTAATAAATTGTTTCTATGTTAATGTTTCATGTTTTCGTAGCTTTTCGGTTTTTGTTTAAGTTGTATAAAGTGATGTAAAGTATTTTAAGTTTTGGACAGAAGTGAAACATCATGTTTAATAGTGATTTTTAAAAGTATAATATGACATGTTTAGGTTGTGTATATGTTTGACAATCTTTATGCAAAGTTTGACTATGTTTTGAGTAAGTTTTGATCATATGAGTCATGTTTTCAAGTAAGTCAAGCTATATTTCAAAGTTAAATCAAGGTTTAAAGTTAAATTCAAGTTTATAAGTCAAAGTTAGTAATCATAATTCAAGTTCAAAGTATAAATTTAAAGTAAAGACAAATCATAAGCAAGCCAAATATCATTTTAAAGTCAGGGTTTTTCAAAGGAACATGAGTTCTCATTCCAATCAAATGAGGTTCCATACGGAGGAAATATGTATTACCTTAACGTCGTATTCCCATAGTGGGGTGTGACGATGCTTCACTTTTTATTAAAGGAATTCCTATATACGAGTTAAGTTTTGGACATGGGGTGGAGGATACCATGTACCATTTTTCGAAAGACTAGCTATCTTTTAGTTAGAGCGGATTGTTCAGTAGCACCAATCTACTTTATTGTTGGTCATCTCTTTAAAAAGACCGTTCATGTTTCCTACATATATCCTTTGAGCAAGCAAGTTACTAAGCAAATTTAAGCAAGAAAGTGATTGAGCAAGTTTAAGTAAGCAACAAGTCAAGAGTAAATGTCTCATGAGTCTTATGTTACTATGTTGTGTGAGTCTAGAGTTTAGTTAGTGTCGTGTCTCATGTTGTTGCTTTTGTTAGTTTGTACATACTCAACTTTTGCTGACGCATAATTTTAATGTTTTTCTTTGTTTTGTTTTCTTGTTGAAATAGAATAGGTGAAGGTTTTCTATGAGCATTTGCAAGGGATGAAGGGATTTGCGAGAGTGAATATTATTAGTTGAATTATTTTGCTGTGTTTTAAACATTTGACATTTCTTTTTAAAGTTGGTTTTTAATAAGGGCCGTAAAGGTTCCTAGTTGTAAGTGTTTAACTAAATGGTTTTGAGTTAGTAGTAAAAGACTTTTGCTAAGAGATTTTTAAGAAATGGTTCAGTTTGTGGTGTTGTTTTACCTTAGCCTTAACGTTGCAACTAGTTTCATAATAAGTTGTGGTATGGCAGTAACATGCTCAAGTTCCTCTTGTGTTTCAGTTAAAGATAAATTTTAGGAAGTGGAGAATTTTGGGGTGTGGATGTCAAAAATAAATCCATGAGTCAAATGTTTTGTGCCTTATTCTTTAGACCATGGGAAGGGTCATCGCGTAGGGTGAGTACGCTTGGTTTGGAACGAAACTCCAGTAAAGGCCAACAACCACACTCCTCAGAGTCTTACGGACCCAAATCACCGCGTTCTCACTGGCCAAGGTGAGGTGCGTCGGCTTCCCAATAGTTAGGTCGTGCACCACTTTCATGGGTTCAGGGATAAGGTACCTCCAAGTCGAGTTATCCTCTACTAGACCTCTTTTATAATCTCATCATGTGATACCAAGCAGCATTACAGAAGGATTAACCTAAAGGGAGCACCACTTGAGTGCTTCTGATGCAGGTTTGTTTAATGCACACGTATTTGATAGGTTTGGTTGTCGCTTTGTTTAAGTCTTTTTTATTCCTTTTCAAGGTTCGAATCTTTATGATTCATGTGACTTTAGGTGATTACAATTATCTGGTCTTTTATTAAGATTCTAATCTATGTGAAAAGCCGTCATCATGGCTTACATACAAGCGCAATCACGTAAATATGGAAAGTGATAAAACATGTTGGAAAAGCTTAAAAGCACATAAAAATCATGTGATAATGCCTTGGAGAAGAAAATTTAAAATCATGTGATCATGCTTATAAAGGTTTGAAAACATGTAATCATGCTCAAACAAATAAAACTTTAAAACAAGCTACATTATCATGTAATCATGCTCATGACAGCTTTAATGGCCTAGGCGTGATTTTTTCTATTTTTCGTATTTTATTACATCTCAAAGTATTTATTTAGTCAATATTCCATGGATTAAGTAAAATAAAAGGTGATAAAGGAGGTTTAGAAACCTACCTTAGATGGATCCAACAATAATAGTAATAAGAATAAGAGAGAAATTGATGGAGATGGATGATAATAAGCTTGAAGATGAACTTCGAGAGAGAAATAATTGATTATGGTGGCCTCACATTAGATATCTTGCGTGCTAGTGTAAAAATGGACTTGATGTCGCTTTCAAAAATCCAAAACCCGAATATGTCCCAGATGTGAAATTGAATATTATGATACTATCTTTTATAATTATAATAATGATAATATAATTGATAAAATAGAATGATAAAAAAAATGAAAACAAAGTAAAAGTCTTTTTATGTTTTCTTTTTGTATTTTTAAAGGTGAAGAAGATGGAGATTTAAAGAAAATAATGAATATTAAAAGAAAATTGAAAGATTTTGTGGGAGAATGATGATGAATGCTAAATTCTCTCTAAATCACTCACGCCACTTTCAAATGAAAGAAATTACGAATGGTAAAAGTTGTCCAAACTCTAGACCGCCTCACATGAGGGAAGTAAAGGGGGCATTTATAGAGAAAAAATCGACTGTTTCGTGCGCGAGGGCACATACCTTGCGCTCACGCTCATAACACTGTACTTTCTTTCCAGAAATTTCGCTGAACATTCCCTTGTACTATGGGCCTTGGAGAGCATGCATGCTTACATCAGCTCATCCATTCCTTGCTTACCTTACCTCATGCCTTGAAGAGGACAAAAGGATGAAATTTCCTCTCTTCCATCCCTCTTGCTGGGCTTAAGGCAGGAGAAGGTTCGCCTTGGGCCTATGACTTGGGCTTGAAGATTTACCTTCTTCATGGCTACGTTTTAGGCTTGTTTTTACAAAAAAAATGTTTTTCGAGCGTTTAGAAAGTTGATAGCATTTTTATTAAAAATATGGAAAAAATATGGAAAAATAAATAATAATATTTTAGGGAATTTCAGGGGTTTAAGGAATTTTTAGAGAATTTTTGAGTTGGCTCTTTCGGCTTTCTTCTCATGACTAGACTACTTAGTGATGTGGTATATGTTTGTCATTAGCTTAGTGGTGGGGACAAATGTAGGTGTCTACAGAAGCCCCCAGGCCAGTTTGGTTGAGTTTGTAGGGGCGAATAGTCCCGTAAGACAAAAGCCAAAGTATCAAGTACCTGTAAAAAAACATTAGTTCCGCAAGTGCCTGTGTGTCATCTCCTTAGGAAGCTCCTCGTTCCTTCGGAGTGGTTAATGTCAGCTATTTACTTCAGATGCGCCTTGATCGTAGAGGAAAAGCATGCTAGTGTGTCTGTGTTGACTCTTGTTAGATGCACCTCGATCTTCAGTGAGCTCTCTTCAGGTGTCTTTAGCTTAACCGTATAGGGAAATGTGTGATAATGATTCCTTCAAGTGTCTTTAGCTTAACTGTATAGGAAGATGTGTAAAATAGGATAATGTCGTAAGCATTTAATGCTATTTGTGGCATCCTTGAGTTTATTAGATTGATGTTGCTTGATAAAGAGTAGTCAACGTGTTGGCTACTGATGATAGAGATGAACCGTCTGATGGTATCCGATGTTTGTGATTGGATGATTGAGCTTTGTGTCGATGGTTGATTCACTCACTAAGGAGGGGGCATGAGGATTAAGTTTCATGTTCAATGATTTTGGCATTGTGTATTCACTAGGAAATAATTTCGTCAAGATTCATGTTGATGAGCTTTCAAAAGTATCCCTTGAATTTTCCAAGTGTTGACTTGTTAAAGAATAATGATTCCACTTCACTGGAGAATAGTTAAAGAATTTGTTCTTTTGACTTTATTGGGAAGCTGAAGACTATTTCCCTCAACTTTTCTGGGGATAATGTACTTTTGACTTTATTGGGGATAGAAGTCAAGTTAATGGTTGAAGGTAGTTGAATTTTCAAAAGAGTCATGAGTTAACTTCATTGGGAAGTTTTTGAAGGTGTAATGTCAAAAGCTAACTACAAGTAGTGCACTTGTAGGTAATGAAGAAATTTTGGCTTTAACTTTGACTTTTTCGGAGAAAATTTGGAGATGTGATGAATTATATCATCCCATGAGGCCAATACTCCGAGTCTAAAATATCCCTTAACACATCACAGAAAGCCCCCCAGCACGAAAATCGAGAAGCGAAAATATCCCGAGGCGCAAGGCATGCGGCCAAGCCCACGCTGGCCTGTCCCCCTCGTTTTTTTTTTCTTTCCTTCTTGCTCATATGCTCCTTCATTCAAACACAGCACAGACAATAACATTAACTTCGAGGTTTTCCATTTCCAAACCTCTATAATGCCCCGTATTTTCACATATTATATGAATTTAATTTTGTAATTATTTAGAGTATTTTTAGTATTTTTATTGAAAAATAAGTTAAATAAATAAACTAAAGAAAGAAAATTGAATTAATTGTGAGTTAGAATAGTTATTTTCATGTTTTATAAAGTTTATAAGTTATTTTTATGTCACCTTAAATATTATAAAATATTTTAAGAGGTTTCTAAATGGAAAAATTCATAAATATAATCCCAACTATGGGCGTTCACCTAATAAAAGACCGAACTTTGATTAATCCAAAAATGGACCCAACTTTCATGCTCATTTTCCAATTTTGGACCCCCCTAAATTTTAACCTATAAAATCAAGTAAATCTTGTTAATTATGCGGTTTTTTCTTAACATTTGGAGGTTTCGGGTGAAAGGGATGGTTGTGGTGGTGGTTTCGGGTGGTCCTGCTTAAGCAAAAACCGGATAATTAGCAAGATTTACTTGATTTTACAAGTTAAATTTAGGAGGGTCTAAAATTGGAAAATGGGCATGAAAGTTGGGTTCATATTTGGATTAATCAAAGTTCGTTCTTTTATTAGGTGAACGCCCGTAGTTGGGATTATATTTATGAATTTTTACTTTCTAAATTTGGAATTTTAAAGTTTTCCTTAATTGTTTTAAAACAAGGGCATAAAAGTAATTTCAATCATTAAGGGTATTTTTGTAATTTCACCTAAAACTAATTTAGGCCAATAAATGCCCCATTAAATTAGAATTTTCTGATTTAATTTCAGGTTTTATGTTTTAGGATTAAAAAAAAAGAGAAACAAAACCCTAGAAGTTCGAAAACCCCAAAACCCTCACCCCCTCTCTTTGTCGCCGGTCCCCTCGCTGGACCACTACTACACGCCGGTCTCACCTGCCGCCGGTCACCTACCACGTCGGCAGCCAGCCTCGCTGGCCCTCCTCCTCCTCTTCTTGGTATTTTTCGGACTAAATAATAATAATAAAATTTCTTCTTCCTCTTTTTTTTGGTTCAATCTTGTTTAAGTCATGTATTATAATTATGTTTAATCATGTTTTATAGTTCATAATCATGTTTTAGAATTTATAATTATGTTGTAAAAAGTTTGTTCATGAAATTATGAATTAGGGTTTATAAATTTATGAAAATTATTAGTTTTTATGATTTTAATGTTCTAAACTTTTGTATGATAATCTTAGATCGTTAGGAAATTAATGTATGATGATTTAATGAAGTTTAGGATGGTTATTTAAGGCTATAAATCAAATTATTGTTGCTGTCCAATTTTTAAAAGTATGCATAATAGTAGTAAAAATATTAAGAATATATTTTAAGTACGAAAAATAAGTTCTAATGCATGGAATATACGTATGATTGTATTATAAGGTTTTAAAGTGTTTCATACATGATTCATGAAACTTCAAAGGGTTTTAATGAAGTCTTGAACAATGCTGTGAATTTTTATCATCACGTTTTTTATGCATAATAAAAATAGTANATAAAATCAAGTAAATCTTGTTAATTATGCGGTTTTTTCTTAACATTTGGAGGTTTCGGGTGAAAGGGATGGTTGTGGTGGTGGTTTCGGGTGGTCCTGCTTAAGCAAAAACCGGATAATTAGCAAGATTTACTTGATTTTACAAGTTAAATTTAGGAGGGTCTAAAATTGGAAAATGGGCATGAAAGTTGGGTTCATATTTGGATTAATCAAAGTTCGTTCTTTTATTAGGTGAACGCCCGTAGTTGGGATTATATTTATGAATTTTTACTTTCTAAATTTGGAATTTTAAAGTTTTCCTTAATTGTTTTAAAACAAGGGCATAAAAGTAATTTCAATCATTAAGGGTATTTTTGTAATTTCACCTAAAACTAATTTAGGCCAATAAATGCCCCATTAAATTAGAATTTTCTGATTTAATTTCAGGTTTTATGTTTTAGGATTAAAAAAAAAGAGAAACAAAACCCTAGAAGTTCGAAAACCCCAAAACCCTCACCCCCTCTCTTTGTCGCCGGTCCCCTCGCTGGACCACTACTACACGCCGGTCTCACCTGCCGCCGGTCACCTACCACGTCGGCAGCCAGCCTCGCTGGCCCTCCTCCTCCTCTTCTTGGTATTTTTCGGACTAAATAATAATAATAAAATTTCTTCTTCCTCTTTTTTTTGGTTCAATCTTGTTTAAGTCATGTATTATAATTATGTTTAATCATGTTTTATAGTTCATAATCATGTTTTAGAATTTATAATTATGTTGTAAAAAGTTTGTTCATGAAATTATGAATTAGGGTTTATAAATTTATGAAAATTATTAGTTTTTATGATTTTAATGTTCTAAACTTTTGTATGATAATCTTAGATCGTTAGGAAATTAATGTATGATGATTTAATGAAGTTTAGGATGGTTATTTAAGGCTATAAATCAAATTATTGTTGCTGTCCAATTTTTAAAAGTATGCATAATAGTAGTAAAAATATTAAGAATATATTTTAAGTACGAAAAATAAGTTCTAATGCATGGAATATACGTATGATTGTATTATAAGGTTTTAAAGTGTTTCATACATGATTCATGAAACTTCAAAGGGTTTTAATGAAGTCTTGAACAATGCTGTGAATTTTTATCATCACGTTTTTTATGCATAATAAAAATAGTAACACATGAAATAGTGGTTTATAATTGTTTTTAATGCACGAAATCATCACATGATGATCTTAAAACATAAGTATATTGTTTTTTGAGTTCAAATCATGATATTTAAAAAGGTTTAAACAAGTTTTTAAGTAACTTTTCAAAGCTGTCATTTTTAGAAAATTATCGAAAATCAAGTGTTTCCAAAGGGAACTCTTAAAGAGTATGGAATTGAATATAGAGACCATATAGGGAAGGTTTTGGATGAGTTTGTAACGTAAGAAGTGAGTTTAGAGTTGTAGAATTTAGTCAATAAGGTTTTTAATTAGTTTTAAATTTTCCTTTGTAGGAGACTTCGAGCTAAGCGATTTCTAGAAGTAGTGGTGAATCACCATTATAACACAAGGTACGTAAGTATTATAGGAAAACATGTAATTAGAATACATTCTTGAGTAGTTTGAATTTCATGCTAGATTCTGTAGAAGTGAAAGTTATTGTTTCAATGACTTGAAATGACTTGCATGAGAAGTTTTGTTGGCATGACTATATAAAAAATATGCATTGACTATTAAGTTTGACATTCCATTTTTGTAGCATTGTTATTACATCATTAATGTTGGAATGTTGATGATTCTGAAAGATTTTTACTAGCATTCAATAAGGAAAGAAAAGCAGTTAAGTTGATTAATTACTTCATCAACAAGAAAGGTAGTTAATGAATATTTATTCACCTGTTTTTATAGAAGTTTAATGAGCAAATAGTTAGCCACTCACAATTTATGTGTGGTAGAGGAAAGTTTAAATAGATAAATGACCAAGAATAAATATTAGAATCACGTGATAAAGAAGATAATCAATATGGTGTTTGATTCGTGTTTGTGTTAAATGTTCTTATATGATTTTATGTGTGTCATGGCATTTATAAACCTGATAAGCATGTAAAGTGAAAGAGGATCCGCACCAAAACTCTTGGAACATATATACCTTGAGTATGTACAATGAGGTTAGTTATGGGAATAGTAACTGTAACTTCTAATCAGAATACAAGACGTTGTACTCTTTTATATTTATAAATGCGCTGGAATTCCGTCACTTCATGTGACATAGGTAATACCTTCTTGGAGTTTCTCCCAAGTTGGTGCCCAATAGGGAAAATAATGAGATAGGAAACTTGTTCGATGTGAAATAATGTAAAATAATTAATCTATTATGTTGATGAGTCTATGCACATTTATATGGTTGTGATAATGGTAAAAAATACGTGATGTTTATTCTTTTATTGAGTAGTTCATGTTGTTGTGCATACTCTTTAGTGTTTATGTACTCAGTTTTGCTAATTGTGTGTGTTTTGTGTGCATGACTTTGTCTTTGACTTGACCCTACGACGACTCATTTTGATGACGTTTAGTAGTCTAGAATAAAGAGAAAGCTACTGGCACTAGTAGAAAACAGGCTGTTAGTAACGTACTATTAGTACCGTTTTTTTTAAAAAACCCAATACTAATAAAGACTTGTTAGTACCGACATTATAAAAAAACGATACCAATGTGGACATATTAGTACCGTTTTATTAAAAAACGGTACTAATAAAGACCTAATAAGTAGCCTATCTGTATCGTTTTTCAAAAAACAGTACCAATAAACTACTTAATAGTACATGTTTTTTAAAACCCGGCAGTAATGCTTCATTAAAAATCTTTAAAAAAAAAATAAGAAAAACACTCACACTAATTCTCACCCTCATATTCGATTAATTATTCTGTAATACATTCTTCCCTCTTTCTCTCAGCTCAATTTTACTTCTTCCTATCTCACTCTCAACTTTCTTATCTCATGTCACTCTCAATCTCTCGATCTCACTGTCACTATTACCCTCTCTTCATGGCAGCCAAATACCACAACAACACTGCAAATCAAATCCCCCTAATCGAAAATCTCACATCCTAAATCCCCAAATCCCAATATCGAAAATGTAAAAATGCAGACCCTAGTCGAAAATAACAAATCCCAAAACTAATAATATCTCCGTTACTTTCTAAAAGCAATGCTTTCCATTCCGGGATGTTACAAATTAAATGCAACACTTCATTTCTTTCCTATTTTGGTAAGTTTTTTCAATTGAAATTCCAAAAACACCCTCAATTATAACATTATAATCAAAACTCACCATCACCCAAAAATCATTAATTAACTATCTTCACCACCATCACCACCCCTTCTACTTCTCTCTCCTCTCTAAGTGTCATCACCACCCCTTCTATTTTTCTCTCTTCACCCATCACTCCAAAAGCACAACCACCACCTGTAGACCACGAAACCACTTCCCCAACACCTCCAGACCATTACCACCACCTCAAATTTAAGTCTAACCGCGAAAACCACCAAAGCTCTCGACCTTCGAGCTAAGCCCACTCTCTTCGATCACCCACCAAAACCCTATCCGGCCTTCGATCTAAGCCGTTGACACCACCATGTTCGACCAAACCACTACCATCATCATCTTTGTCTTCTTTCGAAACCCACCACCACCATCTTCTTTTGATTTTTCTTTCATTTGCTTTGGTTTTGTTATGGTTATTTAATTTGGTGGTAGTTTAAGCGGTCTTGGATGGATTTGATGGTGGTTGGTTTCGGTGGAATCGACGGATCATAGTGGTTGAGATATGTTTGTGGTTGGTTTCGGTGGGTTGGTGGTTGGTTTGGAAAGGTTAGTGGTTTCGATAGGTTGGTGGGTAGTTTCGATGGGTTGGTGGTTTCGATAGGTTGGTTTCGATGGGTTGGTGGTTTCAATTTTGGGTAGTTGGTGGTTGATGGTGAAGAGATCGGTTGTTGGTGGTTTCGGTGGTTGCGTTGGATTTTGGGTAGTTAGTGGCGAAGAGATCAGTGGTTGGTGGTGAAGAGATTGGTGATTGGTGGTTTTGATGATGTAGGTGATGGTAGTGGTCCATTTTTTATTTTTTTTAATATTCCTTAATAATTCATTAAGCACTTGCCCTTATCTTTTGTTAATCATACTTAAGAAATTTTGTCTTGGAAAACGTGCAACCTCAAGTGTTACATTTAAAATGTAACGGAGTAAGTATTTGGTTCAAATTAAATGGGAGAACGAAGGTAATTTTTATTTTCGATTCTTCTTAGTTTACTTCGATTTTGGGAGAACAAAGGTGATTGAAGATCGAAGGTCGAGTTTTGAGGGCGATTAATTGGTTATTGCTTCCCGTTCATGGTTAGTTTAATTAACAATTTTATATTAGTTTTTTCCCTTGAGATCTAATCATCTTAATTTTGTGATGTTGAATTGTTAAGTAGTTATAGCTTTGAATTGAATCATATTGTAATTTTTATGTGTCTTTGATTTTGATTTTGTTGTTTAATATCTGAGAGTTATAATGTTTTTATTTGAATGTTATTACATCAACATTTTTAGTGATTGTTAATTAGGAGTGTTTAGTTTTATATAATTGGATTGTAAAAATTGCTTTTTCTTTATTATTTGCTTTATTCGCTTTCAAGTCTTGGTGTTGTACGAATGATATTGTAATCTTAAACTGAGAAGAAAAATGTCTCTTTTAGGAGAGTTTAGTTTAATTTGTTATGTAATGAAAAATTTATATGTGATGTACTTTATTCTTGTTTTGATTTTCTTTTTTCCCGATTTTTTTCCCAATTTATGACCTTTTGTTTTTAATTTGTTTTTCTGAATCCATAATTTTTTGATGGTACAATTGTTTTTTTATTAATTTTTTTGGTTTTGGTTGTTCTTCTGTATGTCACTTCGGCATTTCGCCAGAGTCACTATTGTTGCTCCGGTGATGCCTGACAGGCAGAAGCTACTTGCCGACTGAGTCGACTCTCAAATCTCAATCAAGCTAAGATATGTTTAAATGTTTGATTCTCGATAATTGTTTTCAGATTTAACTTATTTATTTGAAATCAATTGTTTATTGTTTTCTTGTTATTAGATTAGTTATTTTCTTGTTTATTTTAGATTTATTGCTGTTTACTTGTTATTAAAAAGTGAATGAAAGACACAAGATTTGTCATGTATTTTGCCACGTTACTTCGTGTCACTTTGTTATATGATATGTAGACTCTTAAAGTTACTGTCTTTGATATGTATAGTTTGTTCAATTAGAACTTAAAAAGTTTGTATAATCTTACGGTATTTCTTTTAGGTTCTTGCAATTCCAACAATTCCATTGACCATATCGCCTACTGTTTTCATAAGTGGAACGGTAAAGATTTTGTTTTTCATCTGTATTGTGAGCTGTTGTTTCCTTGCTTCTTTGGTTGGCCATCATATAAATGTATCATGAATCATTTTCTAAGTATATGCAAATGCCTTCCTTAATTCGCTTACATTATCTTTTAATCCTATATTACTTTGTTACCTTCCTTATCGCTTTTCGTGCTACATTTTCCTTCTTTCTTGTCAGTGCCTTATAAATTGTTAATTGATGATATTCTTGCCAAATTACATTTGATTGATCGATACATATCAGTTGATTCCTATGCTTCCCCTGTGTTGCAAGCAGTTTGATTGAAGACAAGTTATCAATAACGTTTTTTTGTTTAATTTTCTTTTGATTAAAAAATATAAATAGATCAAATTCTTTTTTCTATATTTGTTGAAAGGAGCATAATTGGTTTTGTTGAATTATAAATATAATTTCATTCCTATTATTGGTTTATGGATTTGTGTCATTGACTTGAGGTTGTTATTATTGTATTGTTATCATTCTTATTGAATGAATGATGGATACATAGTATACATTTATTTGATGTTTTATTTTCATATAATTTAATTTCTCAAGTGATCTTGCCTTTCTTAGAATGTTATAATTTGTTGCAGTCCCGGCCTGGTAGTCTGTCTCAATAATTGATATTTGAAGCGATTGATCGATTATCTTGGTATTTGTGCTTGTAATCATGCTATGCTATGCTATGATGACCTTGATATATCTAAGATTAATTTGTGTTTTGTTGGAGAATACTATAAGTTTGTAAACAAGTTTGAATGTTGGACTCTAGGCATAAAATAAAGTTACAGCAGTCTAAATCTGTTGTCGTGTTAAGTGGTGTAATGGGGCATAAGATTTCAACTCAAGTTATAGATGTCAAATATCATAATACATGTTGAATTTGCATGCACTAATGATTATATAACTTTATACATTAGGTTATATTTGACATATATGAGTTTTCAACATTTGATTAGCAATTACCTAGAGTATAAATATAGGAAGTTATATGAGACGAACAAACTAAATCGATTCTTGCTAGTCGTCATAGGAGAACCTTTTCATGAATTAAATATTTCAATGTACTTTATTGTTATATTCATAAGTAAACATAGCTTTTAATTCTTGTTCTTGTATGAGCTTTCATTTCTTAATTATATACGAGCAAGATGAACCTTCATGATTTTCATCTTTTGGTTCATACATGTGTAAATCATTCTACTTCTATGAATTTCTAGAAGCAATGTGGCAACCATCAAATAAAGGAAGAATCTGGTGAAGCAATAGATGTTTGTTCTAGTAAGTAGTTGTGAAAGGAGAGGAAGAGGGTGGCTGATTAATCCACTGCAGACCCATTGGATTTAGAAGCTAGGAATCAGTAAGATTTCTTGGACTGAATTAATGCAACGTAACGGTCACGTAATGCCACTGATATTTGGGTTCTTTCGAATATCTATGTGTCTTTTCTATTTTTTCTTTTTTTTTTGAATATTTGTGTTTTGAGGTTTTTGATAGTACTTTGGGGTTATTATTTGCCGAAGTTTTGGAGATAATTTAGTTTTATAACTTAACGTTAGTGGTATCGTTTGTTGCATTTATGTATGCTACTAAGCATGAGTAACCTTGATTTAGTTTGATGGTTTTATGTGTCTCAAACTCTGTTGTTTTCAACAGATAACCCAATGCCTCGACGTTATCTCATTATCTTCTATCTTAGTCAACGACCATCTCACTCAAGCTATGTCCGTCTATGTTACTTAGGCATTCACTAAACTAATATCTTGCTCCTCGCTCATCCTCTCTTTCAAGTTAGAACCTGATCAAGGCCTCCCATTTCATTGTGAAATCCGAAATTCAGTTTGTTGCCGGTCTGATTTTATTTTCTCATTTTATAGTCACTTATTTATTTATTATGAGAAAGTTAGAGTTCGATCAATTGAGTTCCAGGTTTTTGTTTTCTTACAGATGATGAGTTAAAGGAGTCCAATATACTTCATAAATGAATTCTAGTGTTTTTTCGTGTTGAAAATGTATGCCAAAAAAAATGTAGTGATAATACCTCAAACAAAATGTCCTTATATTCGTTTTGCTTTATTGTTAAATTTCATCAAATATATATTCAAATAATTCAATTGTTACCTTGTGATACTTCAGGAAATAATTCAATTAATTTCATCAAATATGCATGTTTTTGCTTACATGTTTTTGATCGGAAGGTTTTGAGATACATTAAGAAGGATGGCCATAGTTGGAGAAAGGAAAAGGATGGAAAGACAGTGAAGGAAGCTCATAGTTATTTAGGTCTTTATCAATTTCGTATATGTATGTTTGTGTATCAAAAAAGCACATACAATTTTTTTTTAAAATTTCATTTTTGATAAAATTGTAATGAATATGCCACTGTGACTTATATTATTGTTTTTTGTTTTAAAATTATTGCTATTATTATTAGATATACCTACATTTTTTTGCTCGGAAAAATTTTAGTACTAGTAACGTTTCTTTCCCTAAAACGTTACTATCAGCATTTTTTTATGTAAAAAAAAACCCTATTAGTAGCGTTTTTTTAGGAAACCGTTACTAATAGTGTACCTATTAGTACGGTTTTTTTTACAAACGATGCTAATAGATATTCTATTAGTAACACCTCTTTTAGTATCCCTTAAAAACCGGTGCTAATAGGCTAGAAAAACGGTTCTAATAGCCTCTTTTTCTACGAATGCGGTACAGTAATTGAGTGTTGAGCGCTTGTAGTTGTTGATTTGGTTTCTTGTGTGGACATATTATTTATTTTTGCTGTTGACTTCTGATTTTGAAGTTTTAAAAGTTACTTGGTTTTGAAAGGCTGATGTTTCGGTTCCGAGTTGTAAGAAAGTTTTATTTGAATTTGTCCTGAAAGTTCATTTGAGTTTTTATATTGTTTTTAAAAGTAAGAAGACTTCCGCTGTAGTACTTTGATAATAGCCTTAGCCGTTATCACGGTGGCGGTAATACTTTGGTTTTTCTGGTTAAGTAGTAATTATTTTTATTGTTCTATTTATTATTTGTATACTATGATATCCAGAAATAGCAAGTAGATAGTAACGAAATTCTAGGGTATTACATGAAACTTCAAATTTAAGCTTCCAAGTTCTTACAAATCATCAACTAACTCAAGTAAGTTATGTTCTTCAAGGTTTTTGGTGTTTATTTTGTGTCTTTGACATATTTTTCTGTGGATATTCATGTGATTCTGAAATGTGGGTTTTTATATGTGGTGACTTTTTGTGAAATGTGTTTGGTTTTTTGGATTATACGCATGAAATATAGCATTTTGCAAGTTGTTTCCCTTGAAATGGTTGAGAATTAAATGAAAACTAGAGGCTTAAAGTTTGATGTTATTCATGGAGGTTATGGTGATTATGGAGGTTGTAGTTCTTGACCTTGTAGATGAAATATGATGATTTTGTATGCTTACGTTTGTCTACTCTAGTGCAAAGTAGTGATATAAATTTCAATTTGGCCACGTCATGCATAATTACTCACTTCCTTGTTCGTGGAAGTAGTAGTAGTAGTAGAGAAGATTCCCGAATGAGTCAGTTCGTACGAATCGATTGCATTTGTAAGCCCATGAGTCTCTGAAAACTTGTAGAATTTGATCATTTTTAGTGCAAATTGATGTCTTGATCATGATAGGATGAAAATTTCAACACTTTAGAGACTTTGAAAATTTGAGCTCAATTAATCTAGTAGTGTCAAAATTAGCTCATTTGGCATATTTTTCTCATTATATGTTGAATTGTCACAAAAATTGATAGTTTGATCATCTTAGGGCAAAATGAATCAAATTAAGCAAATTATACATAGAAACGTCCATAGATAGTGTCATGGGGCATGACTGGTTAGTTTCGTCAAATTATGGAATTTTAACCAAAATCACCTTTAAATGGCATTGTTAGTTCACATAGGGCATATGAACTAACTTTTCACTAAAACTTAGAATTTTGTCATTTCTTGGCAAAAATGAGTCAAATTAAGCCTTAGAAGCAAGTTTTGTATCTTTTTCAAGAATTTCCAAAATTTCTCAATCTTGCTTGATTTATGCCGAAAAGTGTCAAAATTTGGCCCAAACTTGTAGAAGAATATAGAAACTTATATGAGAATTTTGTATGCCATTGAATTTGTCTCTTGATAGTGTTGAGTAGAATGTTGCCATATTATGCGAAGGGCTCACATATTGGACTTTGTAGAGTAGGGCACTCATTTTTATGGGAAGAATAGTGCATTCTTCTTGAATTAGGGTTTGTCAAGAATAGTGCATTCTTGACCTGAATAGCAGCTGAAATGACTTCAACATGGTTAAAATTACTTGCAGGTACTCATGAGCCATAATGTACGGCGGGCAATTTTTAAATAAAACCGAAATGCTGTCGAAATTTTATAGACTTTCTTTCTTCTTTTGGAACCAGATGTATAGGGTCAGAGGTGGTCGTGCTCTTATTGTCTATGTGGTAGTGAGTCCTTGGTATTCGTTTTCCTCAAGTGGTTGAACTCCTGATGCTCTTGTGTTCAGACGAGCAGAGCAAATCTCTAGTCGCCCTTCTATTGGGAAGGTAATATCGTTATCATTTTCTATTGATTTTGGCACCTCTACCTCTGCTTGTTATCATGTTCTCGAAGGGGGATTGACAAGAAATCAATTGATCACATCTTCGAGGTGGGTCTACTGGAGTTATGGTAGGACACCACCAACACTTTCTACTTCCCTTGGGGTGAGATTACTATCACTCCTTTAAATTATGTTTTCCTCACAGGTTTACCCTTCACGGATAGAACTGTAGATGTCTCATCGGCTTTTACTGCTCACAACCCACTGGTAGTCGAGCTGATTGGACCTGTTACTCTTACAGTGCCTAAAAAGGAGTATGTTAGTCATGTTGTCCTGGCCACTAGCCTTTCCAGAGATGACACCATTGCCGATCAAAAGGTGCGCATTTTGCTCTTCTTGTTTCTCGATCGGGTTCTGCTCAGGGAGATGAATGAGAGGGCCCATCTTAAGTATCTAGCATCCTTGGGTGATCTGTCTAAGGTATCCACATATGTGTAATACCCCGTATTTTCACGTATTTCAAAAAGTTAATATTGTATTTTATGTATATGTTTTTAGTATTTTTATATATAATAGAGAATTCAAGTTCAATAAAGAAAGAAATATAAATTAATTGTTAATTAAAATAATTATTTTATGTTTTCTAAAGTTCATAAAGTATATTTTATGTCACTTTGAGTTTTATTAAATATTATAATAAGTTTCTAAAAATAGAATTTTTAAGGTTTCCTAAATTTTTTTAAAACAAGGGTAGTAAAGTAATTTCAAACATTAAGTGTATTTATGTAACTGCACCAAAACCTACTTTGGACCCATAAATACCCCTTAAATAAAAAAATGTCATATTTATTTTGCTATTAGTGAATTAGGATTTCAAAAACAAAAGAAAAAAAAGAGTTCGAAATTTTTTCGAAATAAAATCATTCGCCGGTCCCCTTCGTCCTCCTTTGACGGTTTCCCCTTCGCGCCACCAGCCCTCTCACCGGCGTCCTCCCTCGTCGGCCTCCCTCGCCGACAGCCACCGCGGCCACCTCTTCCTCCTCCCATATTGGTAATTTCGAAACCGTGATATAAAAAAAAACTTTTCTTCACTTTTCTTTTTTAATTCAATCTTGCAAAATTCATGTTTATAATTATATTTAATCATGTTTTTATGATTCTAATCATGTTTTATAAAGTTATAATTATGTTTAAAGTATGAAATTATAAAGTTATTCATGAAATTCTATATGAGGGTTTATGAAATCATGAAATTTATACTTTTATGGTTTTTAATGATCTAAACTTTTATATTATGATCATAAATTGTTGTAGTATGGCTTTGTGATGATTTTATGAAGTTTAGATTTGTTTTAAAGGTTTTAAAACTGTTTAATATTGCTGTAAAATTTTGAAAGTCATGAAAACAAATTAAAGAGTAGAAATATTATGAACAAACATATTTTACTCTATGAAAAATTATTGTAAAGCATAAATTATATGTATAATGATGATAATATATTGTAACAGAGTTTTATGCTTGATTCATGACGTTTTGATGAGTTTTTAATTAAGGGGTTTTGAATAAATAAATAAAGCTATAAATTTTTATGAACTCATGTTTATGCCTAATAAAAATAGTAGCATGTGAAGTAATTAGTTACAATTATTTTTGATGCATCGAAAAATTGTATGATGATCCTAGGACATGACTATAATGTTTTATGATCAAAACACGATATTTAGAAGAGTTTTAAAGTATTTTAAAGCAATTTTATGAAGCTGCAATTTTCGAAAAATTACCGAAAATCAAGTGTTTGCGAAAGAAAAATTAAACTAGAGTATGGAATTGACTAGAGACCATACAAGGAACATTTTGGACAAGTTTCCAACATAAAAAGTTAGTTTAGTGTTGTTGTAGAAGTTAGTCAACAAGGTTTTAATTTAGTTTCGATTTTCACTATGTAGGAGAATTCGAGCTAGTTGACTTTTAGGAGTTTTGGCGAATCAGCACTACTTTACAAGGTAGATAAGTACTAAAGGCGAAAGTAAAAGTAGATTTCATACTTGGTTGTTGTTGTTACATGTTATGAATGTGGATACGAATTCTTGTTTGGTTGTCTTGCATGAGAAGTATGCTAGTATGAAAGTATGAATCTCATATTTAATTGACATTCCAAAATCGTAGTATTATTAATTTATCTTGAGTAATTGGAATGTTAAATTATTTGTAAAGTTGGCCAATAGTTAATAAAGAAGGAAAAAAGTTAGTTAAGTTGATTAGTTACTTAATCAACAAGAAAGGTAGTTTGTGAATTTTTATTCACATGGTTATTAGAAGTTAATGAGCAAATATTACATAGCCACTCACAGTTTAATGTGTGGTCAAGGAAGATATGTAGTTAGCCACTCACAATTAAGGTGTTGTAGAGGAAGTTTAGTTTAATTAAAGGACACACAATTATTTTTAGAATCACTTTAAATCCAAGATAATCAATACGGTTTTGTTTGATGTCATGCATGCTACTATGCGTTTTCGTTTGTGAGTCATAATATTGCTAAACCGGTTAAACACGTAAAGTGAAAGGGGATTCGCACCAAAATTCTTGGAACATATATACCTTGAGTATGAACAATGGGGGGAGTCGTATGGAACAGTGATCCATGATTTCTAATTGGAGTACAAGAGGTTGTACTTTTTATATTTTTGATGCGCTCGAATTTCGTCACTATATGTGACATAGGTAATACCTTCTCAGAGTTGCTCCCTAGTTGGTGCCAAATAGAGAAATTCTAAAGGAAAGGAATTCCGTTCGATGCGAAATCCAATGTTTAAACATAATAAATAATTTATATGAGTTGAGACTATGCACAGGTGAAGAGATGTCAACAGTAAGAAGTATGTGTGTTATACCTTTATTTTATTTTGATATTGATCATGCTTTGCATAGTCTTGGTATTTATGTACTCAGCTTCGCTAATTTAGTGTGTTAGTGTGCATGGCTTTTTCTTTGACTCATCCGTACGGTGACATACTTATTGGTGAGTAGTTGTCTAGAATAAGAGAAAGCTACAGGTACAGGTGGGCATAGTTAATCATGCTAGGTTAGAGTGTGATCGCTCACATTGTAGTTTTCTTAGTTTTATAGACTCATTGTTATTTATTGTTTGACATAGATTTTTATTTTTGGAGTTTAATGTTATATTGTTTTGAAGGGCCTTTAAGACGGTTCCGAAGTTGAATACAGATTTAATTTGCTTTTCTTATTAGTTTTGACTTTTGTTTGTTTTGGGATTGTTTCAAGTTTCATTTGAGTTTTAATTTGGTTTTTAAAAGTAAGAAGACTTCTGCAACGGTCAAGGGACGACCAAGCCAACCATATTAGGTGGATGGCAATTTCTCGAGGTATGTTTTAGTTCTTTTGTTTCTTAACCTGCTTTAACCAAATAATGTGCTGATCTTTAATCTAAGAATTGCAGTTCTAGGCTTTTGAGTATCTTCCTTCATTGACCCCCGTTCGTCCTCATGCTCGCCAGCACCCTATTCTTGCTTCATGGGCTGGGTATCTGATCCAAAAGTGGAAGAAGGGCATGGATTACGTCGGATGTGCTTTGAGAGAGGTTCACTTCGGTTAGGTACCTTTATCATATCCTTTGTAAGAAAAATGATATTTTTGTTTCAGGTCAGTTTTCGTTGCTAGGATGATCTCCCTGATGGAGACAGGAACTTTGATCAGGACAGGCGGCTAATGCGGCACCGATTCATATTCTGGAGTGTTGTGGGCCCCACTTGGTACCTTAGGGAGAGAGTGGCCATTTAGCATTCTTCTCCTGAGCTGATTATTCTTCATGATCTTCCTACCTCCATGCTAATTTAGCGGAGTTGCACGCCGATCTTTGGGGCTCTCAATATTGGGGGAGTACCTGTATCCATTGGTCTCAGCAGATTTACCCCCATATATCTTATGATCACCACCTCCTTCAATTGGGTGGACCAGTCATTGCGGTGACAGCTGTTAGTTTATCACTTTATATCTTTTGTTCTGAAGATTATTAATTAGATGTTGCATTTTTAACCTCTTTTCTGACCTTCGCAGGTGGACTACAAGAAGGGGAACCTTCCTGATGCTGGCCTAACCATCCCCTACAGGATCCATATTTGAGAGTGCTCCTATACAATTCTAGATGCAGAGGAGGCAGGATAGAGCTTCCCCCTGGCTTTACCCATGTATAAGTTGTCCAATTTCTATTCACTTTCAATTCTTCAGCCTTGATTCGATTAATAATCCGTTTTTGTGTTTTGCATCTTGACAGGGATGGTATCAAGAAGATGCTGAGAGGCATAGCCCTCCTCAAGTGGTTTGCCGGAAGATTGTTCACAAAGCTTAGCTGCAAGAGCTTCAGCCCTGAGGCAACATTTCTTGACACATATTGTATTTTCAGGGTTTATTTATCACTTTTGACATGTTGATTCCATGATATTTGCTGCAGGTACCCAATCCTATCAGAAGGGAGGGGTTTGAAAATGGAGGGCCATCTGGAACCAGGGTAGGTTCGGATCCTACTGAGTACAGTGCCAGCTCTACTTCTTCTAGTTCTCAACCTAGTGCGGGTCAACCAGGATCAAGGAGAAGTGCCGACGTATATGGACATGGGTCTGGAGCTTCGGATTCCTTGTGAGGCTTTGATGTCTTGGAGAGAAGAAGGAGTGCGGATTCGAAGAGGAGCCGACGGAGCCGTGAGCCTCGTTCAGAGGAAGGCCGCAGGAGGAGTTGTGATGTGATGAATGGGGTTCCTCAGCTTTCTCGCAAAAGAAGCGCTTCGAGGAGTCGGAGTCATCAGCTCACTTTGGATGAGATAGACTCGGGGACCTCTCGACGTGTAAGTGTTGAGGCTTTTCAGACTCTAGAGGCTGATTTCTTTACACAACATGAGCTTGCAGACCGGATAACGACGATATTCGGACCTTTGGTTCAGTCTTCACCTTAGCCAACCACTCCATATAGCCCAGAAGATGTGTTACGTCACTTTACTCAAGGGACACCACCAGAGGGGTGGAATCCTCCTAGGAGCGCTTATTAGAGCCCATAGGTTGCTATAGTAGGGTATTTTTTATATCATCATTTATGTATTACAGAGTCAATCTACATGCTTGTCTATTTACAATGCCATTTAAATTTTTGCAATGCAATCAACTTATGACAATGCAACATTAATCCCAAAGACGAGCACAAAAGCAAGCGGCGATGGAAATGGAATGGATAGGGGTTCATAGGACTTTTGGATCGTTTGAAACACGTGCATGTTAAGGAAAGGGGATTTGTGTAACGATGGGAGAATTTGTGTGCAAGAACGTAGGTAGTGCGCTGAGTCACAAGGCGTGCGCCCATGCACACGGTGTGCTTCCCCGCGCACCAAATTCCGGCTTTTTTGTTGTCCTTATTTTCCCCTTTGGAGCCTTATAAATACCTCTTGAATTCGGGGTTTATTAGCTCAACAAAATCAAGCAACCCTCTCAAACTTCTTTCATTCTTTCTTTTCTTTCCCAGTTTCTCATTTTTTTTTTTTTGAGTTTTCATTTTTTGATATTTGAAAATCATGTCTAACGTTGTGGATGCTTTGGGATTGTGGTTGAGAACACTTTCCTACAAGGAGAAGAGGGAGTTGGAAGAAATTATATGTGGTGGCTTATTCTCCTTGCGGTCCGTCCAAGGTGACCCTTGTCTTCTTAGAGTAGCAATGGATAATTGGAATGTCAAAGCCCATTGTGTCCGCTTTCATGAGAGGGAACTTGTCATACTCCCGGAGGATATTGGAGCTAGTTGCGGCATATGCTCCATGGGTAACCCTTGTCTACCTAGCTTTTCGGATCATGGGGAAGATGACATGATGATGTTCTTCGGACAGGATGGAAAGTATGTTAATAAGATGGCTCATGAAAAATATATCGACCACATTTTTCTTGTCGAGCATTTCGCAACCATGGAACACTCTGAAGGTCAATATAAGTTTAGTGCACTTGTATTTTGCTTATTTTTCCGCTTCTTATTTGTGGTGGATGATTCTCATAATGGGAATACGAGGTTCATAGCTTTGGTAGAGAAGTTCTTGCTCGATGGCAACATTCCTATCCCATTATGTTTTGGTGAGCTTCTCTCTTCCCTTGATCGTCTCAAGAGTGATCCGAATGCTCCGATCTTAGGATGTCCTATCATTCTTTAGGTCTTGGATACCTTTTTCAGTTAAACCTTGAATCTTTTGATTGTTTTTTTTTTTTGAAAGGTTTCTAACTCATTTATTGTGATGAATGATAGGTGTGGATCATGGAGCATTTTAGTTTGCTCGAGTCCCCAGCTAATACGTTTACATACACTCCAAACGGATTCTTTTCAAGAAGGAGAATCTATAAGTGTACTTCTACCCATGAGTTGTCTATGGTGCTTGCCGATGAGGCTCTCGCTATGCTATTCATAGCTCCATGGTGGAGGATTGAGTAGATAAGATACTTAGAGAATTCTGTCTTCATCCGATTTCCGAGTTTGACTGTTCTGACCTTCTATTGCCCAGGCCGAGGAATGAGGTGATTTGGTTGGAAGCAATTCATCCCTGACCTTGACATGGTCAACCTTGGCGAGCAGATTCTTACTTTGAGTTCTAGTTAGACTTAGGAGACTCATTGGTACTCGAGGCCTATCATGAAGGTTACTCCTTTAAAGGAAGAAGACTCGAGTGTTTCTAAACACTTCTTGGTTTGGATGAGGAGTGATTCTCTTGTGTGTAGGACCGAGGCTAGAAACATCGAGAAGACTGAGCTTAAGGCCATGAGCTGTCTGTCTAGCATTATGTCCGTCAGAGATCTGCTTGGACCTAGGAAGGCTCCAGTATCGGAGTGACTAGAGAGGGTTCCTTCTGGACGTGAGAATGAGAAGAAGATGAAGGGGACTCGAAGAAGAAAATGAAGAATAGGAAGACTCATGAAGCTACTGAGATTGTGGTGGGGGGTAGTGAGAGCAAAGGAAGATCCTAGAGGAGACCCATAAGAGCATGACTGCTTTACTTCACATGTTTACATTCGATAACGATTTTGAGATATTAGCATTTGTATTAGTTATCATTATAGTCAATCTCTATTATCATGTTTTAACTTTTATGTATTAGCATGTCGTGCAAATGCAATGAATTATTAAATTGAAATAAAAATGTTTTATTACAAATTTGCCAGTACAAGGGAAATTTTCATTAAATGTTAAAATCTCAAATAAAGACAAATTAATTCATACAATGATTATAATACAAGGATATTTTTTGATTTTTATTATTGGGGCTGCACCTCAAAAATTGAGGTTGCTTACATATCTCTTAGCAGAGAATCAGGCCAACCGTAGTTTTGTGTGTTAGCAATGGTTTGAGGACTTACACATAGTACTTTTTCAATTGATCGAGGTTAGTGAGGTTGTAGAAGTTTTCACCGTCCTTGTTTGTCAACTTAACTGCGCCACCCGGTAGAATGTTCTTTACAATGTAAGGACCAGCCTAGTTCGGACGGAACTTACCTCGAGTGTAACACCCTGTAATTTCCTAACTTTCTCCTTTCAATAGAAAAAAATAATAAATATCCTTCCTACTTAACTAGGAAAAACCAAAGTATTACCACCACCGTGATGACGGCTAAGGGTTTTATGAAAGTACTACAGCGGAAGTCTTTTATTTCGAAACCAAATTAAAACTACAAAAGAACTTTCAAAACAAATTCAAATTAAAACTTTATTACAATTCGAAACCATATTAACGACCCTTCTACAATAGTTGAATTGGGTTCTCCTTGGTATGTAGGTGGCTTGTTCTGAGCAATTTTCTTGAAAAGTTCCCCAGCGGGGTCGCCTACATTACCATTTCCTCTAGCGGCTAATTGTTGAGCTACAGTAGCCAATTGCTTCACTACGTCATTCAACTGATTTTTTTACGCTCAGCCATCCTGTTTCTCCTGTAGAGGAAAATACCTTTTTATCAAACTATGTCTAACTCTAAGTTAGGACAATACAAAACATGTAATTTAGCATGAAAGCACCATTTCAACTCGTCTCATAAAGAAAATTTCTATTCCTTTAGAGCGATTCATCCACTTAGTTTTGATTGTTTACACAACCATTCAAGTAAAATAAAGCACATTAAAAAAAGTTCCGTGGGTTTTGCTCAACTTGAGACAAAATTGCATAAAAATTGACTCATTTTATTCCTTTATTCTCATAAGAATTCTCAAATGCTTAGTTTTCCAAAAGTTTTTCATGACTTACTGCCACTTATTCTCAGAGGAAATAACAATCTAAAAGGTCCAACAACCCCTAAACATTAACAATACTAGACATCATAAATTTAAACTAAACTCGTAATCCTAACAAAGAATTTCAAACATTAACATTATCATGCTTGTTTCTAGACATCACGTATTTCTCAAGTATGAACTCAGGATCATTCTTAATGTCATCTTCAACATCATCCTCTGAATCTTCCTCAGTATCTTTATCCATGTCCTCCTCGAAATCAAGTTCATTTTCTTCTTCTTCAGAACCTGTCACTAGGTCCACAAACACTGGTATCACAAAATCTAGATCCTCAATTTCATAGCATGAACTATCCTTCGACACACAAGCTGGAGAACCTGAAGCAGCTTAATTTTCACTCATTGCAGCATTCTCTTGATCATTTGGGATTGGTGTGGGTGGGACTCCCTGCCTGAATTTGAGTTCAAAATCTCATGGTCCTTCTTTTCAATATAGTCTTCTAAGTACCTTAATCACAACCCCATTGACCCTTTTTGATCCCTATACTTCGCATAATTTGGAAGTCCTCCAACGAAATGGAAATCATCGAACTTCGCCTTTATCTCGCAGTAAGGTGGACAGTTTGGCAAACAACTCACGATCAAGGCAAACTTACGATCAGGTTGATCCCACTCCTTTTGATTCAGCACCGCAATCCTGAACGAACAATAGAATGAATGTTCTACACATATTGAGGTGGACTTTCATAGTTTTTTTTTTCCTAAGTTCCCAACTGAGTTTCCTTTCTAGGCAAATGATCCAACATCCTGCAACGACACTTTAAACTAATGGGCCATCCTTCCTACACATCAAAACCATGCTAAACAGTTCCACAACAAAAGGTTTGGGGCTAACAAACAATTTCTTCCACTCATAACTATCCACATAAGCAACATTTTCAAGAATTCACTTAAATGCATGTAAGAAAAGATATAATGTCTATCCTACATGCCCAATCTTCCTACCCAATCTCCCCACATGTTATAAAAGCAATAACACATAATAACATACTTTAACTGCTTGCATACCTTCACTTATAAGTAATTAAAACTTTTTATTTTTTTCAAAACATTCAGTTTTTTTTTTAAATTTACTATTTTTAGAAATTTTCCATTTTAGTAACTTTCTAAAATAAGAAATTATTTTCTCCCAAAATAAAACATAGGATTCCCCCAAAGTAATAATTTATTTTATTTCGAAAACTAAGCTCTGGGAACCATTTTGTAACACCCTGGAATTTCCTAACTGTCTCCTTTCAATTTCCGGAAATATAAATAAAGTAGAAAAAAAAATAATAAATATCCTTCCTACTTAACAAGGAAAAACCGAAGTATTACCGACATAGCGATAACTACTAAGGCTTTTATCAAAGTAATACAGCGGAAGTCTTTTATTTCAAAACCAACTTAAAACTGCAAAAGAACTTTCAATCCAAATTCAAATTAAAACTTCATTAAAACTCGAAACCATATTAACCCCTTCAAAACCAAATAAACTTTAAACTTCAAAAATCTCAAAATTCAACAGTAAAAATATATAAATAACTAGCAAGTTCACACAAGCTAAGAAAACAACAATGCAAGCACTCATCACACAATCCCAACATGATTGACTATGTTCGCCTATACCCGTAGCTTTCTCTTTACTCTAGCCAACGAGTTGCCATCGAAATGGGTCGTCGTAGGGCCAAGTCAAAGACAAAGCCATGCACACAAAACACACACAATCAGCAAACTGAGTACATAAACACTAGACTATGCAAAACAAGATTGACAATAAAAGAAAAGAATAAACAACACATACTTCTTACCATTGTCATCACTACATACCTGTACATAGACTCATCATATTAAAATTATTTATTATTTTTAGATCTTTGGATTTTTCATCGAACGGGTTTCCTTTCCTTAATAATCGCCCTAATGGGCACCAACTTGGGAACCACTCCAAGGGTATTACCTATATGTCACATAAAGTGACAAAATTCCAGCGCATTTAAATAACTAAAAGTGTACAACGTCTTGTACCCCGATGAGAAGTTACAGTAACTATACCCTCCCCCCATTGTTCATACTCAAGGTATATACGTTCCAAGAGTTTTGGTGTGAATCCTCTTTCACTTTACGTGATTAATAGGTTTAACAATTGTTATGACTCACACAAAACTCACATAAAAGCATACATGGTAACAAGCAACACCATATTAATTATCGTTATTATAATGTGATTCTAAGATTATTTTGTGTGTCCTTTATTTATTAAACTTTCCTTTATCACATATTAACTGTAAGTGGCTAACTATTTGCTCATTTGCTTCTATAAACTTGTGAATAAAAATTCACCAACTACCTTTCTTGTTAATCAAGTAATCAACTAAACTGCCTTTACCTTTGTTTATTGACCACTTGTCAAAACTTCCAAAATATCCAACGTTCCAATTTCAATGATGTAATATTAGCACTATAAATACGGAATGTCAACTTGATAAACAAAGCATACCTTTCATACAATCATGCTAACCTAACTTCTCATGCACGTTATCTCAAGTCAACCAAGCATCGACTTTTATGTCTACAACATATAGCATGGAAATCAAACAAATCTAGCATGAACCATATCTACATAATTGCATTTAGTACTTACGTACCTTGTGTTATAACGGTAATCCGCCACTACTTCTAGAAATCACTTAACTTGAATTCTTGTGCATAGGAAAAATCAAAACTAATTAAAAACCACGTTGACTAACTTCTACAACAACTCTAAACTAACTATTCTCATTGGAAACTTGCCCAAAACCTTACCTATATGGTCTCTATTCAATTGCATACTTTATTTTAACATTTCTTTGCAAAACACCTAATTTTCGATAATTTTCCAAAAATGGCAGCTTTGTAAAGTTGCTTGAAAACTCCTTAAAACCTTTTTAAATATTATAATTTGACCCTAAAACATTAGGTTCATGCCGTAAGATTATCGTATGATATAATAACTTATTACTTCCTGTGTTACTAATTTATTATGTATGAATACATGTTAATAAAAATTTACAGCAATATATTTTAATTCAAATCTCATCGAAATCCTTTTAAAACTTCATATTTCAAGTATAAAACACTTTTAGAGCCTTATACTGTCATCATACTCTTAATTTTTATGCTTTTAAAAATCTGACATCAATATTAAATTACTTTAAAACCTTTGAAAACAAAGCTAAACTTCATAAAATCATCACAAATTAATACTTCAACAACCTATGATCATAATACCAAAGCTTAGAGTCTTAAAAATCACAAAACTAAGAATTTTCATAACTTTATAAACCCTAATTTTATAATTTCATGAACAAACTTATAAACATAAATTTTAAATTTCTAAAACATGATCATAAACTATAAAACATGATTAAACTATAAAACATGCTTAAACATAATTAGAAAAATGAATTTAGGCAAGATTGAATTAATAAGAAAAGAGGAAAAAAATTGTTTTTATAAGGTACTCGAAAATACCGAAGATAAGGGGAGGAAGAAAGCGAATGGCGAGGAGGGCTGGCGAGCAAGGGCGTCGGCTGGTGAGTCGAGGGCGCCAGCGAGCAGGGCATCGGTGGTGGTCCGGCAAGTTTGAGGGTTTCAAAATATTTTTTTTTCTTTTTTTGTTCTAAACTTTTTTTTACTCTCTTTTTTTTTGAAATCCTAAAGCACAAATTCTAATTTTAAATCGGAAAATGCCTGTTTAATGGGGTACTTATAGGCTCAAATTAGCTTTTGGTAAAATTACATAAATACCCTTAATGCTTGAAATTATTTTTGTTCCTCGATTTCAAACAATTAAGGAATCTTTGAAGATTCTTAATTTAGAAACTTCTTAAAATGTTTAATAAAATTTAAAGTGACATAAAAATAACTTATATATTTTAGAAAACATAAAAATAATTATTTTAAGTCACATCTAATTAAATTTTGTTTCTTCGATTTATTTATTTAACTTAACACTAAAAACATTCAAATAAAATATGAGATTACATTATTAAAATACGTAAGAAAATGTGGTATTGCATCGAGGGTCACCCTCCNTAGGTTTAACAATTGTTATGACTCACACAAAACTCACATAAAAGCATACATGGTAACAAGCAACACCATATTAATTATCGTTATTATAATGTGATTCTAAGATTATTTTGTGTGTCCTTTATTTATTAAACTTTCCTTTATCACATATTAACTGTAAGTGGCTAACTATTTGCTCATTTGCTTCTATAAACTTGTGAATAAAAATTCACCAACTACCTTTCTTGTTAATCAAGTAATCAACTAAACTGCCTTTACCTTTGTTTATTGACCACTTGTCAAAACTTCCAAAATATCCAACGTTCCAATTTCAATGATGTAATATTAGCACTATAAATACGGAATGTCAACTTGATAAACAAAGCATACCTTTCATACAATCATGCTAACCTAACTTCTCATGCACGTTATCTCAAGTCAACCAAGCATCGACTTTTATGTCTACAACATATAGCATGGAAATCAAACAAATCTAGCATGAACCATATCTACATAATTGCATTTAGTACTTACGTACCTTGTGTTATAACGGTAATCCGCCACTACTTCTAGAAATCACTTAACTTGAATTCTTGTGCATAGGAAAAATCAAAACTAATTAAAAACCACGTTGACTAACTTCTACAACAACTCTAAACTAACTATTCTCATTGGAAACTTGCCCAAAACCTTACCTATATGGTCTCTATTCAATTGCATACTTTATTTTAACATTTCTTTGCAAAACACCTAATTTTCGATAATTTTCCAAAAATGGCAGCTTTGTAAAGTTGCTTGAAAACTCCTTAAAACCTTTTTAAATATTATAATTTGACCCTAAAACATTAGGTTCATGCCGTAAGATTATCGTATGATATAATAACTTATTACTTCCTGTGTTACTAATTTATTATGTATGAATACATGTTAATAAAAATTTACAGCAATATATTTTAATTCAAATCTCATCGAAATCCTTTTAAAACTTCATATTTCAAGTATAAAACACTTTTAGAGCCTTATACTGTCATCATACTCTTAATTTTTATGCTTTTAAAAATCTGACATCAATATTAAATTACTTTAAAACCTTTGAAAACAAAGCTAAACTTCATAAAATCATCACAAATTAATACTTCAACAACCTATGATCATAATACCAAAGCTTAGAGTCTTAAAAATCACAAAACTAAGAATTTTCATAACTTTATAAACCCTAATTTTATAATTTCATGAACAAACTTATAAACATAAATTTTAAATTTCTAAAACATGATCATAAACTATAAAACATGATTAAACTATAAAACATGCTTAAACATAATTAGAAAAATGAATTTAGGCAAGATTGAATTAATAAGAAAAGAGGAAAAAAATTGTTTTTATAAGGTACTCGAAAATACCGAAGATAAGGGGAGGAAGAAAGCGAATGGCGAGGAGGGCTGGCGAGCAAGGGCGTCGGCTGGTGAGTCGAGGGCGCCAGCGAGCAGGGCATCGGTGGTGGTCCGGCAAGTTTGAGGGTTTCAAAATATTTTTTTTTCTTTTTTTGTTCTAAACTTTTTTTTACTCTCTTTTTTTTTGAAATCCTAAAGCACAAATTCTAATTTTAAATCGGAAAATGCCTGTTTAATGGGGTACTTATAGGCTCAAATTAGCTTTTGGTAAAATTACATAAATACCCTTAATGCTTGAAATTATTTTTGTTCCTCGATTTCAAACAATTAAGGAATCTTTGAAGATTCTTAATTTAGAAACTTCTTAAAATGTTTAATAAAATTTAAAGTGACATAAAAATAACTTATATATTTTAGAAAACATAAAAATAATTATTTTAAGTCACATCTAATTAAATTTTGTTTCTTCGATTTATTTATTTAACTTAACACTAAAAACATTCAAATAAAATATGAGATTACATTATTAAAATACGTAAGAAAATGTGGTATTGCATCGAGGGTCACCCTCCTGAATATCTCTGACCTTAACCCGTTATATTCTTCTCTAATATACTTGCACATGATTCAGTGCTTTGAGCCTTTTCTCGTCCAACAAAACCAAGGCGTTGTACCAAGCCCTAACCCATTTTGCTCTCGGTAGCCGGCTTTCCAAGACGATTCTAGGAGAGGGAATTTCTAATTCTACTGGTTGTAACGCTTCCATACCATAGACTATGGAGAAACGAGTAGCTCCTGTCGAAGTGCGAATCGAAGTACGATATCTCATGTGGAACCCCGTCTGATGTTCTTATTAGCTACTTCTACTGCACCAATAGTCTGTGGTCGGTAAGGTGAAGGCCTGTGATGCTGGATCTTGTACTTGGTCAGTACACTTTCACATTTACCTTGGAAGTGAGAACCATGGTCACTGATTATCTCATGTGGAACCCCGTAACGACATATGATATTGGTTTCGATGAATTGAGCAACCAGCTTAGCTTAAAGATTCTTGAACGAAGTTTCTTTAACCCATTTGGTGAAATAGTTGATACCTACTAGTTTGAATTCATGTTGTCTATGTCAAGGCAGTGTAACTTTGCCTATAATATCGATACCACAAGTTGAGAATGGCCAAGGGGAAACAAGGGTGTGAAGTAGTGATGGAGGGATATGTTGAGCATTCAAAATCACAATGCTTAACATATCTGTGACATTCGTCTTCCATTGTGGTCCAGTAGTAGCCTAACCCGACAATTTTCATAGCTTACATTCGACCGTTCCTACAAGGTCCGCACTCTCCGGCGTGAACTTGACCCATGCTTTTGTGAGTCTCGCCTTCAGAAATACAACGATGGTGTAATTCGTTATAATATCTCTTGTATAAATCCCCACCTTTTATGACGAATCGTGAGGATAAAAGTGTCAAGCCTCACTATTCTTTCTTTGAGGTATTTGGTTCGTGCAGCAGATAGTTCTTGATGCTTGTTTACCATGGTTCACGCTGAGAGGCGTTGTGGGTTTAATTAGTGAGGTTGTGCACCTCGCTAACTATGGAGACATGGGTTGGGTCCTGCTTCCTTTCAATGACTAATGACATGTGTGATAGTGAACTTAGAATCCTGACCATCGAAGCAAGTCGAGCTAATGCATTAGGGAACTGATTTTGTTCTCTTCTTAAGTATTTGTGTTCAATTTCTTTGATCTGTGTGGTAACCTATTCAAGTTGAGCCTGATATGGAGCGAGACTTTCGCTTCAAACCTTCCATCTACCCGAAATCTGATTAATGATGAGAGATGAATCCCTGTACACCCTTAACTTCCGAACATCTAAAGCAACGACGGCTATGATGCAAGCCTCATATTCGGCGGCATTGTTAGTGATATTAAAGTTTAGTTTAACTGAGATAGGAGTGTGCTCCACCTGAGGAGATACAAGGTGTACACCTACTTCGCAACCTTACTTGTTTGAGGCACTTTCGAAATATAAAGACCAACTATCTTCTTCACTCATCATTAATTCTACATGCGAAAATTCATAATCGTTGGGGTGAGGCTCGTTCGAAGAATCTTCTAGAAGTCTGACACAATGCTACCTTTGATGGACTTCTGGGGTGTAAATTTGAGATCAAAATTAGCAAACATGACCATCGACCTTGCTATTTGTCCATTGATAATGGGCTGGTCAATTAAGTAAGTATTTGAGAGGGTCAACTTTACTTACTATATGGACGGTGTGAGTGTGGAGATAATGTCTTAGCTTCGTTGCGGCCCATACAAGTGCTAAACACAATTTTTCCAGGGCGGTATACCTTTATTCATAATGAAGGAGTTTCTTGCTTAAGTTGTAGACACATTTTCTTTTCCATTGATTTCCTGAGCTTGTAGGGCACCAACTGCAGTCTGTGTCACTGTAAGATATAGTCGCAAAGGATATTCTGGTTGAGTAGGAGCTAAGACGGGTGGATTGGTTAAATATTCTTTGTTATGATCAAAGGCCTTTTGTCAATTTTCGTCCCATTCTTTCGCAGAATCCTGGTTAAGTTTCTTGAATATTGGTTCACAAGTCATGGTGAGCTTTAAGATGAACCTGCTTATATATTGAATATGACTTGAGAAGCCTCGGATTTCTTTCTCACTTCTGGGGCGGTTTGAAAGACATAATAGCTTTGATTTTCGAAGGATCAAACTCAATTCCACGAGAGCTGATGACATATCCTACAAGTTTTCCTAAAGTAACCCTACAGGCGCATTTATGTGGATTTAGTCTCATGTTACACTTCTAAAGTCTTTCAAAGAATTTCCTCAAGGCTGGGGTGAGTCCTTCTCGATCCTTGGTTTTAATAATCGTATCATCTACGTAGTCTTCCACTTCTTTATGAATCATGTTGTGTAGCGGTGCTTTTGTAAGTAACACCTGAATTCTTATGTTCAAAAGGCATGACAGTGTAGCAATATAGCTCCCAGTAAGTGGTCTTTTCTATGTCCTCTTCTGCCATCTTTATCTTATTTTATCCGGCATAACCATCAATAAATGAGAGTAGAGCATGTTTGGCGGTATTGTCGACTACAACAGCAATATGAGGCAAAGGAAAGTCGTCCTTTGGGCTAGCCTTGTTTATGTTACGGAAATCTACACACATTCTTAATTAACCATCTTTCTTAGGAATCGAAACCACATTGGGAACCCAGTTTGCATTTGAACCACTTTGTTGAATCCTGCCTGAGACTTCTTAGCAACTTCATCCTTGATGCTTAACTGAACATCCGGTTTCATCCTTCTAAGTTTCTATATAACCGATTTCATCCCTAATATAAGTGGAATTCAATGCACAACAATTTTCGGGTCAATACCCGGCATATCCTTGTAAGCCCATACAAACACATCCCTTTCTTCTTTAAGTGTGGCTATGAGCTCCTCCCTCTCTTGTCGGGAGAGAGTGAGGCCAACTTGAACTTCCCGAGGAGTATTATTGTCTGAGGTATCAAATTTCTCGGTCTCCTCAATTATGGCAGTTTTTTTTCATGTTCTTTAATTGCTTGTATTATCTCAATATCATTATTAATTTTAGTTTGTGAAACAAAGCAATCATATAAAAGAGAAGGAGAATATGAATGCAAATAACAAAGATAAGTGGAAGAAAGCATATAATTAAATTCGGTAATCATAACATAAAAGGAAGCCTCGGAAGAGACTTGTGGTGACTCACGAGGAATGGAAAATGCAGACTCTGAGGGAGAGGAGGTGGAAGGACTAGGAACAAACTCGATGGACTTTTTGAGTGTAGACTCCCTAGGACCTGCTAGCTTGACATCTGCAAGGCTAAACTTAGACTCATCATCTAAGGACTCGAAATTGGACCCATCAAACAGAGGGTCGTCTCCGATACTAAAGTTGATCTTGTTCCCTCCTGGAGTAGTGAGTTTGATGATTTTACACTGTCCTTGAGCTATGTCTGAAGCTGGTGTAATGAGTTCGGTGGGATCGAAGGGGTCACCATTCAAGGCTGCACATATCTCATGCTCCTTGGGCTAAATATTCTCTTGACTGAAGAGAAGACCAAGTCCCTACCTTTCAAAAGTATCTTGTACTGATGTAGTGCTAACTGCGGGAGGAGAATCAACAAAGATGTAGTTAGAATCGGCAAAGACTTTAATTCCTGGATATTTCTTGTCGTCCTCCCCATAAAAAGGTTGGGGAAACTCATAGTAAGGGAAGTGCTCTGCTTGTTTGACGAATTGACTATTGAGAGTCCGAGGGTAAGGATGAAGCTAAATGTCATGGAGTACCTCACTGGTACAAAGATGGTCTACTAGTATCGTTGGTTTAGAGCTATTAGTATCGCTTTTCGCACGATAGTAATGGAGGCGTTACTAATAGTATATGCTATTTGTATCGTTTTTCTTAAATGATACTAATAACAGTTATTAGTATCTTTTGTTTCAAAAAATGGTACTAATAATAACAGTTATTTTTAAATTAAGAAAAACCTCTATTAGTATCGTATTTAGGAAAAATCGATACTAATAGACAGGCTAGTAGTATCGTTTTTTCCTAGAAACGATACTAATGGTGGTTATTCATTTATAAAAAAAATATTAGTATCGTTTTTTCAAACAAACAATACTAGTATTGGTTTTTGAAAACAAAAAAAATACAATTACAATTGTAATGATAATAATAGTAAAAAAAACTACATTAGAGTATGATAATCAAATAAAAATGACAAATTATTATAAAAATATTAATAATACAGAAACTGGCAAAACAATAACTTTACCATAAAGAAAATAATAGTAGAAAAACTTCTAATAAAAAGTAGCAGAAACACAACATATAAACAAAAAAGCTTAACAACAACAACAACTCAACAACAATAATATGAGCAAAAACATAGCAGAAAATGGTCAGAGAAGAGGCAAATTAAATAATCCTAGGTATGAAGCGGTCCTACTGTTGGCCTTTGGCAGATCTTCGTAGCCTTCTTTTGCTCCATATATTTCATACAGTATGATAGTTATAGCAAAGCCATATGTATGTAAATTATTTATCGATCTCATGCTATAGAGCAGTACAACATGCTCAACGAAAGACCTAAATCTAAAGCACAACATTCCCAAACCTCATGTATAACGGTAGCAAAACAACCACAAAAACAGGAAGGGATAAATAATAGCTATAAAACCACCCTTAGAGAGATAAATAGCTCTTAAAAACAATAAATAAACATAATAGCATCAAGCCATAAAATAAGTGCCTTCCCAACAATACATTAAAATTAGACTCATCGGAATGAAATAAAGTGAACAACAAATTAATATAAATCCTACAATCTGCCTCCAAATTCTTCACATTATCTAAATCAATAACAATCCAACAACCAAAGTCATCTTATTCTCTATGCTTATTAGATATCCTACTACTTAGCTACATGTCTTCTTGAAACATAAGTTGCATCCCGCCTTAGATTTCTCTAAAGCTTTCTTACAATAGAAAACTGGTGCAGCTGTCACCACATTTGTAGTAAAAGCACCTAAAATCAAATTAAAATAGAATAAGTATGAAAAAACGACAATAGCCTTAAGAAAGCATATTATAATAAGAGAGCATGAAGCATGAGGCTTCTTCTGAATCCTCCTGAAACTCTCAGTGACGCATAGACTACACAGTCAATGTCAACCAAATTACTGTAAAAGTTAGATTTCTATGATAAAGATATTAAGCAAAACATATCATCATATGTACCTAAAAATTGGATAGCACAACTAGTAGTGATTAAATGCAAATACAGGTTAAAAAAATATAGAATATATCAAAAGTCCACAAAGGCACACAACATACTTACTACTAGAAATTTCCAATAGTTCAGACATTTTCAAACAAAAAAGTGTTTATACCAATAAAGGTACAGTAATCAACATTGCATCATATATATTTAACATGTAGGTCTCAAAAGAAAGAAAACTAACCTGCAGACATAGCATCTACAATACAAGTGACTAGAGCAAGGGCAGGTTTTTCTCCTTGGGCCCTTAATCCCTCGTATATACCAGCAGCTTTGAATCCCTTAGCAGCTATTACCCCTATAGGAATCTAAAAGGAAATTGAATACTGTGATCTCTAGAATTGCTTCTACCTTTCTTTTTTATAAAATTTACTATGTATATAAAGAAATTTACTATCTTTTTGGATGAATATTCAACATAGACAAGATGAAAGATACAAGGAGCATAAGCATAACTTTATATAGAAAAGGAAATATCACTAATTTACAGTCACTTGCTGCCAAGGCCCTTTAGGAATAAGAATCGGAGATGTAGGAATGTAATTTGCTGTATTAGTAGCAACTGACGTCACATTGACTATTGTAAATTCCCTCCTAGACCCTAACAATCTCCACATTTTGATTTACTAGTTGTGACACCGTGCCCAATGCGCACGGCACCCCAAAATATATATGTTTGTGATTATATTGTTTAGGCTTATACGATTCATAGTCGATGATTTTCGGTATAATTCGAGTGTAATGGATATATATATGATTTTGGTGATACACATGATTCTAATTTGGCCTTACGTTGATAGTATGATGTATACTAATTATTAGTTTGTTTAATAATTATATATACTATTAAATTCTCAAATCTATCATGACTAAATTTTTTCAAAATAGCATATAAAGTATGTTCAATTTGTTTAATAGTATTTATTTTTTATATAATAATAAAATTTTATGATTGGTCAACTATTGCAATAAATAAGTAAATTATTGTGAGGGTTTTCTATATACTATGCATGCAAGTTTATCATCATTAAATCCTTTATTTTTATAAATAAATAGACAAAACTCATAGATTTGTTTAACAATGTCAACTATTTAAATATCAATAAAATTTTCTGGTTGTTCCAACTTGGGAAGAAACAGGAATATTACTGTGAGGGTTTCTTGTAGTACACGTTCAACCATAAAACTATACACTTAGGTGAATAAAGTCAGTTTCTCTTTTTCTGATGTTGGCTGTTACTCTTCCTTCACACTCATAAATGTCTTGGTTTCTGTTTTTCTTTCCTTTTCAATTTATCCTGTCATTCAATTTCTTCACCAAATAAAATCTTTTAGACTTTTGGATCTTTGTAAAGCCGTTGGTATTCCTTGAAAGTTTCTCATCACCATTGTTGGTAGTGAGTCTTGTGATTTGCATGGGCTGATTCGTTTGATCATTATTCTTCTATTACTGGTCTTGGTTTGAGGTTTGAGGTTTGATTTGAATTTGCTTTTGTCTTTCTCAAATTTATTCCATCTGTGTAGTTTCAAGATTTTGATTAGAGTTTGTAAAATTTGAATGTGTATTTTGTTTAGGGTTTGCGATTTCTGGGTGCCGAAGAAAACAATAACAAGTGCTACACAAAAACTCTATTAATGTTCCATGATTCATTTGATATATTCCGTATGATTAAGATTGATTTAGGTTGATTTATCTCTCTGTTTTTGCAAGGTTTAGGAAGGCATTTGTATTGCTGCATGTCTGTTTTTTCTCCTTCCCTGTAAGGTTTTTTTCCATTTCATTGGTGTACTATTCAAGATCTACTTATTTTCAGATTATTAGTAATATCTATATACTAGGATTCTAAAGTTTTCTGTGCGTTTGTTGTATTGTCTTTAATTGACCTATATTTAGATTTTTAATCTTATTAATGTAACAATGGTTTGCTGATTTTTATTCCTTTATTTGGCATGTTATAGTTGTTAGTTTAATTGTAGGACAGAAAAATAGTGGGATTTTTCTATATAATAGCAAATCAATAATTGTAACTGTAATTGGTTTTGAATTGTCTTATTGAAAAGAATAGTTGCCTTGATTTGTTGTTATTGATTTAGAGAGTATATTTTTGCTACTATGCTAATAACGTAGTCGGGGTTTACAAAGATATACCTAATAATATTTACACAATAATAGTCCATTAAGATATGTATAATATTTTTGTAATAATATTTATTAATCTAGCATTATTGTTGATCATTATAATGTCTTTAGTTTAAAATGATTGTTTTAATTTCATTAGGTTGTGTTAGCCTTTATGAATTTGAAAGAGGTTCCTTGGGTCACTGTTGAAGAATTAATGTGTAAGTAAAAGGCATTCCATGCAAATATTAACTAAAAGTAAGGAATGGAAGAATTGTGTTAATGATATGCGATCTTCTATAGGCTTTTGATTGAGCCTAATATGGTATTAAGTACTCTTAAAATATTTTGAAGTTCATTTGTGTTTTGTGCATTAGAAGATAAAGCAGTTGGTTGCATGGGAATCGTGCAATTGTATTTACCTCGATTTTAACAACTTTTTGTGCCAAAAAATAATCGTTAGATTTCTTTGTAGGGTCATTAGGGTTGCTAGTACCAACATATGAGCAACCATTACTATTAGGTCCTATTTTGTTCAAATCATACTTCTAGATGACATTAAAGAAAGAACAAATTACCATAACCTAAGTGACTGTAATTATATTATAGTAAACCTCAAAAATTCTTGTGGTAAAGGAATAATAATGTAAATATTATCCTTTCCATCGAATGCAAATCTTCTCCTATTTAATTTAGATGAGTATGTCAGGAATAGCCTATCAATAATTTTTCTTCGTGTAGAATTGCTTTCGATTGATAAATCCTCCGCAGTCATCTTAATTTGCAAAGACCAAGCAAATCTATAGCATTTTGTAGCATATCAAACTTGCTGATGAGATAGTTCAAGTAGTATATTATAGCATATTGATAAAAGGCCCCGTCTAAAGATTCAACTGAAATTTTCAAATGGCTCACGAGCATAGATATGCGATGACCAATGCTCCCAAATCCTGGGCTGCAGATTTGTGGAAGAGAGAAAATAATGGGAATTTTATCACTGTGGAAAAAACATTAAAGGTTTCCATGAATATATTTCAGGCTTTTAATGTATTCTTTTCCTATACCAGAGATCTATTATTTCTTCTCTATGTGCTGTGTGTAGAACGATGACCAATGCTCCCAGAATCTGGTTTTCATATAAGTTAAAGGAGGAGAATAATGGTAACCCTAGGTTTGTGAAAAAATACGTTGAAGGCTTATACCAGAGATCCATTATCTTTTTGCTTATACTTGTCGATCACTATTTTCTCTTTTTGTGTTATATGGAAAACAAATTTTGAGAGCATTGTTCGTCGTATACCTGTGCTCGTGAATTGTCTGAAAGTTTTGGTTGAATCTTTAAACGGTACCTTTTATAAATATGCTGCTTGTGTTTTGCTATCTCATCAAAAAGATTGATATGCTATGAAATATTGTAGCCATGCTTGGTCGTTGCAAGTATTGATAACTACTGAGGTTTTATTAATCGAAAGCAAATCTACACATAGAAAAATTGGTGGTATGCTATTATTGACATGTTTGTCTAAATTAAATATGAGGAGATTTGCATTCGATAGAAAGGACAATATTGACATCGTGGTTCTTTGTCATAAGGTTTTTATGAATTTGAGGTAATGTATAGAGTGTGTTGGAATGAGGTAATTTTTTGTTTAGTTAGAATTGCATTTGTTCTTATTCAATGGATTGATGTTGTTTATTTCTTTTTGGAGTAGGAGGATGGGATCTACTTCTCGCGAGCATGAAATTACTATTAAAGCTAGTTCTCGGTTTATGTTATTATTAGAGGGGCAGTGGAAAGACTATGTGGTATTATTTCTATTTATAGTATTTCCAATCTTTTATGCTGTAGTATGTACTTAGAGCTGTCTCGTTGGTCTGGCCATAATTATTTTTGCGTGTATTAAACTATCTGCAGAAATTACCTAGAAAATTTGTTGCATGTTTTGGGAGTGAGCTGGCGGGTCACTGCAAGCTTGTTAGTCCAAGTAAATGTACTTGGTTTGTGAAGATAACCATGGAGAATGGGGACGCTATGTTATGTGATGGTTGGGCAAAATTTGTTTCTGATTTTAACATAGGTGAAGGGTGATGTGTAAACAAATAGGTAAACTTGTTCACAATGGGTTAAGAATGCGAGTAATATTTTTAGATCACAGAAGGAATAATATTTTGGAGTAATCAAGAAAGTTTAGGGGAACTCTCACCCTTAACTTGAGGATATAACAAGGAGGAACTCTCACTCACTTGTTTGGGCGTAGTAGTGTTTAGGGAACTCTCAACCTAGACGACAACTACAAGTTTAGCTTTAGGAACTCTCACTAAAACTACACTCCTTCAAATTTGAGACACTCTCGAATTTGGGCAAATAACTTTAACTTACACAAGACAAAATTAACAAACAAACTTAAAAGTTTAAGCAATATTTTGATCTGTCCTTCATTCATAATTTGCACGCTATTTATAGCCTTAGTACATCATTTACTTGCATCTTTACTTAGCTAAAATAAACAACAATTCAGCAATTGTAAAACTGAAATAAAGGGCAGATTAATTGGCTCATAACCGTCCAAATTAATTCCCCATTACAACTGAATATTTTCCTAATTAAGAGAGCTTAAAATAAGGAAAGAATAATTCAAAATGTCCAGCAATTAACTCCCAAAACGTTGCACAAAGCTGTCCAGATTTCTTCCTTCAAAACTGCTCAAATTTGTCATTCAAATATTCCTTGATTTATGCCTTGTAACAGCCACGAATTGACCCCTCATTCAAGCCTCTTTATTCAGCAAATAAACCTGATTTAAACAGCTCATAACTCCCCTTTAAAAGAGTTTAAAAACCTGCTTAAAATTCATCATTCAATCAGCCCTTGATTTACGCTTGTAACTTCTCAAAATTAATTCCCACTTTAAGCTACTTTATTCAACCAATAAATCAGTAGAAAACACCTAAAATAAACCGTCCAAAGAGTTTAAAATGCAGCTTGAAACTCTCCTTGAAACACGCCTCAAAACAGCCATGCATTAATCCTTAAAACGGCTTAAATTTAACTCCCCAATCTGATTGGAATTACTCCATATAACTGTCCATTTTCACGTGAATAAGGTAGGAATGATTCATGCTAATTATCTCCTTCTTTAAAGTAATTGGTTACACTTAGCAAGGTGCACCCACTTGCGGACTTACTCGGACCATGCACATCAAACTCCGATCCATAGGAGTAACCTTGAACAAGGACTTAGACAAAATTAACTCCCTTGCATCGACTTGGTAACCTGAACTATACGTACCTTGGCCATCTTGGTCAAAGGGTATAGCGTATTTTTTTATTATTTAGCGGATTCGGTATTTGATGTCCTCATCTTTGATGAGTCAGGTTGTGAATGCCCTCATTCATATTTTGTGCGTGATTGTTCTTCTAATGATGTCACTGCCTCTTCTGAAAAAGGCAACAATTCTACAAGCAATGACTGTATTATCACAGGTGTTATTGATTGTGAGACTGATGCTGATTTGAATGTTTTGGAGTTGAAAGAAAGATTGCGGAGTGCAGGATTACATATACGAGGACACAAGCATGATCTGATAGCACGCCTAACAAGATACATGAGAGGGAAGGTCCTTGAAGAAGACAAAGTGCAACCTATTGGTCGCCCAAAGAAAAAACATATGTTAGGATAATTAATGTATGGTTATAAGATATTTGTCCCTCTTTTTTAATAGCTAAATATGTTTGTTTCTTATGACTACTATATGGTATTATGCTTATGAAGAGATGATTTATTTTGAGATGGCTATAATTGTAATACATTAATACTTGTACCTAATTTGTTTGGTCCTAATATGTTTTGGAGTTTTTTTTTTTTATTTATTTTCTTATAATAATAACTTATTTGTTTTTAGTAGATATATATATGGCATGTGATTGTATTTCTATTAAGTATTTTTAGGCCATGAATTTGTGTTTATGTGTGTAGGTGCTAAATGTAGTAGGTTATGTATTGTATACATATATATAGTGTTTTATATTACTCTAAATGGATGCTAAGTATTGTTGGCTAGATATATATCTTTGTATTGTATTGTATAGTAGTTCAAGACAATCTATCTTTCTTTTCGTGGTCGGATATTAATATTTGTAATGCAAAGGCAATGTATTTGTATAGAATACTGTTGAATATTATTGGGCAATAACTTGAACACACTAAATCTACTGTCTTCGTGTTCATCGTTTGTAGTTGAAAACAAAATACGGCTACATACTATTACATGAACAATGAAAGCGTATATAGTTATGTTATTATTAATATGCTAGAAATAAGTTCTACATGTTTAGTATGAGCATAGAAGTTACTGAAATTCAACTGCACGGGCAGACCAAAACAATGCACGGCTTTTGCTAAGAGCTAGAGTTGGACCAATAGTAATATCTGCCCATTTCATCTGTAAGTCTTCAATTAGGGTAGCTATTGCCTCAGCATCATCCTGTAGAGTTTTACATGATTATTTGTCAGGGTTATTGAGGAATAGAGTTAATATGTATGCTTAGAATAACTGATGTTGCACCCTATACCTTTTGCTCCCAGAGTACATCAGAAGGCATACCCATGAGCTTTTCAATCTCAGCATTGAAAAAAGTCACCTCAATCTCCCCTGTTTCGTCTGAAATTGTACTTTTCAACGTGGCTCTACAATAGAGTAATGCTCTTGTTATATAATTCATGTAGTAGATTCTAAACTGTAAACTAAGCATGACATATCAATGGTTTAGTAATATTACAGCTGGACATGTCAAGCTCAGATTTTTACCTAGGCACACATTTTGTTTATGCAGGTGCATAAGACTTGCAGGTGAATAGCGACTCTGATGTTTGTGGTGGCGCAATTGCTCGCTTGCCACATTTATCACACCCCAAATATAGATGGAGCTGATTAGTTGTGACATTTGGAAGATGTGCATGTAAGATAAATTGCTCTTCTTGCCAAGTATTATGGGCCTGCAATGGCAAAAAGAGATTATACCATATTCAATGGTGATGGTTTGTAATGATTTAGCAACTGGTGATCATTTAGACTGTACATAGTTTCATACCTTTCGTTGTTGAAGTTTTGATGCTGTTTTCTGTATTGGCTTTGCATCAGCAGCCAACAATAACACAAGCTTTGATTGATGATCAACTAATTTTCCGTTGCTTGCAGCAGCCCTGTTATGAAATGGAAAGGGCATAAACTAACACTGTGACACTAATATAACCGATGCTTACATTGGCTGGATATAGGAGGATGTTTTTTTATTGCTCACCAAGATCGTAATGCATCTTCTTTGGGTCCTTTAGGATTTGAAATAACTGAGGTTGACATCGATGAACATAAAGTAAAACCTGGCTTAAAAAGAAACACAAACAGTTAAGTCAATATTATAAATTATGTAACGACCATTAATTATCTAGAATAGATTTAAATAAGCTAATAAATGTTTTTTTGTTATAACCTCTATAGCCTCGGATCCTCAAAGATGTAAGACCAATCACAGTAAATGAGTTGGCCCATTCCTGAGTTAGGTGGGCATATGGTTGTGCAATTTCATTCTAGAGAGAAACTACAATAGGCTTGTCATGACTGGTGCAAAGCATAATGAAGTTTAGCTGATGAATACACTATCAATCAATTAATGGGCTACATAATAACAGTAAACCTAGCTTATGATACCTATGGTCAATTATGCGGAATTCAAAGACTTGATTTTCTCCACCTTGAGCCCTAGGTATTGATCTTGGTCCACTTGCATATAGCAAAACACCAAGGACGTCTGCAAATTATTTTGATAATTAGTCATAGCTGGTATAGACTAAGTATGACATGTATAGAACGGAAATGTAAGAGATGTTAATGGTTTTATTACCATAAAGTGTGTCATCATTGATGTTCCGTGGTATTGCAGATATGTTGCAATATTGTGGCCCGAGCACAGCTGGATCAACCGGAATCGGATCCATGGTATCTTATCCATTAATAATGAGAGCATGTTCTTGAGGTCGTGTAGTATGCTGGGCGGGTATTTGTGTAACAGTTGTATTAGAGATCTCATACTCTCCATTTCGCTGCAAAGCCTCATCAAATGCTTCAATGTCATTATTGAACAATGTAGCCTTCATTCTGAATCCCTAATAAAAGCAAGCATATCATNTGTAGCCTTCATTCTGAATCCCTAATAAGAGCAAGCATATCATCTCGTTAGCTTGTAGGTTAACATTTTCATAGATGTCAAAGGGAAACATAATTTGTAATTTATGATACCTCTGCATCCTCAAGTAAGAGCCTTTGATATCTTGACTTGTTCTCTGGTTTTTGAGGTGATCCTTTGTGAATCACTTTCACTTTGATGGTGTAGTTTTTGTTTTTGCATGTTAATTCTCTAAGGGCCTTATACTCAGGTTTCATATTTTTTCTGCAAAATAAAGGTTATACACTCACTATAGTAATAACTATGATGTCTTCTATTATATTATATATGCAACCCTTAATCAATATAGGGTTATAATCTGTATTGTAAAAAGGAATTTGAAAATGGTAATTCTGTATTAATGATTTGAATTGTGAATTACATACTTTTATATTTCTATTTGGTGGCATGAATAATGAATTAGATGCTTTTATATGACCATTTGAAATAGGACTTTTGTATCAGATCACCTTTTACGTGTAGTATTTAGAAGCCTGTGTGTTAACTTGGTTGTTATTATAAACAGTTACTGCATTTTGCCTGTCATGCTATCCATTATACATAATTTTTTCTGTGATTAACAACCACTACATAGGATTTAGTCTGTGAATATATGTTCATACCTTCTTATACTATGTGTGCATAAAAATACATAGCATATCTGACATTCAATTCTAAAATTAATGACAGTGATAATATAGCATTCTCAAAGAGTATTATGATACATATTATAGTTTGACTCTGAATTTCTGTAGCAAAGAGTATGTATCATGCAAACAAATTGTTATCTGATTAAGAACATGTAAACCTAAGACTTAGAACAACAATTAATATGAACAGGCTGTTATTTGCTGCTTCTTAGAATGATGTATGTCTCTAATTCATCTACTGTTATTATAAGCCATCATTGGGTGCAGTGAATTGGTATAGCAGTGGTAGAATAAGATCAAAGAGAAAAAGGCATGATTTATAGATTGTAATAGAAGTTGCTCTACTGAAGTAGTATAGTTAAACATACCATAATAATGCAATGGATACAATGAAGTTCATACGTTCTGTTGAAAGCAGAGGCAATAGTGTTAACCAGCAAACCAAAGCAAGAAGACCTTCTGAATAAAATAGAACCAGAAATGTTAGGAGAAAGCTTAAATTTGATAGAGAAAAGCATTTGCTGAATTTTGGAGCTATGCTTAAGACATTACCAGAGATAAGGTTATTGAAACCACAAAATAGTCAAAAATGTTTATGAAAAGTATGAGAAGCAGCCCATACCTTATTGTTTGGTGGAAGAAAAGGGTTCAACTGTTCATGCACTGTTGTTCGTCAAACAGTTCTGTAGATGTAGTAGGTGTGCAATTCCATGATTTATTAATTTGAAATAAAAGTGCATTGCATATCCTAGAAAATCCAGAAAATCATGGTATTTGTTGGACTCTAAAAGCAAGTTATGTATGCTAAAAATATGGCATTGAAATGTAACTACTATAGCTAGTTCTGGTTCAAATATAACAGAAAGACTAAAATATTAGCTAATGTGGTTATTTCTTTACATACACAATTAGGAGTTGCAATTGAGTGGAATGCATAGCTTAAAGGGACTAATTTTTTTGTGAACTCTTAAAGTAGGAACTGAAATTGAGTGGAATGCAATACAAACTTGACATATATTAGCTACTTTTGTTACATATGCTACGTTAAAAAGAAAAATCCTAATAGTACATCATGCTAATTTTTCAATATATAAATTTATGGTAGTGTTCAAGGAGATACAATAATATCTATTAACTTTTCAGATTATGTATAGCCTTGAACAAAAGATGCTTGGCATATCATAGCTTCAAAACTTGATGGTATTCTTACGCAAAATGTTGAATATATATGATGCTGACTAAGCTGTTTTTCATGTGCTGCCTTTAATGTTTATAGAATGTTGTAGACAATGGAAATTCTGAATCAGTGAAATATATGAAACAAACATAAAAAGGTGGCTGAGTAATGGATGGCATATAAAAAACAATGTGACCATTATGCCTATGTAGAATGTATGATATACCTGTATGATTCCAGCTCTCTTGAGTATTTCAAATGACACCACATTCCGAACTAAATGTGTAACCTGATTTTGCTCGGTGTTGAACGCGAATACACTAACTTTGGAGGCTGTTCGAGCTCTGGATAATGCCACATACATCTGGCCATGAGAAAAGCAAGGACTTCTCAAATATACACCTACTTCCTGCAGAGTCTGTCCCTGAGACTTATTTATAGTCATAGCGAAACTCAGTTTAATTGGGAATTGCTTTCTTTGAAATTGGAATGGGAAATCAGATGACACAGCTGGCCGAAGACTAATTCGAGGCAACAAAACTTCATGACCTTTCATATATCCGGTAGTAATTTCACAAAGTATAAAATTAGGCATGAATCTTCTACAAATGAGTCGTGTTCCATTGCACAATCCATTTCTTGGATCTAAATTCCGTAGAAGCATAACAGGACAACCTTCTTTCAACACTAATTCATGAGGGCTCATGCCTCCAGGACATAATGTATAAAAAAACTCTGCGGGGTAAATGTGACAATTATCATCGATTAAAGTATCAAAACTTTTATATGTTACAATATCACCTTGAAACTCTTCAATAAACGATGTATTAGTTGCATCAACATCATCATTTTTTGGTGTTAAAATAGCCTGCTGAAGGAAAGCAGCTTCATCGTTGTTAACTCCCCTTTTCGGAAGCAACGTATGCATTAGTTCATTAGGCTGCTAAGTACCCTCAGCTGCAATACAATGTATGTTTTGTCGCAGCTGTAGCATTTCTTGTTCAGCATGTTGAAGTTTACCATCACCCAAAGCAAGTAAAAAATCTGCAAAAGCTGCATCTTGTCTTGCACGCATATTCTCTTGCAAATCAAATCGGGTAAAATAAGGCCATAGATGAGAAGAAACTAAACTTGCTTCAACAGCTTCTTTTTGTGTCTTATGGGGAAGCACTGGCAATACTTGCCTAAAATCTCCACCAAACACCACTATTTTGCCTCCAAATATCAATTCTGGATCACATAAATCTCGCAACAACAAATCTAAAGCATGTATACTTGCTTTATTTGACATTGGAGCTTCATCCCATATGATGACAGTTGTTTCTTTCAATAAGGCAGCAACAGAACCTTGTTTTGGGACGTTGCATGCAAGAGAAACATTATGATCAATTGGTAATATGAATCTCCAGTGTGCTACATGTTCTGCCATGTGGTAAACCAGCAGCAGCTATTCCAGACGAAGCAGTTGGCAACACTATTTTGTCCATCTGTCTGATCTTTGCATATAAAGCACAGTATAGGAATGTTTTCCCCGTTCCGCCTGGACCATCAATAAAAAAGGCACCAGACTGATTTCTCTGCACTGTTTTCATTATAGCTTTGTATGCTGCCTTTTGTTCATTGTTCAACTTTTTCCGAGCATGTATATCTTCCTCCGGTATTGGAGCATGTACAACATCTCGAATATCTCTCGTGGCTCGTAATTTTGGATCTTGTACATTTTTTAAATGCTCAAGTCCAAATTTAGCAAGAGTTTTTCCCATATGTTCTAACAATTGTTCGATTTTCTCTGCTGTCATAGCTAAAATTACATTTTCAGGTAATTCACCATTTCTCCGAAAGTCTTCTGAGAGGTGCTTATAATATTTTTCCCATGTTTCAGCTGGGCTCGCAGGCGTGCAAAATATTAATAATGTGACAAATAAATTCCTCAATGAATTAGGCATATGAGCTTCGATTGCTTCATCTAAGCACTGATCTGCCAGGTCAGTTTCCTCAACTAAGCCTCTTTTTTTTGCATGCTTCTTGTTAAGTACTACAAACATATCCATTCACAGTTTTTAGATCATTATACGACGTAGGACCACGAACATTTACTAATAATAACCTTAGAAAGTATCTATCTGGATCCGATGGATTAACAAACGTTAGTCGACCAACTATGAAAGCTTTCTTTCTATCTTTCAAAATCCTAGCCCTATCATCCCAAACAAAGTATTCTGGGAATTCAGAATATAAATACTTTGGACCATTAGGTCGTGATTTGTTCATCTCGAAAAACTGAGTTAAAGGAGTTTGGGCACGTCTTAAATCAGACACAACATACTCAAGGTTCTCATTTTCGATCACCAAAATATATGCTTTGTGAGTTCTCACAATGAACTGCTAAGGGCATTACTGATGGTGACATTTCATGTAAATCAAATCCAAATATGTGCCACGCTGCCTCAGGCGGAGAAACCCATCTGCCTGATTGGAAGTTATCAATCTCATTAATAGGCTCCCTACTTTCATTACTTCCAACGAGAAAAGAGATGCTATCATGACCTTTGTATACATACTTATAAAGGTACTTGACTGCTTGGATAGTAGAACATATTTCAACATTGAAATGACAATAAAAAAGATCCAATAAATAACGGTTATAAGGAATTACCCATTTGTTATCCATTTCATGGCCACGTATAACAATTTTTTCACCAGTATCTCGCCGCCTATATATAGGATAGCCATCATCATTATTTGTTGTGAAATCTGCAAAATCTTTAGGATATCTTGCTTTGCAATATGGTTTGCCTTTCTGCTCCTTCATACACGGACTTCTCGGATTTGCCAAACCACAGGGACCATGCATCATATGATTAAGCACAGCAGCACGAAGATGTGGAGTAGTTGCATCTGGTATTTCTGCACAAATAAATTTGTCAAACTGTTCTGGGAATTTAATCTTATAACCATCCTTTAAAATGATGAGAAAATGTGCATGTGGAAGCCCTCGTTTCTGAAATTCAACCACATAGTTGAAAGCTGCCACCTCACCAAACAAACGTTTATGGATCATTTCCTTTTTTGCAGCGAGTAACTTAGCTATTAAATCTGGCCTGTTTTGTGCCAACTCACCAACGGCTAGTTCTTCTTTGATTTCTGCCCAATTAGGATTACATGTCATTGTAGCAAATATGTCAGGTTTTCCAAAACGCTGCACAAGTGTCATTGCATTTAAATAACGGCGACGCATATCGCGTGGTCCACCAATAAATGAAGGAGGCAATACAATTCTATGTCCAGCATCTGCCCCTTTCACTTCTCCCATAACAATCGCATCAATCAACCCTTTGTATAAATCTGCACGAATTTTAGGCTGGTTATATCTACAAAAATCTAGCCGTGTATTTTCTAGCTTAACATACATATCCACTATAAACTGTAACAATAGCCTTCCTGTATCCAACACACGATTTCCAGTTCGAATGTAGTTCAGAAATCTACGTTTTATTTCTTGATTGACGAGATCAGCAGCATCTGTTAAATGTTGAACAGGCCCCAGGCCATATCAATCATTGATATAGATGTGCTCTTCTTATGAAATCTTGGAATTCCAGGATGCCACCCACTTTCCCCGAAGGGGAAAATAAGAGGGTATTGTAAAGGATCATAGCAACCGTAGTAATGCTGTATTCTATGTGTTGAATTTGATCTCCCTAACAGAGTAATGTAGGGACCATTGCAATCATCTCCTACAGACTGATCAGCCAATATTACAGCGACTTCGTCAGATCTGGGTGCATTATACACTCGCACATCATTTACATCATTCGTATTAATCCGAATATGTGTATCTTGAGTGATGGGTAACTCTCTCAAACTTTTAAAAAACTGAGCGTAAGGATTCTCATACATCACCTTCATTAAGATTGATATAACATCAGGCCGCAAATTATCAAAACTGCTTGATCTTAATGAATGCTTAGCAAGAGAATCGTAAAAGTAAAGCTGTAGAAATTTAGGACATTCATTTGTACGGAATAAATCAGGCAAGAAATGATAGATTTGCCCATGTAAGCGGAACACATAGATTCCTTTGTGTGTTTTACAATCAATCCCTCCACCTAACGAACTAAATGCAAAGAGGTTACTATAAACCCTAGAATGTTTTTGGAAATGTTGTCCAAGTTCGCATGTAGAAGTATATAAATAAACCAATTCATCAGGGAATTCATTTGAAGCAACCTTAACTTCTCCAGTTACACAACAAAAACCAGGGGATTCATATTGAAATTTCTTGGCTCCACAATATTGACAATATGTTGGTGGCAATAACATATGAGGAACAGTTGGTAAGAGATTCCAATACACCGCTTCAGAAGCTGCAAGCATTTTAAAATTTAATGACAAACGCATGCACCGAATCAATACCATTTGAGGACATTGAAGTCCTTTTCTCTGGATTTCATAGATCACTTCTTAAATTTCATAAAAACTAACCTGGTTCTCGAGTACGGACACGTTTAGACTTTTGTATAGAAGCTTTTGGGGTGAATTCATTTGCCATATCAGTAGACAATAAATCACCACTAAATCCATCTAACAGTGAACTAAATCCGCTCTTATGTTCTGCCTGTTCCATTTCATCAGAGCCAATAGTTGTTGGAATAAACCTCCGCATTCGAGGAGTGACCACATCAGATGTGTATTCCATGGCGCACTTCATTACCATGATAAGAATACAAATGAAACAGTCTAGAATCAGGTTTTTAGCACCAAAACTAAAACAGCAATGTATTCACAGATTCTTTGCCTTGTATTTTATAAGGTTGTATTGTCAAACTTTCCAAATAAAGACATGCAATAAAACTCTATGCTTATAAAAATCAGTAAAACAAATAAAATGAATAATAATAGGCCTTTCCATTCATTTTCCAAAACATTTCTACAAAAGACGCAAGTATAAGCCTACTTGCGTACCCATACAATATCAGATTTACAATACATTTAACACTGCATATACTAAACATAACAATCGCAATATATCTAATCATAAGGATTCTACAGTAATAGAGACAACTACTCTTACATACCAAACCTTATACTACAACACCACCAAACTACATGCCTACTCCATTACATTACTGCCATCACATGCCTAGATTATATATAAAAGGATTGATCATAAAAGACCAACTTATCCAACTATGCGACCTAATGAGAAAGCTTTCTACGTTTAAAAAATGCTTCCAAATCATCTTCCACCATCTCATCCTTCACAATAGCAGGGAATGAACGACTATGTTCATCAACCCATGGCTTATTTGGAGCTGGTGGAGGACATGCTGATTGCTGTATTTTAGATTTCAGGGACTTAGGAGTGGTTGCATCTTGCTCAACTACAGAAATAGAAGCATCTAGGCTCTCAACAAGGCCAAGAACACGCTCTTTTATATTAACATATCTCACACGTGCATAATCGGTTGCTTCAACATTTTTAGACAGCAAATGATAATTTATGTCTTCAATCTCAAACATATACTTAGTCATCACTCTTAGCACATGATTACTTGGCCGTCTCAACATCAAACGACTTATAACCAGTAACATACCAAGAAGAAACATTTCTATTAGGCACACATCCACCAGCCCAAGAAATGAAAATCCCTTCAGGTATCTTAGAAGTATCTATTGGAATCAGCTGAATCTGCAATGCATTAATTACCTTCCTCAACAACTGCAAGAAATCAATCTAAATTGACTTACAACTCCAATCTATTCCTTCAACTTGATGGAAATCAAAAGATGTAACAGCAGGAACATTTTTCTCAATTCTTTGTAACGTACTTTCTTTAAACTGATAAAGCTGTTCACACTGCTCATTCTGAACACGCGCTTCCAAGTTCATATCCATAACTCTCATTTTACGTATATCAACAAGGAAGACACTCATCTGCCGTGCTGCAGACTGACATGATTCCTCAAATATGTCCTTGTCATCCCCAATAAGAGAACATCCAAATTCACAGAGGGGAAGTGACACAGTAACCTGCGCTACTTCTCTAACCATATCGTAACAACTATACACAGGCTCTGCATAACCCAAAGCATGATAATTACGCTCTAACAAAGGACATTAGTCAATTGAAACGATAATTGGTGATTGTGCCATTACCTTTACACAAAAACAGTTGCTAATTAATTTTAAAGAGTATCCATATGGTGCAAAATATATGCAGTAGTTAACAATCAAATTCTGAACCTAATATAGAAGTCCCCAGCAAAGAGTAAATGCAATTTAATCAATATCATTCAGTTTCCTAACAACCATTATATAAATATTGAACCATTATATTATGAACTTAGGTAACGCTTGTCTTTCACATGCAATTATAATGTACAACACAACAAATAAACAAATTAAAAGATCATATGATCTATTACATAGTTTACAACACAAAATTAGCAAGAAACTAACATACATTAGAACATATATTCTAATGCAAAAACCATAACATACAATAAAAACTTTATCATAAACACACCAAAACATACAGTAAAAGCTGAAATAAGCTTATGAACACACCATAATATACAACAAAAAAGTTAAAAAAAGAACCAGAACTTACCAAACTGTGAAACTCCTTGCTACAAATTGTGAGACTATTCTGAATCAAACAACAATAATTGAGAATTTAATCAATATCATTTAGTTTCCTAACAACTATTATATAAGTATTGAACTATTATATTATGAACTTAGGTAAGGCTTGTCTTTCACATGCAATATAATGTACAACACAACAAATAAACAAATTAAAAGATCATATCATCTGCTACATAGTTTACAACACAAAATTAGCAAGAAACTAACAAACATCAGAACATATATTCTAATGCAAAAACCATAACATACAATAAAAGCTTTATCATAAACACACATAACATACAATAAAAGCTGAAATAAGCTTATGAACACACCATAATATACAAAAAAAAAAAAAAAGTTAAAAACAGAACCAAAACTTAACAAACTGTGAAACTCCTTGCTACAAACTGTGAGACTATTCTGAATCAAACAACAATAATTGAGAATTGAATGGCATTCCAAACACAGGCACATATATTGATATATATAACCAAAGACACAAATAAAAAGAACCAAGCCCATGTTCCTTGGGAAAAGAAAACAATAGATCACACTTACCATTCCCAAAGTAAGCAGCAGTATCACAACAGTAAAAAAATCTGTACTGCATATTATTTTTTAATTAAAAGGCATGAGGAAGCCTAAATTTCAGTATCAACATCTAATTAGAAAGGATCTTTGGCGCTCTTTTTTTGGCACCAAACACCCCTAATTTATGGGACACCATATACATAATGAAGTGGCAGTTAGTTTGAATAAGAGTGGGTCCACAGCAAGCAACACTTCTTCCCTTAATTCCATATGGGCATACATCCTAAATACCTTATCCTAACACCCACAATACCTCACTATAATAACCCAAATTCCAAAGGGCCAAAATCCAACACATAAAACAGTATAACACAAACAAACTGTCAAGGGCCACAAATATATGAAACCCAAACAACATAACCCACAAACTAAGAAAAGCCTTGCAACACTAACCTAATCTGACATTGCTAATAAAGACAATAAGCTTAACCCACCTAACTAATCTAGAAAATTACCTCATTCAGCTTAACCAAATTAGCCAAGCATCATACTCAATCAATTCCATCAACTAACTCCTATCCCCAATCTGATTTAATCGATTTCACTTCAATGTATTCAATTCAATTCAATCCAATTGAATAATAAACTAAATTACTGCAATATGACTGAAAATCAAAACAAAACATAACACAATTAAGCAGTCAATTTAAAAGCATTCAATCATATATTCAATCCAATTGAATAATAGACAAAAGAACTACAATTGGACCCAAAATAAACAAAACATAACACAATTAAACAGTGAAATAACCAGCAACAACGAAACAAATGAAAAACCAATCTAACCTCAAATACCAATCCTGACATTGACAAAATAGCCACCAAACAACGAAACACCAATTTCTAATAGGGAAGGATATTTATGAAATTAGAGTTCAATCGAATCGATTCATCAAATTAGAACCCAATTGAACGATTCGTAAAAACAAACACTAACCCCATAAATACACCTAACAAATAGAAATATTACCTCCAACATGCAACAGTTGCAGATTTCAAAGTGATTTATGAAATTAGAGTTCAATCGAATCAATTCATCAAATTAGAACCCAATTGAACCAATTCGTAAAAACAATCCCTAACCCCATATATACGCCTAACAAATAGAAATATGAACTCCAACATGCAAGAGTCACATATTTCAAAGTGAGAAGTAGCAGAAAATGCAGTTACAGAGAAGAAGGAAGAAAGGGAAGAGATCTTAGGTCCATGCAAGGGTCGCAAATTCCAAAGTAAGAATTAGAAGATGATTCAGTTAGGGAGAAGAAGAAGGAAAAGAAAAATCCCAGCAAAGGAAAACCAAACCACGAAATAACCCCGTAAATACCCCTAACAAATACAAATATGAACTCCAACATGCAAGAAGAACAGGATTCAAAGTGAGAAGTAGCAGAAAATGCAGTTACAGAGAAGAAGGAAGAAAGGGAAGAGATCTGAGGGCCATGCAAGGGTCGCAAATTCCAAAGTAAGAATTAGAAGATGATTGAGTTAGAGAGAAGAAAAAAGAAAGGAAAAATCCCAGCAAAGGAAAACCAACCCACGAAAAAAAGAAAAAAAGAAGGGGAAAAAAAAAAGAGCCCAAATGAAGCATGTGCCTGTCATGTGACCACAATAGTGAAAACACTATGCAGGCTGACATGGCAGCTGAAGTGGACCAATAGGGGTGCAACACTGTTCTTTCAATAGTGGTTGGCTATCACCACATTTTAAGATAAGATGTCAAGCAAAAATGTAAAAATGATTCAAAATCAGAAAAGTTAAAATTTTTGTTTCACCAGACTAAGACTATTGCATTACAATTGCTGATATTCTTTCAATCAACCAAAAAAAAAAAAAAAACGAAACACATGGAAAACAAAGTACCAAATCTTCCAGTTGTTGAATCCTGGTTGTTTGATAGCTATATGATGGAAGCAAATCGATATTATTGAACAAAAACAATGATTTTTTGCACATTCAAAGATTGTATAAGCTTAGAGTCTTGTATAAAATTTATAATCCACATTGCAACCAAACATTATTCACTAACTTACAGCTTGAAAATATATTGAATCAAAATCTCGTTTCTAAAACATAGACAATGGGCCAATTCCAATTTTTTATATGACGTTACATCAAATCATCAGGTATCTATATAAATGAGCGCTAATCTTTTTCCATGACTTCACATAATTAGCAAAAGAAAGATGATTTGTAAAATTTCAAATGCCATTAAAACTCCACAGCATATTAGGAAGTAAGTTAATTTTGACATCAATTGTGACAAAATTGAAGCACACTCACAAAAACCTGTCACTTACCATCAAGTCTCCTTAATGAAAGAGTAATACTTTTCCCTAATTAAACCATTGCCTTTCAATGAACTCAATTGAAGGATACACAATTCTGAATAAATTAAACAAATAAGCAAACTATTTAATTAAAGAATAGAAAATGAAAAATCACCAAATTAGTGCCAAATTAGCCCCCGATAACTTCATCATACTAGCCTCCAAAACTAAATAAAATCATCCTAAATTAGCACAAATACTATCCCATATATGGCATAGGAAGAACATTTCCATACTAGTGTCGAAATGGTAACAAAAGAGCCTGAATAAAACCCTTAAACAAAAAAACACCAGCCATCGAAACTACACCAAATTAGTCCAAATTGGAGATTAAAATCCTTATATATCCGCACAAAAACAATCAAAACAGAAAAAAATAGCCCCATAACAACAATGTATGAAATGTTCAATAAACAATATAATAAAATCACAGCATTTTACAATTACTGGTAAACCAGGCCAACAACTAAACTAAAATAAATATTTTGAAAGTAGTGTTCAGTAGAACATTGATATTGTAAATTATTACTAGGTCGTCACTGAGGTTGCAAAAATAAACTAAACAATTTGGTTTGAAACGCTTATGAGTTATGATCTTCCCTTGCTTTAAGAACTGAGTCTAGGATTTAAGTTTCACAATTAAAGAACTAAAAATGAAGCCGAAGTGGAGATTATATGTAACACTCTGGAATTTCCTAACTATCTACTCTATATTTTTCCCGAAGACATATTATAAATATTGAACAATTATAATTATTAAAACTCCTAATAAAGGAAAAACCAAAGTATTACCGCCACCGTCATAACAGTTAAGGCATTTACCAAAATACTACAATGGAAGACTTAAAGCCAAAACCAATTTAAAACTAAACTTCAAAACAAATCTCAAAACCGAATTCAAACCAACATCCCGAATAAAAACCAACTAAAAACTTAATTACACTTCGGAACCATTTTAATGACCCTTAAAAACCAAAACTAGAAACTTTGAAAATTAAAAAAAAAACATCCAAATAAAAGTTAGTACTTCACAAGCAATAAAATTAAAACTACAAAACTATACAGCAAGCGCTCTCACTCAAGCCCAGCATGAAATGACATATGTCCACTTGTACCCGTAGCATTTCTTATTCTAAACAACTACTCACCAACAAGTGAGTCATTGTAGGGCCAAGTCCAAGACAAAGCCATGCACATAAAGCAAACAATCAGCAAATCTGAGTACATAACTACTAAAGACTACGCAACGAAACACCATGAACGAAAACATTCACAGAACTTACCTTTGACAACTCTTCACCTGTGCATAGACACAATAAATTAATTATTAAATTTAAAATTTGGATTCTGCATCGAACGGGTTTCCTTTCCTTTAAAATTTCCCTATGGGGCACTAACTTGGGAGCAACGTACTCCAAGAAGGTATTACTTATGTCACATAAAGTGACAAAATTCCTGCACATTAAAAATATAAAAGAGTACAACGTCTTGTACACCAACTAGAAGTCATAGATCATTGTACCATACGACTCCCCCCATTGTTCATATTTAAGGTATATACGTTCCAAGAGTTTTGATGCGAATCCTCTTACACTTTACGTGATTAACCAGTTTCACAATGTTATGACTCACATACAACATCACATAAAAACATGCTTCAAATCAAGCAAGCCATATTAATTAGCTTCGATTTAAAGTGATTCAAAAATAATTTCATGTGTGTCCTTTAATTAAACTGAACTTCCTTTACCACACATTAACTGTGAGTGGCTACTATTTACTTTCTCCTTGACCACACATTAAACTGTGAGTGGCAACATGTATAAAATAATTGCTCATTAACTTCCTTTAATCATGTGAATAAAAATTCACAAACTACTTTTCTTGTTGATTAAATAACTAACCAACTTGAATAAATTCCTTTCTTCATAAATAAGCTATTAGCCAAATTAAACTAATCATAACGTTCCAGTTTAATCTTATAGAATTTTTATTGCGAACAACATGGAACGTCAAAATAATATGAAATTATGCTTCTAATAAAACTTGTCATGCACGTTAATTCATTATCCAAACAAGCATAACAACATATCATAACATAAAGAATTATCCAAGCTTAAATTATAACTCTTTTGTTTGTCTTTAGTACTTACGTACCTTGTGATATAGTCGTGCTGCGCCTCAACTTCTAAAAGTTAACTAATTCGAAATCTCCAACATGAAGAAAACCGAAACTAAATTAAAACATTGTTGACTAAATCATAAGAGTCGTCCTCTCCTTTGGCAATGGTATGATAGGTGGGTATGATGCCATGTCCAGCATAGACGTCCTCATCGATCACTATCCTAAATCCCATTTACCCCATGGATGATGAAAGGTGGGCCGTTGGGAGAGTCTGGAGGGTATGGGATAAGACCATAACATTTAGGTCAAAGCCATACTTAGGTCGGCTATTAAGTATCTCATGGAGTTCTTTCTAACGCACGATTGTCTCAATCCTCTCTCCATAAATGTGTCAGATTCTCAACCTCATATGATGGAGTTCCACTCTCAATCTTAAGGTCAATGATCTGATTAGTGAGAACCTCTAGGTGGGTAGGTATGGGTATGAAGAAATCAATCAATTCATCTAATGATGCATCGAAGAAGACAATAATCATGGTAAAGACAATGTGCACCTTAGACGAAGTAGTAGCTCAACTAGAGAATACAGAGGAAAATGTGTTTTAGTGAGTTTAAAGGGGGATGTGTCTTAGTGTTTTGTAGGTGTTTTAGTGTTTTGACTCACTTGTTTTTTTGTCCATATACAACGCATGTTCCTAAATCATGGTTACTCTTTCAACCTAAATCCATGAATGCAATGTACTCCATTAGCTTCTTTTCATTTTTCATTTTTCATTCTTCTGATTTTTTTCATTTTATATATTTTTTCTTTTTCTTTTTCTCTTTCATTTTTTGTTTTTTTGCTATTTTCTAAGAAGGTGGTAGAAGCACTTTCACATTTATGAGGTGAATGTAACCTAGGGAAACTACATCATATATGAGAGCATACTTCTAAAAGAGTAACCATGCCTATATGAGACTCCCTATATGGACTCTAAGGGTTCAAGTGTTCGGCACATTAAAGCGCATCAATGCGAAATTTAAACACACATAAAAGGTGTGCATGTGGATGCACATTCACGTATTTCTAACCGAGTCCTTAAACATGTAGTAACATAGCACCCTATAATGAGGCGTTATCAACCTAGGCAAAGGTTCTATATTTTGCTTAAAGGTAGGCTATTTGGTGTCTAAAGGTACCGTACGGATCAAGACGGTCAGGCCTATCTACTCATGTCACAACTGAGTTACGATTAAGGTGTGAGTCGTCTATCAGTGAGATCCACGAGTCATTGGCTGGGATAGATGTTTATACCACATGACTTCTACAAGTAGGGCACCCCACTCTCACTGGCATGAACACCCCCTGGGTTAGTCTCTAGCATGAAACATGCTCATGGAGACATGTTCCTAAGCGAAGCCCCCTTGTGGGTACCTAGCAACGCGTGTATTATGCCTAGAAAAATACTTGATATAACATGACGATAATTACAAGATTTTCAAGAATCGTCCTCTTACCCTTAGGAAAATCCGCGCAGGAAATCCCCAGTGAAGTCGCCAAACGCTAGACATAAAAAATAAGTCCACGAGTGAAATGTTTTGTGTCTTGTCCTATAAACCATGGGAGGGGTCATCGCGTAGGGTGATGTGCTAACTAGGTGGGTTTGTTTAATGCACACGTATTTTCTAGGTTTGGTGGCCAACAATCGCACTCCGTAGAGTCTTACGAACCTTAATCACCACGTTCTTACCGACAAAGGTGATGTGCGTTGGCTTCCCAATATATAGGTCATGCACCAATTTCATGGGTTCGGGGATGGGGTACCTCCAAGTCGACTTGTCCTCTAATAGATCTATTTTGTAATCTCATCATGTGATACCAAGTAGCATTACAACAGGATTAACCTAAAGGGCGCACCACTTGAGTGCTAACTAGGCGAGTTTGTTTAATGCACACGTATTTGCTAGGTTTGGTGGTCACTTCGTTTAAATCATGTTTATTCCTAATCAAGGTTTGAATCTTTATGATTCAATTGACTTTAGATGATGACAATTATCCGCTCTTTTATTAAGATTCTACTCTACGTGAAAAGTCGTCATCATTACTTACATGCAAGCGCAATCACCTAAATATGAAAAGCGATAAAACATGTTGGAAAAGCTTAAAATCACATAAAATTCATGGCATCATGCCTTGGATAAGAAAAGTAAAAATCATGTGATCACGCTTATAAAGCTTTTACAACATGTAATCAAGCTCAAACAAATAAAACTTTAAAGCAAGCTACATTATCATGTAATCATGCTCATGAATGATTTAAAGGCCTAGGCGTGATTCTTTCTATTTTCCATATATTATTACATCTCAAAGTATTTATTTATTCAATATTCTATGGATTAAATAATATAAAAGTTGATAAAGGGGGTTTAGAAAGCTAACTTGGATGGAGCCAACAATAATAATGATAAGAAAAAGAGAGCACTTGATGGAGATGGATGATAATAAGATTAAAGATGAATTTGGAGAGAGAAAGAATTGATTATGGTTATTAGATAACTTGCGTGCTAGTGTCCTGAGATCGCTTTCAAGAATCCTAAACGCGAATATGTCCCGTATGTGAAATAGAATATTATGATGCTCATGTTTATAATAATAATAATGATCGTAAAATTGATAAATTGTAATGATAAAAAGATGAAAAACAAAGTAAAAATCTTTTTGTGTTTTTAAAGGTGAAGAAGATGGAGATCAAAGAAAATGATGAATAATAAAATAAACATAAAAGATTTTGTTGGAGAATGATGATGAATGCTAAATTCTCTTCAAATCAGTCACGTCACTTACAAATGCCAGAGATTACGAATGCTAAAAGTTGTCCAAACTTTAGATCGCCTAGAATGAGGGAAGGAAAGGGGTATTTATGGGGAAATTTTTTTGAAAAAAAAAGACGATTTCGTGTGCGGGGTGCACACCTTACTCCCAGCCGCAACCCTTGGCCCACGCGCACGACACTGTACTTTGTTTCCGGAAATTTCGCTGAACATTCCCTTGTACTATGAGCCTAAGGGAGCACACATGTTTATATCAGCCCATCCTTTCCTTGATTAAGCCACCCCTTACCTCATGCTTTGAAAAGTAAACGAGGATGTTTCTTCTTTTCAAGCCTCTTGTTGGGCTTGAGGAAGGAGAAGAATCTCCGTGGGCCAATCACTTGGGCTCGAAGGTTTACCTTCTTCATGACTGCATGTTAGGTTCGTTTTTGTGCAAAATGTTTTTTCAAGTATTTAAAGATCGTAAACATTTTTATAAAAAATATGGGAAAATGTGGAAAAAAATCTAGAAAGTAATGGAAAAATGTGGAAAAATAAACTTAACTGAAATGAAATCTAATAAAATAAAAATATGTTTTGGATTTTGCTGGGGTTTTAAGGAAATTTTGGAGCGTTTTCCTGTTGGATTTTTCGGCTTTCATCTCAAGACCAGACTACTTAGAGACGTGGTATATGTTTATTATCGGCCTAAGTCTAATACTCCTTATTTTCACATATTTTAAAGAATTAATTTCATATTTTATACGTATGTTTTTAGTGTTTTATTGAGAAATTAAGCCCAATAAAATTATTAAAGAAAGGAAATCTAATTAAATTTTAATCAAAGTAATTAGTTTATGTTTATAAAGAATATTTCATGTTACTTTAAGTTTTATTAAATGTTTTGAAAGGTATCTAAAAATAGAATTTTAAGAGTTTCCTAAATTGTTTTAAAACAAGGGCATAACAGTAATTTCAAACATTAAGGGTATTTACGTAAATGCACCAAATCCAAATTTGGGGCCTACAAATACCCCTTAAAACCAAAAATTTTCAGATTTAAATTGCAATCTAGTGTATTAGGATTTCCGAAAAAAAAAAAACCTTCGCTCTCCTTCGCCCCTTCTTCGTCGATCCCCTTGCTCCGGCTCCAGCTGCTGCTCGTCGAAACCCCTACACACAGTCGCCTACTCGCCGACAGTCCCACCGCCAGCCACCCACTTCTTCCTCCGCTATGTTGGTATTTTCGAAACCATAATATAAAAAAAAATTCTTTTTTTTTTCTTTTTTATTCAATCTTGCAAAATTCATGTTTATTATTATGTTTAATCATGTTTTTATGATTCTAATCCTGTTTTATAAAGTTATGATTATGTTTAAAGTATGAATTTATAAATTTGATCATGAAATTTTAAGTTAGGGTTTATGAAATTGTGAAACTCATTGTTTTATGGTTTTTAATGATAAAAATTTAATATTACGATCATGAATTTTTTTCGTATGAATTTGTGATGATTTCATGAAGTTTAGAATTGTTTTTAAGGGAATTAAAGTTGTATAATATTGCTGTCAAATTTTTATAATCATGAAAACTAAGAGTAAAAATATTATGAACATGTTTTAATTCATGAAAAATTATTTTAAAGTATAGAATAGATGTATAATGATGATAATAGATTGTATAAGATTTTTATGATTGATTAACGATGTTTAGATGATTTTTAGTGTGTTTTGAATAAATAAATAAAGCTGTGAATTTTTATTAACGCGTGTTCGTTCATGCACAATAAAAATAGTAACACATGAAATACGTAGTCATAATTATTTTTAATGCATCTAAATATTGTATGATGATCTTAGGACATGTCTATAATGTTTTATGATAAAAATATGTTATTTAGAAGGGTTTTAAAATATTTTTAAGAAATTTTATAAAGCTGCCTCTTTTGCGAAACTACCGAAAATAAAGTGTTTTGCAAAAGAAAAATTAAACTAAAGTATGGAATTTAATAGAGATCATATAGACACTAGTACAAAAAACAAGATTTGCTGCGGTTTTTTGCCGGTTATTTGCTGCGGTTTTGAACCGCAGCACTTATAGCAGCAGCAAATAATAAAAACTTATTTGCTGCGGTTAAACCGCAGCAAAAAATAGGGTTATTTTCTGAGGTGTTATTTGCTGCGGTTCTCCAAACAACCGCAGCAAATAACCCTATTTTCCCTCCATTTTCAGTTCAGTTATTTACTCCGGTTGTTTGGAGAACCGCAGCAAATAGGTTTTTTTTTATTTTTGAATAATTTTCTGAAATGAAATTACGCTCCTAATTCCTAATATCATCCACGCTCCCTGCAAATAATATTCCGCAGCTAGTACCCAATTTATTGAAACCGAATTCAGTTCAATTAATATAAATTAATGAATTTTTTTTGTATTTTTTGGCCAAAATTGTAAGAAATTTTATTACCAAAAATGGAAAAAACATACAACCTACAAAGCCAGCCTTAGCCAAACTCAATCAATCCAGCCAAGGCAGCTCAAAACAAACCAACCTATACATAAAACAAACAAACCAAAAATCCAACAACCTAAAACCAAGAACAAACAAAACAAAACACAAAACACTTATATCCCCACTAATATACCAAACTTGTAAACTGCCAGCAAACTCAGCTGCAACCCTGCAGAGCCCCCAAAATTGCAACAAACAACCACAAACAACCACAGCAATCCAACACCAAACACTGCTGAGAATAACAGCCAACACAGCAACCACAAACACAACCAGCAGAGATTCAGCAAAACCCAAATGTCAGCCACAATATACAGCAGCCTGACCTGCATCTGCAGCACAGCAAAAACTCCCCAAAACAACTCACAAAGCGCAGCAACAACAGCCTACACAAACAGAAATCAACACTGCAACACCCACCACAACCAACAAAACTGCACAGCCACCCTCAAAAAACAGCAGTCTGCATAACTCAACAAAACTGCAACAAAACCACAGCACCCCACCACCAACACAGCAAACAAAACCAGCATAAAGTCAAAAAACAACCAACACAGCAACCAACAGCAACCACTGCAAAAATAGTAGTAGCATACTCACCCTGCAGCAGCACCACACCTACCACCAAGTTCAACTAAACTCCAACCAAACAACCATACACAGCACAAACCACACACTGCAGCTAATCCCACCACCAAACTACTACACTACAGTGTCACTGTACCATTATAGAAATTACCAATAGCTAAAAGTTCAATTAATAACTAAGTGAATGTACTAATATATTCCTAGCTTCTTCATAAACAATGTGTGTACAAGAATGTCGCAACCTTGTCTCGAACCTCGCTTATTTGTGCTTTGCTGAAAGGCCCTTCTCGAACCCATGTAGCTTTTGTGAATACCTAATAAATTGACATAATTTAAAACCAGTTGAATTGACATAATTTAAGACGTAATAGCAATCAGACAAACCATAAGTGCATGTTAAACGAACAACAGGAACTTTGAACACATAAATCAACTAATAAGAACCACAACAACTCATGGCTCATAACACAACAACAGCTATGCATGTAGTCATGAAGGTAAGCTCATGTTTGTGTACTCTATTTTACAAAAAAAGAAGTTGATTGTGATGAAATGTGGGGGTTTTAAAAGGGGTTTCAGAAGAATACATTAAAAAGGTCAAAATTTCTTCGTGTAGAATTGCTTTCGATTGATAAATCCTCCGCAGTCATCTTACTTTGCAAAAACCAAGTAAGTCTATAGCATTTTGTAGCATATTAATGTTGCTGATGAGATACTACAGTTCAAGTAGTTTATTATAACATACTGATAAAAGCCCCCATCTAAAGATTCAACTGAAACTTGCAGACAATCCACGAGCACAGGTATACGACGAACAATGCTCTCAAAATATGTTTTCCATATAACACAAAAAGAAAAAACCGTGATTGACTTATATGAAAACCAGGTTCTGGGAGCATTGGTCATCGTTCTGCACATAACACATATAGAAGAAATAATGGATATCTGGTATAGGAAAAGAATACATTAAAGGCCTGAAATATATTCATGGATCCCTTTAATGTTTTTTCCACAAACATAAAATTTCCATTATTTTTTGTCTTCCACAAATGTGCAGCCCAGTATTTGGGAGCATTGGTCATCGCATATCTATGCTCGTGAGCCATTTGAAAATTTCAGTTGAATCTTTAGATGGAGGCTTTTATCAATATGTTATAATATACTACTTGAACTCTATTATCTCATCAGCAACCTTAATATGCTACAAAATGCTATACACTTGCTTGGTCTTTGCAAATTAAGATGACTGCGGAGGATTTGTCAATCGAAAGCAATTGTACACGAAGAAAAATTAATGACAGGCTACTCCTGACCTACTCATCTAAATTAAATAGGAGAAGATTTGCGTTCGAAAGAAAGGACAATGTTGATATTGTTTATCCACTCCCACTCCAACAAAACACAAATGAACTTCAAAATATAGTTTGGACTTAAAACGCAGAAATCAACCGTTATCATCAAAGATACCTAAGTTTTGGCTAAAACAGGCCAAATCAACCGACAAAACCAACAACACAAACCCATACCAGCATTCAAAAGTAATAAAACATACCCAAAGCAGCATTTTGCCTTCCGGAAATTAGTGCAGTACTTACCTCCTCAATATCATCTGACTCATTACACCTTGAGATGATGTCATGCATGTAACGCATTACGTAGTACCCACAATCAGTACCGTTTTGCTGTTGCGCGCACTTTGAAGTACATAGGACATTGAAAAAAAAATCAATATAAAATTTGCATGACAAAGTAAGCAACCACCACAAATGTATAGGATTTCGATGTCCCTACCTCAACTGATATCAACTTCGGAATCATTGTGCTTGTGCGTATCCTCTTCATGACACTATACGGACGAAAATAAATAAGCGAAGGTAACTAGCCGTTATTGATTACATTTCTAGTATAAAAGATTTTTGGTTGACGTTATAATTTACCTATTCACCCACGTCATAATCAACAATCTACGTGGCGACTGAGGACGGCAAGAATCAAATTGATACACCTTGTATGTCAAAGGTGATATCAACAAAAGCACCCAATGTGAACTGCGGCAAACAAGAGAAATTAAAGCATATCATTTTCAAATTGCAACCAAAAATTGGGGAAGTTGCCTTAACAATGGTTAAGTGAAACAAGAGAAGGAACAACAAGGGTGGGGGGAGAAACAATGGCAAAGTGAAACAGACTTACTCCTCAAGTGACGGAGCGATAATGAACTTCCTTTTCGCTCGAATTGCTTCTTTGATGGCGGTTTCAAGGTACGCTTTCACATCACCCTTGTTCTTTAGACATCGATCCTGATATATCTCTTGAGGACACAACCACCCCACCTTGTTCATGGTATTGGTTCCGGCCAAATCTAAGTATACACAACTAATTAAGGTGGAAAAAAAGGGGAAACATTAGTGTACAAGTTGCTGCATCTCATAAACAATCATTCAAACAAAATCAATACAATTAAAGAGGCAGCTTATGGAAATAGAACATGCATGAGTTATGTAAAAATCGACTTCATTTAGGTTTGTAAGTGAAAAGCATGGAATTTAAAATTAAAAAAGTAACGGAGATAGCAGTAACCTCATGAACGCTTGCAACACTGACAAAGACAACATCTCCCCAACGAGGAAATCATAAACATCAGCTTTCGTTACACATGTCTCAGCATCCTCAAAGTAGTGGAATTGATCCTTGCTCAACCACACCTTTAAAGGATTCTCTTCCGGCTCATCTTTGGTGCATTCATGTAGCCACTGACACGCGGGTGACACATTTTTGTACACCTCATCTTCATCTTCCTTGTTTGAACCTTTCGAGGAAATCTTGTTGTTCGGGCCATCCTTTTGTTCTTTTGCGGAATCTCTGTTGTCGTGTTGTTGTTCTTGTTCTCTTTCAGCACCCCCCTTTATTCACATTAACATATATATGACAACGACAATAAAAAGGATTAAAACGATAATTGGAAAATGAGTATTAATCAATTTTAATTAAGGGTTTTACTCACCTCTTCTGCAAACCGCACCCATTTCCTTGGCCACATCACGAAACTCCCTCGTGCTTCTCCCAAAGTATTCAATCCCCACTCTGGCCGCGGAAGGGGAAGTATTACATCTTCCCATCCGTCAACAATAGAATCAACTGAGACGTTACAGTTGCCTACACCGACAGCTTGGAGATGCGAGACTTGGGCCTGGACAGTTGGTTGAAGATGGCCAAATGCAACCACCAGTAAACCACCATTTCCACCTCGTGGATCCCGGAGAAGCAATGTGCATGGTGTTTCCTCCTGCAAAATGTGTTACAGTTGAAGGACATATGATAAAAAAATAAAATTAATAGTACTAAAAAATAAAGTGTAAACTATTAAAAAATGAAGTTAAAAGTATGAAAAAAGTTAGCAAACATTACCTCCACATCTGGAATGGGAGGCTCACTTGAAGCTCGGGAAGTCTGTTTTCGCCGGCTTGACTTGTCATGAACTTCATCTTCATTAGGTGAATCTATATCATGAATTCCCACCTTCTCACATAGAGCTTTGAACTTTTGTTTGACCAACTCCTCCACCATTTTTTCCATTTCTGGACTGATCTTCGTTTTTGAAGAACTACTTCCTGACTTGTCTTGTGGAAATGCCCTTCGCTTACCTAAACGTACACCTCCCAAACCTTTCACACGTCCTGCGTGGTCCGGGGGAAGTCCTGCTGCAGGGGTAGGATTCTGACCTTGAGATTCACCCTCGTTGTTCGTTCCAAGCTGTGTTATAGATACAAAATTGAATCTTCATATTATGTTCAATCAAGTACTATTGATGTTCTATTTTAATTGAATCTTCGTTTTATGTTCTACTTTAATTCAATGTTCATATTACACAAAGTAAATAGGAATGGGTAGGATTTCTCAAAATTAGTTGGCATGAAATACATAGTAGCTACTAATCAAACGAAAAATAGCATAAATGAAACGAATAATAGCAAAAACGAACACATAAAAAACAACAAACGAAAACAGCAAAAATCAAACAAAAATGGCAAAAAATGAAACGAATTTTCTTACCACAGCATCTGCCACTTTCTTCAACTCAGGGTCTACAATCACTCGCCTCCCACTTGCATCTCTAGCATGTAAAGAACAGTACCAATCTACTACGCGATTTGAGCCGGTTACCGTAACAGATGAAGAAGAGGTGGCTTCCTTGTCACCAACACACGACACCACCTTTTCATAAAAACCTTCTTCTTTCCAATCATCTTTTGACCGCTCATAAGGTTTCTGCCCCATGCGGTGATAGGCCTTCTTCTGCAAGGCACTTTGTGAAGCAATAGCGCGTTTTTCCTGTCCAAACCAAAAGGCAAATGATGGTTAGTAAAACATAGGATTAATGTAACAACAGGTACGATGGTTAGTGATATACTTACTACTTGCTCCGGAGTTGTTTTCTTTGCAACAAAGGCCTCCCATTCTTTGCTCGATATGTGAGGGTAAATTTCGTATGGCATCTTATTAGCTTCCTTCATTGATCGCTTCCTTTTTTTGGTGATCCACCCACTCACAAGTTTAGACTTAAAATCTCTAAATCTTTCCGCAACGGCCGAGAGAAAAAGTTGCCTCTTAGCCTCATCAACTTCGATATGGAACAAATTCTACATAAAACACATAAGGTTTAGCATATACTACATTAAAGTTAAGCCAATATGCAAGTTAAACCATAAATATTAAGTCCTTCTACACATAACAACGACATACCACAGTATCTTGCCACATAGCTGCTTTCAAGCCATCCTCCACGTCTTCCCACTTCAGCAAAATAGATAGCTTTCTCATACAAATGCCGATATGTCTCCCATACATTTTTCGCCACTCACCGCATGGTTGGCCAGCATTATTGTACTCGAGATACATAGGTGTAGTCGACTTGACACCCCTAGAAGGACCTCTTCCTCTCCTGTTGCACAAGGACTTCGTCACACCCATGTCAGCAGAAGATGCGTGCTGACCAGCAGCGTGATCCGGTGTGGAATGAGGTTGCTCAACAACAGCCTGATCAGGTGCGAACTCAGGCTGCTGAGATGCAGTCTGCTGTGGCTGACTAGCCACAATTGTAGGGGCTGCAGTTTCGGCTTCATTAATTGGTGGTGCTTCGTCAGCCATTTTCTCGAACTGCTCTACCTTCTGAAGGAATTTGTCGTACTCTATATCTTCCGGCTCTCCTTGATCTTGCTCTAAGCGATGGTCAAAACTTGGGTCGGACGAAGAACTTGACTCATCACCGGTACGTATTGAATCGTCACTGCACATGGACTTCAATGTAACCTACAAACACAAATCAATGTAAATACAAATAATGGACATGAAAGAAATCTGTAGCCGATATCATAACAATATACCAACATTCGTTGAACAAAGTAAAAATAAAATCACTTAAAAATCACTGAAAACGACTACAAAATCATTGACGCAAAATCCCTGGAGATGATAATGAAATGTATATATCATACTAAAATGTCTTACATTTACATGTGTATATCATATTTAAATGTGCATATCATAATTAAATGTGTTACAATTTTCAGTACATTCAATTTTCAGCAACAGTTATCCCTTCAGCGTGGTCTTCACGCAGGTAACTGGACTCGTTAGCAACCGATTCGGCAACACTTGTTTTAGGACACATAAAAGGTGAAGAATCCTCAAAAGCGTCATACTCTTCCTCATCGTCAACATCTCCGATGCCCAGGATACTACGTTTCCCCGGCAACACTATAGACCATTTTGAGTCAGCAGGGTCGGTTACGTAGAAAACTTGCTTTGCTTGCCCCGCAAGTATGAAAGGCTCAGGACCCTCACGCATTCGAGTCATGTCAACAAGAGTGAAACCGCACGGGTCATCATTTTTTACGGAACGCCGATTATTATCTACCCATTTGCATTTGAAAAGGCAAACATTGAAGGTACAATACTCTAACTCCCACATTTCTGCAATTTGGCCGTAGTACATTACCGTAGCATCTATCGGAGTTTGATCCTTTGCACTAGCATAAAAGGTTGATGATGCCAACAAGGATACACCACTATTCTGCACACATGGGGACTTTTGATCCTGATAAGTGGTCCAGAATGAGTACCCATTTATATCATAACCCTCGTAATTTGTAATGGTTTCCCGAGGACCATAAGCTAACCACTTCACTATTTCAGTCACACCCTGCAGATTGTCCACAACAACTCGGTTGTGAAACCACTCAATAAATGTCTTATTATGCAAATTAGACAATGCCCTTTCAGATATCCCTGGATTTTGAGTCTTTAAGATCTGCCAATGTTCAGTAAGAAAAGGATGAACTTCTGCCATATGATGTAACACATACAAATGAGCTTGGTTGAGGACTGTCAGATTCGCCAAACTCGTTCTTGACCCAATAGTACCCTTCCCATCAAGCCTCCATTCATGACGTGTTTTAGGCAAACCAATAGGATGTGCACCTGCAACGTATTCTGCTATGAAATTTCCGACCTCATCACTGATGACCCCTTGAACAATACTAGATTCTGGTCTTGCAGGATTCGCCACCTTGTTACCTAAGACCCCCATATGTCTTTCATAAGGATAGCACCATCTCAAGAACACGGGACCTAGAAGCTTAATCTCACGAACGAGATGTACAATTAGGTGGACCATTATATCGAAGAATGCAGGCGGGAAATACATCTCAAACTTACAAAGAGTTTCAACTACACGTGCTTGGAGGGTATCCAACGTAGTTGGATCTAGTGCTTTGCTACATATTGTATTGAAGAAGGAACATAGTTCGGTGATGGTGTACCTAACATGTTTAGGTAAAATCCCACGGATTGCAATTGGTAAAAACACTTGCATCATAACATGACAGTCGTGTGATTTCATACTAGATAACATCAACTCACCATCTAAAGTCACAAATCTTCTCATGTTAGAAGAATACCCTGACGGCACCTTTAAGTTGTATAAAGATGTGCAGAAGTGTATCTTCTCCTGTTTCGACATTGTGTAGCAAGCTGGAGGAAGGTAGTAGGTTTTTTTCTCTTCATTTGAACTTTGTTGCACCTTTTCCTTCCCCTTTCCTTTCTGTGATGGTACATCTTCCTCCTGATTCTTCCTTTTTTTACTCTCTTTCAGCTGAGGCCAGAGCTCGGGTCGAACTCCAAGTTGTTTCAAGAACTCCCGATTTCCTTTAGTGTCTTTAGTCTTGTTCGGAATGTTGAAAAGGGTGGCAAGTATGGCATCGCAAACATTTTTCTCGATGTGCATCACATCGAGACAATGTCTGACTTGTAAATCTCTCCAATATGGAAGCTGCCAAAATATAGACTCCTTTTTCCACAACCCGGAATAGTTGACATTCGGTTTCCCAAAAATGGTTTGAACCCCCTTAACCTGTGAATACACCTCATAACCAGTTAATGGACGACGAGCAACACGATCCTCAACCATCCCATTGAATGGCTTCTTTTTCTTCCGAAAAGGGTGGTTAGGTGGAAGGAATCTTCGATGACACCAGTCAACATACTTACCCACCCATGTAGAATCACCATCGTCCATGCAAATAGGGCAAGCCTTCATCCCTTTGTTCTTGTACCCAGATAAGTTACCATAAGCTGGAAAGTCGTTGACAGTGCACAAAAGCATTGCACGCAACGTGAAAGTCTCCTTTGCATGGGAATCATACACCAAAACACCCTCATCCCATAATTTTCTTAAGTCATCAACTAAGGGCTCCAAATACACATCAATGTCATTACCGGGTTGCTTTGGACCAGAAATAAGAAGTGATAGCATAAGGTACTTTCTTTTCATGCACAACCAAGGTGGAAGATTATAGATCGTTAAAATTACCGGCCATGAACTATGCTTCGAACTAAGAGTACCGAAAGGGTTCATTCCGTCAGTGCACAACCCAAGCCTGAGATTGCGATTGTCATCTCCAAATGTCTTATACTTCCTGTTGATAGTCTTCCATTCCGGACCATCAGCTGGATGTTGTAGCAAACCCTTCACCCTTCTACCCTCCGCATGCCACCTTAGATTCTTAGCATCGTTAGTAATTGAAAAAAACCGCTTGAATCTTGGTATTATTGGGAGATACCACAAAACCTTGGACGGCGGACCAGCTTTACCCCGTGCCCCTTGTCGGTCATAACGTGGCAAATTGCACTTTGGACACTTATCCAACAACTCATAATCTTTTCGGTACAATATGCAATCATTTGGACAAGCATGTATTCTCTCATACTCTAAGCCGAATGGACACATCAGCTTCTTAGCATAGTAAGTTGACTTAGGAAGCTCATTTCCATCCGGAAACATGCCACTCAGCTTTTCTAGTAACATTGTGAAACTTCTATCAGTCCAATTGTTTTCTGACTTGACACTAAACAATTCCATCACAGCAACAAGAATGGTCAATTTAGTACAACCGGGGTACAAAGGCTTTCGAGAGGCCTCTGAAATGGATTCAAAGCCTCGTCCATTGTCAAGGCCTTCCACCATCTCTTCGACTCTATGATCCGCTTCATCGCGTTCGTAATCATCATTCCTATAGACATCATCATTGGTTGCATGAGTATAGTCCTTGTTATGTTGATGACTACTATCATCATGTTGATGATTACCACGCGACGAAGGACCGTCATGGACTCCTGTCTCACCTTGATAACTCCACACATAATAATCAGGTCGAAAACCATGAAGAAGTAGGTGCAGCCTGACCTCAGCAATACTTTCAAACTTACGATCATTGGCACACTTGAAACATGGACAGTAAAACCCCCCGGTTTTTTGAGTTTGTGAATATGCTTCTGCACGCTCACAAAACTCAAACACCCCTTCTACAAATTTCGCCTTATCATGGCAATTGTACATCCATGACCGATCCTTTGACATCTTGTGCAACTAATAACACACAATTGAAGATATTCAGTACAATAACATAGTAAATTTAATATATGGTTGTGTATAATTCTTTCAAAAATGTGGTTCTTGCTTTAATAAACATTTAATTACCCACAATCAGTTCAGCAATTGCTTACTATAATTGAAGAAGCAAATTACGTAGTAGTGAGAGATCATAAGGAATTTTTCAAAATCCATGTACACTTGTTAGATTGGGAGGTTGGTTTTGTTTTCCAATAGCATTCGAGTTGTGAGTAGCGACTAAGAGCATGTTGGTTCAAAAACTTGGAATGGGATGGAATGAGAATATGAAACCATAGAGTATGGAGTGAAAATCCGTTTCTTTTTGTAAATTGTTTGGTTCATCGCTCATATGTTAACAACGGAGGTGTGGAATCCTATACCCTTGGTAAATGATTCCAACTTTTTCATCTTTTTCGTCATTAAGAGCGACACCCATTCCATAGTACTAGAAAGGGTTGAACTTACTATGGACTCCTGAGGTATTACTATGGATTAGTATTTGAAATGGAGCTCCAGCTTAGCTGGATTTTGAGTTGATGTTATCTAGTATGGACTAGCAATTCAACTAAATTAAACATTCTGATAAATGAAACAATGTGAGTGCAATTATGAACTTCAAATGTGAGTTGAATTACCTAAGAAAAGAAAAAGAAACAATGAACAACCATGCAATCACAACATCCTTAGAATTAACTTATAATGTAAAAATTCAGGCCATATAACTCCTTCATAACTAAGGTAGCAATTTTCATTTAGATTTCGTTTGTTTCGATGGATAAAACTTTTCATGGAAAACAATTTTGTGAGAAAAATTTACCTAAAGTAGTGTTTTTTATTTATAAATAAAGTCCCACAATAATATTCACAAAACACAACATATTGTTCAAGAGTTTAGCACATAAATCTAAATAAACTTATGGTTTGCAACAACACTTGAACACTACAACAGCACACAAATACCAACTAATGACTTATTAAAAAAATAATAAAATACAATTTAGTGAATAATTAAACTACCAAAATCAAAAATAAGAAATCATAATCAATTAAGCAAATATGGATCATAATCTTACACAATGTGGTAATTAACTGTCACCCCTGACACATTGGGATTGGATATAGGCCTAATACAAAAGGCTAGACAAACTGATAAATGATCTGTTGCTGCCAACAAAACAGCAAGCAACAAAACAGCAGTAGCATAGCAAAACAGCAGCAGCACATCACGTACAACAACAAAACAACCACTAAGGTTTTCCAAAACAGAGAATCTAATGTGACTTTGAGGATGAGACATGCCAGTTCTACCATACAAGCATTTTGTGGAAACTCTAGTTCTTGCAATAAAATGAAGAAAAGGAGACCAGAAAAGAAAAGGTTATATTTTGGTATTTTCTTATTTCTGTTTGAATTTAACAATCTTTGAAGGGATGTCATGTCCTTAATTAACTTTTTTCACAAGAAAAAGTACCTACAAGTTACTGTGATTGCAAGCCAATAACACTATACAATAATGTAATAGCTGCTCTATACAAAGAAGCTAGTAGTAAAGTTTAAAAGATAGGTTGCATGGTCTACATCAGCAAGGCATCAGATACAATTCTTGATCCCGAGTTACAAAAATGAAGACAAAGGCCTGATAAAGTAAAAAATCACACACCTGCTGTGAGAAGCTTTTCCCTTGTTGCAAAAGCTCCAAATAGTAAAACTGAGAACGGATAAAGAGCAGTAGTAGTCAGCCATGATAAAGAACAGAATTAAACATGTATAAACAACAAACCCAATAAAAGACACAATCTTTAGATCAATGCAAAAGTAAATCGCGTGTCAATCTATTATTACTATATTAACCTAAACAATTACAAAGAAACAGCAAAGACCCTGGTATGTTTTCTATTCCATGTGAAATAGGTAATTCAACATTCCAAAAGTGCATGCTAGATTTAGGTGCTTCCATAAATGTTATGCCTAAGTCTGTCTATGACACTTTAAATTTGGGTTCTTTATCTAAAACCAATGTTGTTATTCAACTTGCTGACTTTTATGTTCTTGGAGTTTTGGAAGATGTTCTTGTTCAAGTAAATGAATTGGTTTTTCCTGCTGACTTTTATGTTCTTGATATGGGTGACATAATTGATAATGTGCCATTACTTTTAGGAAGACCATTCCTAAAAACTTCCAAAACTAAAATTGATGTTCATGAGGGTAATCTAACAATGGAATTTGATGGAGAAATGATTAAATTTAACATTTTTGATGCTATGCGATACCTAAGTGACATTAATAATGTTAGTGCTATTGATTGTTATGATGTTGTTGATTGGATTGCTCCAAATATTTTTGATAAATGGTGTGAGACATTGCTTGAACAGATTATATGGAGACACAAAAACAGATGAGGTTAGATTTTTACCTAATGTATCCTAACCAATAATACTTCTATTTCTATGTACAAATGTGCCACGCATATCAACACAAACCCGAAGACAAAATGTATATATCGAAGAAAACTTCATCAAATCAGTAAGGAATTTAAATGTGTAATGAACTACAAATTAAATTTATAACCATGATGAGCTACTTCTTTCAAAAGAAATAGGTTTAGGGACGAAGCTTTATGTATTTGTTGAACTTATATATGCTTGTGTTGTCATTATACAAATAAAAACAATAATATACGGTGCAAATGCGCTGCTTTACATTTACATATACATGCACTATTTTATTATGCGTTTGCAAAAATGTAATGATGTTTATAAATTTTAAAAGCAATAACATAAGGAAGGAGAATAGTTTCTTTTGGAAAGCAAAAATAAAAATACACACATATCAGAACTAATATTTATGACTTATAAGAGTGCATAACATTCTTCTTGTTGCTTGGTACATACTCATCCTAGCTACATGAACAAAGATACATACACTTTTCTGCAACATTTAAAATCCTTAACTTTATCATCTTCCTTATCTAGCTTGTAGTTGTTGCTTGTGTAATTTCAACAAATAAAATTCCATTGCAAGATATTTGTAACACCAACTCAAGGGTAGTATATCAATATTTTCGTCTAAAGTTAAAGTTACTAGTCATATACTTCGCAACTAGTTTAATAAATTAGTTGATATATCTACATAACACCAAGGTTAAAATTAGTTGATATATCCACATCACATATTCACATGATAACAATTAATGTTTTCTATTCCATGTAAAATAGCTTTGTACTAACATCAAGGAAACTAAAGCAGAAGTAATTAAAAATTAATTCAATACCTAAGAAAACCCAATTGCTACAGACCGGCGGGGAGGTATCCGGCGGCGACGCGGCGGAGAACCCAAATAAGGCCCAGCAAAAGACGAAATTTTGTACTACTGCAGGACGGTGGAGTGAGTTCAACCGGTTGACTGAATTCAGACGGAAGAATGAGGGAGTGATGAAGCTGACTGTGAGTTCAGACGGAAGAAAGACGGAAGAGGGAGTTAGGTGTGTGAGTGTGAGTTCAGAGAAGAGTGTGAGAGAAGATGGGATTCGAAGAATGAGGGAAGAGGGAGTTTGGTTAGGGTTTGGTTTGAGTGTGAGTTTTTGAGAGAATGAATTAGGAAGATAAGAAAAAAGAACGACAAAACAACAAAAGAAAAAGGCAGGAAAAAATTAAAAAAAAAAAAACAGTCCCAACGGGAAAAAAAAGGAAAAAGAAAAAAAATGTACAGCACTATTTGCTGCGGTTAACAACCGCAGCAAATAGTAATAAATAGCAGCAAAAAAAAGTTATTTGCTGCGGTTACACAAGAACCGCAGCAAATAATACTCCTTAACAAAAATATCAATTTATTTGCTGCGGTTTTTATAAAACACCAAAAAACCGCAGCAAATAAGGCGCAGCAAAATGTAAATTTTGTACTAGTGAGAAAACGTTTTGGACAAGTTTCCAACAAAAAAAAAGTTAGTTTAGAGTTGTTGTTGAAGTTAGTCAACAAGGATTTACTATAGTTTCGATTTTCTCTATGTAGGAGAATTGGAGCTAGTAGGAATTGTGGCGGATCACCACTACTTTACAAGGTACGTAAATACTAAAGGAGAAGTAAAAGTAGATTTCATGCTTGGTTGATGACTTTACATGTGATGAATGTGTATATGAATTGTTGCTTAGTGGACTTGCATGAGAAGTATGCTAGTATGAAAGTATGATTTTCTTGTTATTTTGACATTCACTTTTATAGCATTATTAATTTATCATGAGTAATTGGAATGTCTAATTTTTTCTATAGATGACCAATGGTTAATAAAGAAGGAAAGAAGTTACTTAAGTTGATTAGTTACATAATCAAAGAGAAATGTAGTTGTGAATTTTTTATTCACATGATTATTAGAAGTTAATGAGAAAATATTTAGAAAAATGTTGCCACTCACAATTTAATGTGTGATCAAGGAAAATATAAATAGTTAGTCACTCACAGTTAATGTGTGGTAAAGGAAATTTAATTAATTAAAGGACGCACAAGATTACTTTTAGAATCACCTTAATTTCAAGATAATTAATACGGTTTTGCTTGGTGTCATGCATGCTTTTATGTGTTGTTATGTTTATGTCATAACATTGTTAAACCGGTTAATCACGTAAAGTGAAAGAGGATTCGCACCAAAACTCTTAGAACGTATATACCTTGAGTATGAACCATGGTGGGAGTCGTATGGAACATAGAACTATGACTTCTAATCGGGGTACAAGACGTTGTACTCTTTTATATTTTTAATGCGCTGAAATTCCATAACTTTATGTGACATAGGTTATACCTTCTTGGAGTTGCTCCCAAGCTGGTGCCCAATAGGGTGATTTTCAAGGAATGGAAACCCTTTCGATGCGAAATCTAAAGTTTAAATATAATAAATAATTTCATTTGAGTTGAGTCTATGCACATGTGAAGAGTTGTCAACGGTAAAAAGTTTGTTTGTTATACATTTATTATAATTTCATTATTAATCATGTTTTGCATAGTCTTTGGTATTTATGTACTCATCTTTGCTGATTGTGAGAGCTTTGTATGCATGGCTTTGTCTTTGATTTAATTTGGCCCTACGATGACCCACTTGTTGGTGAGTAGTTGTCTAGAATAGGAGAAAGCTACATGTACAAGTGGGTATAAGTCAATCATGCTGGGCTGGAGTGAGAATGCTTGCATCGTAGTTTTCTGAGTTTAGTGCTTTATGGACTTGTTAGTTATTTATTATTTTCATGTTGACTTTTGTTTTGAAGGTGAAAGTTTATTTGGTTTCAAAGGGCCATATAGATGGCTCTGAAGTGTAATAAAGATTTATTTTGGTTTTTGACTTGGTTTGTTTTGAGTTTATTTTTAAGTTTCATTTTGAGTTTTAATTTGGTTTTTGTTTTTAAAGACTTCCGCTATAGTACTTTGATAAAAGCCTTAGCCATTATCATGGTAGCGGTAATACTTTGGCTTTTCCTAGTTAATTAGAAGTTTTTATAATTATTATCCTTTATATTATAATATTTTCCGGAAAATCTAGAGAATGAAGTTAGGAAATTCCTGGGTGTTACATAGTGGTTACGAGAGCTTAGTTTTCGAAATAAAATAAATTTTATTTTGGGGGGTACCCTAAGTTTTATATTGGAAAGAGGAATTTGTTATTTTAGAATGTTATTGGGAATAGAATTTTTCTAAAAAATAGTAATTACAAAAAGCAGAAAGTTTTGAAAAATAAAATTTTTAAAATCACATACATGTGTAGGTATGTAAGGAATTCAGGTATGTATTAAGTTTAATTGCTTCCATATAATGTGGTGATATTGGGTAGGAAGTTTGGGCATGTAGGATATACTTTATTTCTTTTGCTTCATGCATTTAATTACATGTTATGAAGTGGTGCTTATGTGGAAAATTATGTATAGAAGAAATTGTATATTAGCCACCAGACCTTTTTGCCGTAGAACTGTTAGCTTTGTTTTGTTGTGGGAAGGATGGCCCGTTACCTTTGAGTGTCGTTGCAGGATGATGGATAATATACCTACTGAGCAAACCCAGATGGGAACTTTGGAGAATAAGGACTATGTGAGTCCACCTTAGTATGTATGGAAGATTCGATTCTATTGTTCATACATGAGTTCAATGCTGAAGTTACCACAGTGGGACAAACCCGATCACGTGTCTACTTTAATTGTTAACTGTTTGCCAAACCGTCTACCCTATTTGGAGGTCAAGGCGAAGTTTAGTGACTTTCATTTCACTGGAGGACTTGCAAACTACACTAAGTATACGGATCGAAATGTTCAATGGGGTTGTGATTGGAGGTATTTGGAAGATTTACATTGCAAAGAAAGAGTAAGAATTTCCGGATTTAAATGCAGGTGAGGAGACCCCACTCTAACCAGTCCCAAGTGATCTAGAGAATAATGCAATGAGTGAAAATGAAGCTACTTCAGGTTCTCAAGGCTATAAGTCAAAGGATAGTTCGTGTTATAAGATTGAGAATCCAAACCTGGTGATTCCAGTGTATGTAGACTTGGTGACTGATTCCGAAGAAGAAGAATATGAGCTTGACCCTGAAGAAGACATGGATGAAGATGTTGAGGAAGATTTAGAAGATGATGTTAAAGATGATCCTGAGTTCATACCTGAGAAATATGTGGTGTTTAAGGACAAGCAGGATAATATTAATGTTTAGAAGTTTTGTTATAGATATGAGTTAGTTTAATATTGTTTAGTATTGTTGACGTTTAGAATGTTGAATAATTTAGATTGTTATTTACTTTGAGAATAAGTGGCAGTGAGGCATAAGAAACTTTAGGAAACTAAGTAATAAGAACCCTTACGACAACAAAATAATAAATAAGTCAAATCGTTTTAAAATGATGCCTAAGTGGAGCAAAACCAAGGGGAAATGTTTTTTTTTTATTATTATGTGCTCTATTTTACTTGAATAGTTATGGAAACAATCAAAACTAAGTGAATCATTCGCTCTAAAAGAATGAGAATTTCTTTTGTGCGATGAGTTGCGGAAATGCTCTTATGTTATGTTATAAGCTAATATTGTTCTAACTGAGAGTTGCACAGTGTTTAATAAAAAAGTCTTTACCTCTATAGGAGACATAGGATGGGTGAACGTAACATCAATCAGCTAAATGAGGTAGTAGGGCGATTGGCTAATGTAGCTAAGGAGTTGTCTAGGTTTACTAAGGAATTGTCTTGGTTTGCAAAGGAGGTTCTGGCAACGGAGAAGTTGAAGGCTAGTCGTTTTGAGAGAGGGTTACCGATAGACATCCGGTTGCAACTAGCTAGGAAGTCTTTGAGTCATTGGATAAGTTATATGGAAGAGCTGCACATTTGTATGCCTTATAGAAGAAGAAGAAGGAGATGCTGAAAGAAGGTGAGACGAGGGAGAAAAGAAAGGATGATTGAGGAAATTTTAACCAACAAGGGAGTCATGGTGGATTTAAGGAGCATCGTTTCAACAATAACTTTTCAGGTAATAAGGAAAACTTTCGGAAGCCTGCTAATGGAATTGGAAATAGGGTACAGATGGCTAATCAAGGAGGTCGTATGTACTTTTGCAAGAAATGTCCTAATAATCACCCAGGCAAGGACTGTGCTGGGAACCCAGTGACTTATCGTTTGTGCAAGAAGCTTGGACACCGTGAATATGCGTGCTTCTCTAAGGGCAAGGGAAATGGAGGACAAGGGCCTCAATTCAAAGGAAATTTAGCTGGAGGTCAGTAGAAGGGTTTCCAACGAAATATTGGAGGAAAGGCAATGCAACAAGCTGGGAATAAGAGTGGAAGTGGAAATGGAGTAGGTCAGACTAAGGCCTCGAATACTGGAAAGTTGAAAGTGATGGCTCGAAGTGAAGCGGATGCTGGTAAGAATGTCATTACTGGTACATTCACTATTCACTCTCTTCCAGTTAAAGTTTCATTTGATTCTGGTGCAACATATTCTTTTGTTTCCACTAAGATTTTAGAAAATTCTATGCTTGTTTTGGGAAAACTAATAGATATATCAATAGTGTTACCATCTGGACAAGAAGTACAATGTTCAAGGAGATTTTTGGATGTTCCGATTGAGATTGAAGGAGTGGAGTTTAAGGCTAACCTAATGGAGTATGATTTTGGTGACTCGGAAGTGATTCTAGGGCTGATTTCGTTAAGTGAGCATAAGGCTGAGATTTTGTGTGAGCCGTAGAATATCTCGTTAGTTAATAAGGGTAAGAAAGTGAGCTATTGGAGGGCAGGAAGGCCAAAACACAATAAAATAGTGTCGTTTCCCAATTTATCTTTGTAGTGTGAGGGATGTAGATCATGCTGAGTCTTCTAAACCGAAGGATATGAGGTAGTGAGAGATTTCCTGGACGTGTTTCTGGAAGAGATTCCAGGAATGCCACAGAGAGAAATCGACTTCACCATATATTTAGTTCCAGGGTTAACCCCTATTTCCGAAGCTCCATATAGGATGGCTCCTGCGGAAATGAATGATTTGAAACAACAGTTGTAGGAGTTGTTGGAAAAAGGTTACATTTGGCCTAGTGCTTCACCTTGGGGAGCACCAGTGCTGTTTGTGAAGAAAAAGGATGGGAGTTTGAGGTTCTGTATTGACTATATGGAGTTGAAAAAGGTGACGATCAAGAACAAGTATCCTTTACCGAGTATTGAAGATTTGTTTGACTAGTAGAAAGGAGCTACTGTATTTTCAAAGATTGATTTAAGATCAGGATACCAGCAACTGAGGATTACTAATGAGGACATACCTAAAACGGCTTTTCGTACGAGGTATGGGCATTATGAGTTCACTGTTATGCCTTTTGGGTTAACGAAAGCGGCAGCAATTTTCATCGACTTAATGAATAGGATCTTGGAAAAGTTCTTGGATAACTATGTTGTAGTTTTTATTGATGATATTTTGGTGTACTGGAAGAGTAAAGAGGAGCATGTGGAACATTTGAGGATAATTTTGATGACACTAAGGGAGAATATGTTGTATGCTAAGTTCTCGAAATGTGAATTTTGGTTGGAGAAAGTTGCATTTTTGGGACATTTTGTGTCATAAGAGGAATTGAAGTACATCCATCCAAGATCGAAGCCGTTAAGGAGTGGCCTACACTAAAGAATGTGACGGACATACGAAGTTTCTAGGGTTTAGCATGGTATTATAGGAAGTTTGTGAAGGACTTTTCGATGATCGCTACGCTGATAACGTTGTTAATGAAGAAGGACTTTAAGTTTGTTTGGAGTGATAAGTGTGAGGAGGCATTTCAAACCTTAAAGGAGCGTCTGACTACAGCTCCGATGCTGACTTTCCCAGATGGGAGTGGTTCTTCTGATGTGTACAGTGATGCTTCTAAAAATGGTTTAGGATGTGTTTCAATGCACTTCGAGATAGTTGAAGCCATACGAAGCAAACTATCCCACCCACGATCTCGAGCTAGCAGCGATCGTATTTTCTGTAAAGATATGGAGGCATTACCTGTATGGAGTAAAACGTAGTATGTACAAGGACCATAAGAGCTTAAAGTACTTTTTCACTCAAAAGGATTAGAACATGAGACAAAGGAGATGGCTTCAATTGATAAAGGATTTTGATCTAGATATCCAATACCATGAAGGGAAGGGTAATGTGATAGCGGATGCTCTAAGTCGAAAAAAGAGACACGGAGGGAATTCTCTAGTGGTCGCTAACGAGTTGTATAGAGACATGGAGAAAATGAATTTGGAGATAGTGAAAGAGGGAGAGTTGGAAGGAGTACATTGTAATCTTAGTATCCAACCAACAGTGTTTGAGGAGATTAAGGGGAATCAGAATGGAGATGTGAAATTGGATAGAATAAAGGAGAAATTGAAGGCAGGAAAGACTATGGAATTCAAAATCGATGAAGATGGAAGTTTTAGGTATAAAGGAAGATGGTGTGTACCACATAATTGTAAAGATTTAAAACGGAGAATTATGGAGGAATGTCATAATACACTATATTCATTTCATCTTGGAGGTGACAAACTATATAAGGACTTGAAAAAGGTGTATTGGTGGCCTAGAATGAAAACAGAAGTGCTGAATTCGTGAGTAATTGCCTTACTTGTCAAAAGGAGAAATTTGAACATAAAAGACCTCAAGGAGAAGTTTTACTGTAACACCCTGGAATTTCCTAATTTGCTTTTCTAGATTTTCCGGAAATATTATATTATCAATAAAGAATAATAATTATTAAAAACTCCTAATTAACTAGGTAAAACCAATGTATTACGGCCACCGTGATAATGGCTAAGGCTTTTAACAAAGTACTACAGCGGAAATCTTAAAAAACCAAAACGGAATTAAAACTCAAAACGAAACTTTAAAATAAACTTAAGCAAACCAAAAGAAAACAAAAATAAGTCATTATTACACTTCAGAACTATCTTAATGGCCCTTCAAAACCAAATAAACTTTAAACTTAAATGTCCACATCGAACAAAAGCAACAAGAAGTATCTAGTTCAACTACGAAAACTACAATGCAAGTGCTCACTCTTCAACTAAGTATGATTGGCTTATGCCCACCTGTACCTATTGCTTTCTGTTATTCTGGACAACTACTCGCCATCAAGTGGGTCGTCATAGGGCAAAGTCAAAGACAAAGCCATGCACACAAACATACAGAATAAGTAAAGCTGAGTACATAAAACTAAAGACTATGCAAAACATGATTAATAATAAAAATAAAAAAAAGTATAACAAACATACTTCTTACCGTTGACAAGTCTTCACCTGTGCATAGATTCAACTGAACTCAACTCAAATGAAATTATCTATTATATTTAAAAAATGGATTTTGCGTCAAACGGGTTTCCTTTACTTTAAAATCACTCTATTGGGAACCAACTTGGGAGCAACTCCAAGAAGGTATTACCTATGTCACATAAAATGACGGAATTCCAGCGCATTAAAAATATAAAAGAGCACAACGTCTTGTACCCCGAGTATTCATCGATCTCTATTCCGTACAACTCCCCCCATTGTTTATACTCAAGGTATATACGTTCCATGAGTTTTGGTGCGAATCCTCTTTCAATGTACGTGATTAACCGGTTTGACATTGTTATGATTTGAAATAACAAGACATACGCATATCATCAATCAAACCATATTATTTATCTTGAATCTAAGGTGATTCTAAAAACAATCTTGTGTGTCGCTTAATTAAACTAAATTTCATTTACCACCCATTTACAGTGAATGGATAACTAATTACCTTTTCCTTGACCACACATTAGACTGTAAGTGGCTATATATATATATAAATAAATATAAATATTTGCTCATTACTCCGCGTGAATAAAAGTTCACTAACTACCTTTCTTGTTGATTATGTAACTAATCAACTTAAATAACTTTCTTTTTTCTTCCTTAAGCTATTGGCTAACTTTAAAAATAAATTTAACATTCCAATTACTCATGATATATTTATAATACTATAGATGTGGAATGTCAAAATACTATGAAAAATTATACTTTCATACTAGCATACTTCTCATGAAAAGTCAACTAAACAACAATTCATGTTCACATTCGTAACACATATGATCATCAATTAAACATTATTCTACTATATTCTTGCCTTAAATACTTACGTACCTTGTAAGGTAGTGGTGATCCGCCACAACACCTAGAAATCAACTAACTCGAAGTCTCTTACAAAGAGAAAATCGTAATTAAATTAAAACCTTATTGACTAACTTCTACAACAACTCTAAACTAACTTTTTATATTGGAAACTTGTCCAAAACGTTTCCTATATGGTTTCTATTCAATTCCATAGTTTGTTTTAATTTTTCGTTGCAAAATACTTGATTTTTGATATTTTTCCAAAAATTGGAGCGTTAAAAAATTCCTGACAAACACTTAAAAACCCTTCTAAAAATCATATTTTGATGACAAAACACTATAGTCATGTTATAAGATCATCATACAACAATTAGATGCATTAAAAATAATTAGGACTACTTATTTCACGTGTTACTATTTTTATTGTGCAAGAAGACGTGTTCATAAAAATTCACATCTTTGTTTACTTATTCAAAACTCATTAAAAACCCATCTAAACATCCTAAATCAATCATAAAACTCTTTTACAATCTATTATCGTCATTATACATCTTATCTATACATTACAATAATTTTTCATGAAGTAAAACATATTCATAATATTTTTACTCTTAGTTTTCATGATTATAAAAATTTGACAGCAATATTAAACAACTTTAAACCCTTAAAAAAATTCTAAACTTCATGAAATCATCACAAATTCATACAACGACAATTCAAAATATTGATGTTTAAATCATTAAAAACCATAAAACCATGAATTTCATAATTTTATAAACACTAATTTAAAATTTCGTGATTAACTTTATATATTCGATCATTCTTTAAACATAACATAACTTTATAAAACATGATTGAAATCATAAAAACATGATTAAACATAATTATAAGAATGAACTTTGAAAGATTGAATTAACAAGAGAATAAGAAGAAATTTTATTTTTAAAGTCCGAAATTACCAAAGAGGGGAGGAAAGGTGGCGCAAGGTGTCCGGCGGTGGCTGGCTGTGGCGCGGCTGCAGCGGCGGCGACAAGGGGGCGGCGCCGGTGAGTTGGGGAGGGCGAAGGAGGAAGAAAGCCTGGTGCATACTTTTTTCTTTGTTTTCGGAAATTTTTATCAGGTTTTTTTTATTTCCCTGTTTTGTGTTTTTTTTGAAATCCAAAAACTTGTAATTGCAAATTAAATCTGAAATTTTGGGTTTCAAGGGGTATTTACAGGCCCCAAAGTAGGATTTAGTGCAATTACATAAATACCCTTAATGTTTGAAAATACTTTTATGCCCTTGTTATAAAACAGTTAATGAAACTCTAAAAATTCTATTTTTAGAAACTTTTCAAAATATTTAATAAAACTTAAAATAATATGAAATATTATTTATAAACATAAAATAATTACTTTGATTAAAATTTCCTTTCTTTAATATTTTTATTGAACTTAATTTCTAAATAAAAATACTAAAAATATATGTATAAAATTCAAAATTAACTCCTTAATATACGAGAAAATATGGGGTATTACAGACCCCCCTCAAAAAAGTTTCTTTCTGAAACTTTATGTAAATTATTGTATTGAATTTTAACAGAGACCATGTTTACTTCAAAACTTTTAATTCTTACACTAGGTTGATGTAGACTTTAGACATTTAACTCAACCTCTCATTGACAACTTTTGCTAAATAGACAAATTTTCATAAAACCTTACTAAAAGACGTAAAAACTTGCAAAATTTAGGGTAAAAACGCGCGAAATCATATCGCACTCTACCCCCCTTAAGAATCGAGTTACATCCCTATAACTTTACTGACTTGAAATAACTTTGGATACTTTCTCTCTCATCATATCCTTAGCTACCCATGCTGCTTCTTCAGTTTCTTGGTTAGACCACAACACCTTCACAATTTTTACACTTTTCCTACGAGTATCCCTGACCTTACTATCAAGGTGCTTAATTGGCTTGTCTTCATAGGTTTAAATTTTTTCTAACTCTATTGTTTCAGGTTGTAACGCATGTGACTCATCTAGCACATATTTTCTCAGTTGAGACACATGAAAGACATTATGAACTTTGCTGAACTCCATTGGAAAAGCTAGCTTATAGGAAACCTTTCCTATTCTTTGCAAGATCTCATAGGGACCAATATATTTTGGGCTCAATTTTCCCTTCTTTCCGAACCTCATTACGCCTTTCATTGGTGATACTTTCAATAACACCTTATCACCAACTTCAAACACAACTTCTTGGCGTTTTTGGTCCGCGAAAGACTTTTGTCTATCTTGTGCAGCTTGAATCTTTGCATATATCACTCTTACCTTATTGGTAGTTTCTTTAAACTATTGAGGTCCTAAAATCACTGTCTCACTAATGTCTCTCCAACATAAGGGATTTTTACACTTTCTTCCATATATACAGGGTTTCAAAAGGTGCCATGTCAATAGTTACATGGTAGCTATTGTTATATGAGAACTCAATCTAGTCCAAACAATCCTCCCAATTCCCTTGAAAACCCATTATACAAGCTCTCAGCATGTCTTCCAACGTCTGAATGGTTCTCTCTATTTGTCTATCTGTTGTTGGAGGGAAAGTTGTACCAATTTTCAACGTTGTATCAAAGATCTCGTGGTCACTTTTCTAGAATTTCGAAAGAAACCTAGAATCCCTATATGACACGATATCCTTTGCAACTCCATGTAGCCTCACAACATGCTTTATGTAAGCCTTTGGAAGTTGTTCCATCCTCCAAGTCTCCTTCATCGGTATAAGTGCCAATGATTTAGTAATCCTATCCACCAAAACCCATATGGTATCATTTTGATTCCTCGACTTTGGCAAGCAGGTTCCAAAATCCATTGATATGCAATTCCACTTCCATCCTGGTATCTCAAGTGGTTGAACTTCTCGTTTTGACCATTTATTTTCGAATATCACCTTTTGACAGGTAAGACACTTGCTCACAAATTCAGCCATTCCTCTTTTCATTCTAGGCCACAAATACACCGTTTTCAAATCCTTATACAGTGTATCACCTCCGGGATGAACTGAATACAGTGTATTATAACCTTTCTCCAAGATTCTCCTTTACAAATTTTCACATTTTTGCGGTACACACCACCTTTCTTTATACCTCAAGCTTCCATCTTCATGGATTTGAAGTCCATAGCCTTTCCTGCTTTCAATTTCTCCTTTATTGTATCCAACTTCACATCTTCATCCTGGTTCTCCTTAATCTCCTCAAAAGCTGTAGGTTGAATACTAAGATTACAAAGTACTCCTTCCAACTCTCCCTCTTTCACTATCTCCAAGTTCATTCTTTCCATGTCTCTACACAGCTCGTTAGCGACCAGAAGAAAATTCACTCCATGTCCAGTTTTACGAATAAGAGCATCTGCTACCACAGTGGCCTTCCCTTCATCGTATTGGATATCTAAATCGTAATCCTTGTTCAACTCAAGCCCTCTCCTTTGCCTCACATTCAAATCCTTTTGAGTGAAAAATTAATTTAAACTCTTGTGGTTCGTGTAGATCCTACACTTTTACTTCATACAAGTAATGCCTCTAAATATTTAAAGCAAACACAATCGCTGCTAGCTCGAGATCGTGAGTGGGATAGTTTATTTCGTATGGCTTCAACTGTCTCAAAGCATACGCAATCACCTCTCTGTTTTGCATCAAAACACATCCCAATCCATTCTAAGAAGCATCACTATACACATCGTGAGAATCACTACCATCTGGCAAAGTCAGCACCTGAGACGTAGTCAAATGCTCCTTTAAGGTCTGAAACATACAGTCTTTCTTCATTAACAACGTCATCGACTTAGCGATCCTCGGAAAGTCCTTCAAAAACCTCCTTTAATACCTTGCTAAACCCAAGAAACTTCATACATCTGTCACATTCTTAGGTGTAGGCCACTCTTTTACCGCTTTAATCTTGGCTGGATCTACTTCAACTCCCTCCTTTGACACAAAATGTCCCAAAAATGCAACTTTCTCCAACTAAAATTCACATTTCGAGAACTTAGCATACAACTTATTCTCCCTTAGTGTCATCAAAATTGTCCTCAAATGTTCCACATGCTCATCTTTACTCTTAGAGTACACAAAAATATCATCAATAAAAACTACCACAAACTTATCCAACAATCGTTGAAAGATCCTATTCATTAAATCAATGAAAATTTCTGGAGCATTCGTTAACCCAAAAGGCATAACAGTGAACTCATAATGCCCATAACTCGTACGAAAAGCCATTTTTGGGTATGTCCTCATTAGCAATTCTCAATTGGTGGTACCCTAACCTCAAATCAATCATTGAAAATATAGTAGCTCCTTTCAACTGATCAAACAAATCATCAATCCTCATTAAAGGATACTTGTTCTTGATCGTCACCTTATTCAGCTCCCTATAGTCAATACATTACCTCAAACACCCGTCTTTCTCCTTCACAAACAGAACTGGTGCTCCCCAACGTGAAGCACTAGGCTTAATGCGACCTTTCTCCAACAACTCCTGTAACTGCTCTTTCAACTCACTCATTTCTGCAGGTGCCATCCTATATGGTGCTTTGGAAATAGGTGCTATCCCTAGAAATAAGTCTATGGTGAAGTTGATTTATTCGCTTCGGAGGTATGTCCGGAATCTCCTCCGGAAAGATTTCCAAGATATCTCCCACTACCTCAATATCCTCGGGCTTAGAAGACTCAACATGAACTACATCCCTCGCACTACAAAGGTAAATTGGAAAAACTCTCTCCACATACCTAGCAAACCTCATTACTGACACTATTTTGTTGTGTTTTGTTCTCCCTTCCCTTCAATAGCTCACTTTCTTACCCTTGTTAACTAACGAGATCTTCTACAGCTCACAGAAAATCTCAGCCTTATGTTCACTCAACTAATCAGTCCCCAGAATCACTTCCAAGTCACCTAAATCAATGTCAATTAGGTTAGCGTTAAACTCCACTTCCTCAATTTCAATCGGAACATCCAAAATTCTCCTTGAACTTTGTACTTCTAGCCCTAACGGTAACACAATCGACATATCTATTGTATCTACTTTTCCCAAAACAGGCACTCGCTTTTCCAAAATCTTAGTGGATACAAAATAATATGTTGCACCAGGATCAAACAAAACTTAAACAGGAAGACAGTGAATAGAGAATGTAGCAGTAATCACATCCTTACTAGCATCCGCTTTGCTTCGAGCCATCGCATTCATCTTTCAAATATTTGAGGCCTTAGTCTGACATCCTCCATTTCCACTTCCATTCCTATCCCCGGCTTGTTGCATAGCCTTTCCTCCCATGTTTCCTTGGAAACCCTTCTTCTGACCTCTAGTTGTATTCCCTTTGAATGGAGGCCCTTGTCCTTCCTTTCCCTTGTTCTTAGAGAAGCACTCATACTCNATCTTTACTCTTAGAGTACACAAAAATATCATCAATAAAAACTACCACAAACTTATCCAACAATCGTTGAAAGATCCTATTCATTAAATCAATGAAAATTTCTGGAGCATTCGTTAACCCAAAAGGCATAACAGTGAACTCATAATGCCCATAACTCGTACGAAAAGCCATTTTTGGGTATGTCCTCATTAGCAATTCTCAATTGGTGGTACCCTAACCTCAAATCAATCATTGAAAATATAGTAGCTCCTTTCAACTGATCAAACAAATCATCAATCCTCATTAAAGGATACTTGTTCTTGATCGTCACCTTATTCAGCTCCCTATAGTCAATACATTACCTCAAACACCCGTCTTTCTCCTTCACAAACAGAACTGGTGCTCCCCAACGTGAAGCACTAGGCTTAATGCGACCTTTCTCCAACAACTCCTGTAACTGCTCTTTCAACTCACTCATTTCTGCAGGTGCCATCCTATATGGTGCTTTGGAAATAGGTGCTATCCCTAGAAATAAGTCTATGGTGAAGTTGATTTATTCGCTTCGGAGGTATGTCCGGAATCTCCTCCGGAAAGATTTCCAAGATATCTCCCACTACCTCAATATCCTCGGGCTTAGAAGACTCAACATGAACTACATCCCTCGCACTACAAAGGTAAATTGGAAAAACTCTCTCCACATACCTAGCAAACCTCATTACTGACACTATTTTGTTGTGTTTTGTTCTCCCTTCCCTTCAATAGCTCACTTTCTTACCCTTGTTAACTAACGAGATCTTCTACAGCTCACAGAAAATCTCAGCCTTATGTTCACTCAACTAATCAGTCCCCAGAATCACTTCCAAGTCACCTAAATCAATGTCAATTAGGTTAGCGTTAAACTCCACTTCCTCAATTTCAATCGGAACATCCAAAATTCTCCTTGAACTTTGTACTTCTAGCCCTAACGGTAACACAATCGACATATCTATTGTATCTACTTTTCCCAAAACAGGCACTCGCTTTTCCAAAATCTTAGTGGATACAAAATAATATGTTGCACCAGGATCAAACAAAACTTAAACAGGAAGACAGTGAATAGAGAATGTAGCAGTAATCACATCCTTACTAGCATCCGCTTTGCTTCGAGCCATCGCATTCATCTTTCAAATATTTGAGGCCTTAGTCTGACATCCTCCATTTCCACTTCCATTCCTATCCCCGGCTTGTTGCATAGCCTTTCCTCCCATGTTTCCTTGGAAACCCTTCTTCTGACCTCTAGTTGTATTCCCTTTGAATGGAGGCCCTTGTCCTTCCTTTCCCTTGTTCTTAGAGAAGCACTCATACTCACGGTGTCCAAGCTAGTTGCACAAACGACAAGTCACCGGGTTCCCGGCACAGTCATTGCCTGGGTGATTGTTAGGACATTTCTTGTAGAAGTACACATGACCTCCTTGATTAGCCATCTGAGCCCGACCTATTCCCATTTCCATTAGCAGGCTTCCTAAAGTTTCCTTTATTACCCTTAAAGTTATTGTTGAAACGAGGCTTCATAAATCCCCCATGACTCCCTTGTTTGTTAAAGTTTCCTTCACCATCCTTTCTTTTCTCCCTCGTCTCACCTTCTATCAGCATCTCCTTCTTCTTCTGGTCTAAGGCTTACAGATGTGCAGCTCTACCATAAAACACATCCAAAGACTCAAAGACTTGCCCAGCTAGTTGCAACTAGATGTCAATGGGTAACCCTCCCTCAATATGACTAGCCTTCAACTTTTCAGTTGCCATAGCCTCTTTAACAAACCTAAACAACTCTATAAACTTTGAGTAATACTCAGTAACTGACATACTCCCCATCTTAAGCTCCAAAAACTCATCAGCTTTTTTCAGAAGCAATTTTTTCCACCCTCTTTCTTCATTCATTCGACTGCTCCTTTTTCTCCCTCTTCTTTTCTTCTCTTCTTTCTCCCGTTGCCTCCTCTCTTCTTTCTTCTTCTCTCATTCTTCTTTCTCTCTTCTACTCTTCTTTCTCCCTCTTAATTTCGTTTCTTTTTTTTTTCGTTCTTTCTCCAGTCGCCTGTTCTCTTCTTTCTTCTTTTGTATTTCTATCACAATAACCCAGAAGAAAAAAAGCATTAAAACACAACCACCACCCAACTCACGTCTAACACAGCCACTACGCTACTCACGCACTCCCAACCACTACCCCACCGTTTTCTCTCCTTTGATTTTATAGGTGAAGTTTGACCATGAAATCCCTAGATCTAGGTTTTTCATGGTCAAATTTGACCATTAAAATACATTTTCTTGATGTTGAAAGAAGCTATGTGTTTGCAACCTCTGGACACACAACTGCCCCAAATAGCTTGTTAAATTCTCTCAACCATCTGTGTAAAACAGTTGGGTTTGGTTCTCTTTGTTAAGTAGGCGGCTTACTTTGAGCGATTTTCTTGAAAAGTTCCCCAGCAGGGTCCGCTCCATTACCATTTCCTCTAGCAACTAATTGTTCAGCTACAGTAGCTAATTGCCTCACTAAATCATTCAGCGGAATGTTGTTACGTTCAACCATCTTATTTATCTTGTAGAGGGAAAAGACCTTTCGTCTCACAAAAAAAATCCCATTCATTTAGAGAGAATGATGCACTTAGTTTTGATTGTTTACACAACCATTCAAATAAAATAAAGCACATAATAAAAAAAAAAAGCAATTTCCCTTGGTTTTGCTATACATAGTCATCATTTTAAAAAGATTTGACTCATGTATTATTTTTTTCTCATAAGGTTTCTTAAATGCTTAGTTTCCTAAATTCCTTATGGCTCTCTGCCATTTATTCACAAAGTAAATAACAATCTAAAATGTCCAACATTCTAAACATAAACAATAATAAATAACATTAAACTAGCTAACTCATATCTATAACGAAACTTCTAAACATTAAAGTTATCCTGCCTACCATTAGACACCACATATTTTATAGGTGTGAACTCAGATCATCTTTAACATCATCTTCCATATCCTCCTAAGTATCTTCAGCCATGTCTTACTCAGGGTGAAGCTCCTCTTCTTCTTCTTCTTCTTCTTCTTTAGAATTAGTAACAAAGTCCACATACACTGGAATCACTGGGTTTGGGTCCTCAATCTCATAACACAAACTATCCTTTTGACTCATAGCCTCCAGAACCTGAGGTAGCTTCATTTTCACTTGTTGCATCATTCTGTTGACCATTTGCGACTTGTGTGGGTGGGGTCTCCTCACCGACATCTGACTCCATAAATTCTTACTCTTTCTTTGCAATGTAATCTTCCAAATACCTCTAATCACAATCCCATTAACCATTTCGATCCTTTTACTTAGTGAAGTTTGGAAGTCCTCCAATGAAATGAAAATCACTAAACTTCGCCTTGATCTCTAAATATAGTGGACGATTTCGCAAGCAATTAACAATTAAAGCAGGCACGTGATTGGGTTGGTCGCACTGTGGTAACTTCAACACTGAACTCATGTATGAACAATAGAACCGAATCTTTTATACATATTGAGGTGGACTCTCATAGTCCTTCTCCAAGGTTCACATTAGAGTTTCCTTATTAGGCATATTAACCAACATCCTGCACCAACACTTAAAATTAAGGGCCATCCTTCCCACAACAAAACCAAGCTAACGGTTCTAAAACAAAAAGGTTTGGGGATAACATACAATTTCTGCTACACATAACTATCCACATAGGCAACACTTTAAAACATATAATTAAATGCATGAAGGAAAAGAAATAAAGTCTATCCAACATGCCCAAACTTCTTACCAAATCTCACCGTATGATATGAAAGCAATAACACATAGTACATACCTGAATTCCTTGCATACCTGCACCTGTAAGGGATTTTAAAACTTTTATTTTTCAAAACTTTCTATTTTCGGAAGTTACTATTTTTATAGAAATTTCCATTCCCATAAACTTTCTAAAATAAGAAATTCCTGATTCTAAAATAAAAATTAGGGTACCCCCCATAAATAAATATTTATTTTATTTCAAAACCTAAGCTTTGGTAACCACTTTGTAACACCGTGGAATTGCCTAACTTCCTATTTTAGATTTTCCGAAAACATTATAATATAAATAAAGAATCATAATTATTAAGAACTCCTAATTAACTAGGAAAAACTAAAGTAGTACATCCACTGTGATAACGGATAAGGCTTTTATCAAAGTACTACAGCGGAAGTCTTTAAAAACCAAAACCATATTAAAACTCAAAAACGAAACTTGAAAATAAACTTAAGCAAACCAAGTCAAAAACAAAAAGAAAACCAAAATAAGTCTTTGTTACACACTGTTACAAAAACCCACTTTCGTTACGGGTTTTTTCGGGGTATTTAAAGTGTAGCACTTGGAGGAGCAGCAATAAATCATCTGATTATTTGTTGCGGTTCTTTCATAAGCCGCAGCAAATAATTGTTTTTTTTTGTGGGAAACAGGGTTATTTCCTGCGGTTCCTTCAAAAACCGCAACAAATAAGTGCATTCCCTGCAAAAAAATTAATATTAAGTACCCAAAAAAATTGAAAAAAAAGTTTTATTTTTATTATTATTTTTTATTTTTATTTATTATTTTTTTTTTTTTGCATTTTTAAGCTAAAATGAAAGTTCAAATGTTACAGATACATAATAAACATTGTTTTTCATCTAAATTATACTTCCACTACAAAAAAAAAATAAAAAAATAAAAAAAAATATCACTTCAAAACGGATGAGCATAAACACATGCCGAACGACAACATCAAAGCAATAACAATGGCAGCAGCACCAGCACAAGCAGAACAACTGCAAAGACTGAGAAGCAGCTGAACAGGACAGGCAAAGCAAGCAGCAACAACTCTTCAGTCATAAATCAGCACAGCTATACACAACTCATTCATTCATGCAATCTGTAAGTAATTCACATATCAAAACCAAAAGCAAATCAGAACCAAATCAGATCTTAATCAACCCAAATCATCACAAAAAAATGAGATCAAAACCAAATGATCCCAAAAAATATCAGATGAGAAACAAAAGCCAAAGCAAAAAAATGAGTTGAAAACCAAATGATCCCAACCAAATGAGATCAAAACCAAATGACCCCAAAAACCCCACACAAAATTAACCAATTCATCTCATGTCCCCGATCATTCAATCCCAGTCAAAGCATCCAGAAACCTAAATCAAAATACAATAACTAAATGTATCATTCAGCAAATGAAAATGTAATTTGAAAATAATCAAGAACCAAAACTTAAAAACGAAATCAAATCGTCCATTTTTGTTCATTTTCAAGAAGATAGCAAGGTCGAAAGTCTATTTTAGGAAGAGAGAAGAAAAAAGAAAGTAGAAATTGATTTTGGTTTAGAGAAAAGAGGAAAGATGAAGTGTAAAAAATGAGATAAAAGTTTAGGAAAGAGCATGAACTTTATTTCAACTTTATTTTATCAACTTTATTTCGTTTATCAACTTGCTAATGATTAACATTTATGAGCATGAAACTTCAAAATTAACCCACTTTAATTTGTTTGTGAATTAAATCATGATCAAGAGTGAAAAAAGTGCACAAATCCACTCACTCACTCACACACACTCTTGCTCAGCCACTCACACATACTCTCTCAATCACTCACACACTCACACACTCACACACACTCTCTCAGTCACTCACGCTCACCCACTCACAACAACAACACAGCAGCAACAACAAGAACATATCTCAATCACTGACACCATCAATCAAACAGATAGACAGACCCAAAAAATTTCAACCAAAAAATAAATAGAAAGTCATTTCTTTTGAGTGAACATATATTTTTGCACAAAACTGAAATCATGACCCCACGATGAAATACAATGTGCCTGAGACATTGGATCAAAAAAATAGAAGTTACTTCTAATCCTCATGGGAAATACATTTAAGCAAACTCTTTGATAGCAATTCTGAACTTAGAAAAACTAACAGACCTCATCTATGGCAATCAAATGCAATAACCCCCTGCCATGAATTTTTGACAACTTTCTGCCGAAACCGGATGTTGCTATCAATTCTGGAGTCACATGCAGCGGCTTCACAGAAGGCTTTCCAGTGAGGTCATCGTAGATCTAAAAGAAAGACAAGTTCATAACCAGCGAACTGGATGATATAAGGGTAAGAGAACCTGATTTACACATCCTAAATATGATTCTAAAATCATCATACATTTAAACAGCAAACAAGTGTAAAATACACAAAATTCAAATGAGGTTTCACGAAATAATAACAAATCCGAGTGTGCCTACAAGCTAGTTGGACTTCATTATAATCCACATTCCAGAAGTAGCAACTATGCAATTACAATAACAACCACTCAGAGCCACTCACACTCACCATCAATCAATCACACACTCTCCTCCACTCACACCCACAGCCACAACCACAACCACAACCACAACCACAACCACAACCACGAACAGCCAAACCCAAAACCAACACCTGAAATCACACACACTCAGTCCCTCTCTCCCTCCCTCCCTCCCTCACTCAGTCACACTGTCACAGTTAGTAAAAATCTCACACACACACACACTCAATCACTCACTTACACACACACTCAGTCATAGTCTCACACAGGCAGTCCCTCACAATCACACAAACAGTCACACACTCACTGTCGCATACTCACAGTCATAGTCTCACACAGCCTGTCCCTCACTCACCCAATTACCCACTCAGTCACACTCACACTCATTCACTAAGTAAAACAAAATCAAAGCCAAAAAACAACAAAAAAAAATTGGCAAAAAAAGGACTATAGAAATAAAAGGAAAATCGCAACAATAAACAACAATAACAAAATCAACACCAAAAACAACAACAAAATAACATTATCAAAAATCGATAAAAAAAAACTACCAAAATAAAAGTAAAAATAACAACAAAATCAAAACAAAAAAAACAACCACAAATCGGAACTTAACTCAAAGCAAAGCCACCAAAAATCGCCTCCAAAAACCACCAGAAATCACCACCAAAATTCGTCTCCAAAATCTACAAAAAATAGCCTCCAAAATGCCAGAAAATCGCCTCTAAAACGAAATCGGAACTGAAAAATTAAAACACAAAATAAAAATTGAATCTTAAAAGTAAAACAAGAAGAAGGAGAGAAAAGAGGTCGATTTTACCTTAGTAGCTGGAGATGAGGAAATAATGAAGATGGAGATGAGATTTTAGGATTAGAGAAGAGAGAAGAGGGAGATTAGAGAGAAGAGGAGACGAGTGAGATTAAAAGAGGGAGATGAGAGAGAGAAGAGGAGACAAGTGAGAGAAATGGAAGAGGGATAGGGTTAGGGTTAGGAGGGACGAAAGAATAAAAAATTTTGGTGGGTTTTTGGTATTTATACCCACTCCGTCTGGGCTGCGCTTTTGACTATTTGCTTTGAGTTTGTTATTTAATGCGGTTATCAGTACAGCAAATAAAAAAAACCGCAGCAAAAAATCAACTGCAGCAATTAATTCTGCATGTGTATCATCAACAACTATTTGTTGCGGTTCTTTAAAAATCTCAAAGACCGCAGCAAATGTGGCGCAGCAAATTCCAATTTTTCTACTAGTGACACTTCAGAACAATCTTAATGGCGCTTCAAAACCAAATAAACTTTAAACTTTGCTAATACAAGTCAACATTCAACAAAAGCAATAAGAAGTAGCTAGTTTAGATAACTACTAAAGCTACAATGCAGACGCTCACACTCCAACCAAGCATATTGACTTATGCCCACTTGTACCTGTAGCTTTCTCTTATTCTCGACAACTACTCGCCATTAAGTGGTTTATCGTAGGGCCAAGTTAAAGAAAAAGCCATACACACATACACATACACGCACAATCAGCAAAGCTGAGTACATAAATACCAAAAACTATGCAAAACATGATTAAAAATGAAAATTAAATTAAAGTATAAATGACATACTTCTTAGCGTTATCAACTCGTCACCTGTGCATAAACTCAACTCAAACTGCATTACATAATATATTAAGACTTTGGATTTCGCATCGGACAGGTTTCGTTTCCTTTAAAATCGCCCTATTGGGCACCAACTTGGGAGTAACTCCACGAAGGTATTACCCATGTCACATAAATTGACGGAATTCCAGCGCATTAAAAATATAAAAGATCGAGTACAGCGTCTTGTACCCCGAGTAGAAGTCATAGATCTTTGTTCCATACAACTCCCCCAATTGGTCATACTCAAGGTATATCCGTTCGAAGATTTTTAGTGCGAATCCTCTTTCACTTTACGTGATTAACTGGTTTAACAATGTTATGACTCACAAATAACAACACATAAAAGCACACATATCATCAATAAAACTATATTATTTATCTTGAATTTAAGGAGATTCTAAAAATAATCTTGTGTGTCATTTAATTAAACTAAACTTCCTTTACAACACATTAACTGTGAGTGGCTGACTAATTACCTTTTCCTTGACCACACATTAAACTGTGAGTGGCAAAATGTATATAAATATTTGCTCATTAACTTCTAATAATCATGTGAATAAAAATTCACAACTACCTTTCTTGTTGTTTAAGTAGCTAATCAACTTAACTAACTTGTTTCCTTCTTTCTTAACCATTGGCCTACTTAAGAAATAATTAAACATTCCAATTACTCTTGATAAGGTCAAGGCTAGTTGTTTTGAGAGAGGGTTACCCATAGACATCCGGTTGCAACTAGCCGTTATCACGGTGGCACTTTGGTTTTTCCTAGTTAATTAGAAATTTTATAATTATTATCCTTTATTTATATTATAATATTTTTCGGAAAATCTAGAGAAGGAAGTTAGGAGATTCTAGGGTGTTACACTAAGAGCGGGGATAGATGTAGGAGTCTGCAGGGGGTTTTACACTTTTAACTAAGAAACCTTCAAGAATGCATTTCCCTTGACTTTTAGAGGATTATGATGGATGACACAATCCTAGAATGCAAAGCAATAAAGCCTAAAATGGGAAAACCTTATCAAGGAGTGAAGTGGGAGAAAACCCACAAGCAAAACCAACTTATTCCCCGAATTCCACCATTTCTAACCCTTTATTTAAGTTCCCTTTTAGGTATGTGTTACCGTGAACATGCAAAAACCAACCTTGAATGCACTAATTAGACTTGATTCTCCATAAGCAATTAATTCCCCCATGGTTGAATCCTTTCTTGCAGCTTCAATCAAACCTTCGTAATTATAATTATCTATACTTGTATCGTCTGCCCCTTCTCCAAAATAAGTAGTTCTCAAACCTCGAAGTTGATCATCAGGAACATAATCAGGCAAATCAACGCTTTTGAAAGTAGCATGTACTCCATATTCTCTTGTTAATTGCAATTGTTAAGCATTATTATGTAGTGTTTATTTGTATATATTTTCCGTAGTTTTCTTTAGTTATTTTAGTTAGTTTTTCTTCTCTTTTAATTTTGTGGTTTTTCTCTTCTTTTTCTTAATATTTAGTAAATCCCGTTCCCCCACAATTTTATCATGTTATGCTCGTATTTGTCTTGTTTATCATGTCATCTCCATTTTGTCGGAATTTTCGATGAAGATGAAGTTTGGAAACTAAGGTAACATTTGTGCAAGTTCTTATAGAGTATATAACGAGGAACAAGTTATTATGATACTAATATTCAAGTCATGGCTTAGACGATTTGACCTCTTAGTTTGCGTCTCGCAATATCGCAAGCAATGGCTCGACGACGTATGCAAAGCTCCTAGTAGCCCCAGAAAAGAAGCTTACTCCTCTTTTTCCCCCACTTGACTACCAAAATAAAGTAGGGGAAGTACGAAAAAGGGGTTGCGGCCGCATGCCACTGTTTCTTACAAAATTAAAGTTTGCTTCCTGTTTTTCCCATTTGCTTAGGTCTTAGTTTTAGTTTATATATGAGCTTTGAGTTGTTGTATGAGATATTAGACTCTCTACATTATGCTCTTGCTCCATAGGTAATTAGTTTGCTTAGTAACCAATTCATAAAATAGTTTGTGTTTCAATTTTAACAATCTTTCCATCAATGCAATTAGTTGTTTTTTTGCTATAATTCATCAAGTTCTTAGTTTCTTAGTTGGATTGATCATCGTATTATTTAAGACTTTAAGCTTCATTATTATTCAAGGATCATGGAACTTGCTCTAATTTACATTTTTAAGCTTTAAAGTAAACTCTTTATCTCTTTACAATCTTTGCTTACGCTTTTATTCAAAGTATTTTTTTTCATACTTTCTCCTCAAGTAATCTTTTCTATGCTCTTACTATTCTATCGCTTTTGTTATAGTTTTCTATAATCACTTTAATAACTTACTTATTTGCTATAATTTGATAATAATAAGTTTCCTTTAAGTTGGTCATATATAGTTTCATGCTTATGTTTTAGTTCTCTTAATCCATTGCCATAACTTATTTCATTGCAATAAATTGATAAGAAACAAAGTTCTCCTAATTAATAGTTTTTCTTAATTTAGATTACAATTCATTTCCATAACTTATTTCTTTGCAATTAGTTGATAATAAAAAGGGTTCTTCTAATTATTAGTTTTGATTAATATAGATTATAATTAATTGCTGTAACATTTTTCTTTGTAATAATCTTGTAATCATGATTAAAAATATGTATTTGAATAATAAAAAAGAGTAGTGAGTAGTTTTAGTGCTAGGGTGTGGGTGAAACCCTCACCACCTTCATGACTTAAGTTGGTTCTTAGTAAAAATTGAGTTTCGGTGTTACTAGAGTCGTTACATAGTGTTATGATCGCGTAGTCTATCACTTGGTTCCATAGATATCGTCTTATGTTCCTCAATTAAGGATCAAGAGATAAAGTTGAGTGACGACTCCGCATGTTTGACGAGTTTGAAAACCATGAGAATAGGTATTCAAGTTAAGGGACGTCACGAGCTTTCGCGAATAAAGTGCTTATGAGCCGTTTTGTGTTCACGCCATGAGAATAGGTCGTGTGCATAGCTCTGCTCATCATGGCAGCTCGAGAGAGTAAACATGACTCTTAGAATGACTTCCCCTAGACATTATCCTCTTAATTAATTCGGTTTGACCTAGGAATACACGCGTTTATGTAGGAAGTGAGCGTTGAACCCCTTACCTTAGTCGTCTTTAAATCTTTATATTAATTTTTTTTAATTCAAGCTTAGTGAGAATCTTTCTTTCCAAGCAAATTTTCAACTTAAACTTACTCCTTAGGTCACGTTAGTGTAGAGACCTTTATCTCGTTGGATACAATCCTTACTTGCCCTTACTAGTAGCCGAGTGCTCCTTGTATGGTTTATCTTTGGTAGTCACTTCGACAGGCAATCAAACTTTGGTGCCGTTGCCGGGGATAAACGATTTTTCATTTAGTAGTTTTCTATTAGCGAGATTTTTGTCACTAGTTCCTAATTCCTTTCTTGTTTTCTTGCTATTGCTTGTCATTGCTAAACTTTTGTTCTAGCTTTGTATGCGACACTGATCGCAAGTAACTCCTACCACAGCGTATATTCCGCAAACCAAACAACATCTACATGGTTTACGAACAGTACCTGACAAATCTGGTGATCTAGGAGAAGAAAGAATTTTATTTGATTCCAATTCCATAATGGAACATTCAGATTTTTTGAGGAAACACCACCACAAAAGTCTCTTAGGGATTTTAACAACCCTGAAACTTTTGAGAAACGTAGTGGGATTTCATTACCCACTAAAACTGCTAATAATCATGAATTAAACCCTCACTTGATCTGCATGATCAAGGACGCTCAATTCGGAGGAAGTCCTACCGAATGCCCTTTTATGCATTTAGATAACTTCCTAGAGCTTTGTTCCATGCTGAAATATAACAATGTTACCCCGAAGCTCATCCAGATGCACATATTTCAACTTTCAATAAGGGACAAAGCTAAGTTTTGGGTAAGATCATTACCCGAGGCATCATTAAAGACTTGGGACGATGTTACCATCACCAAGGCATTCTTGAACAAATATTGTCCTCCTGAAAAAACATCGGAAGTAAGGCAAAATATTTCCTATTTCTCCCAAAATGATGATGACACTTTGGGAGAGGCATAAGAACGCTTTAAGGATATGTTACGTTCATGTCCTCACCATGGCCATAGTTAACGGTTGAATTCATGAGTTTTTATGACGGTCTCCTACTTAAAAAGCTTGATGCCGGTTGTGGAGGTCAACTTAAAAAGCTTCCCTTGAGCCAAGTTCAAGTAGTTGTTGAGGAAGTGGCCCAAATTTTATTTGTTTGGAACTCCAACAGGAGGCCTCTTGTGAGGAAGAGCTTTACTAAAACTAAAGTTTTTCAAGTGTTAACTCCAAGATAGACCTTCTAGGAAAAGAGCTAGAAAAAGCGCATTTCGCTTCCTCTAGAGCTTCTTCACAAGTTATGTCTTAAGAAACGTGTTGAGGTAATGGCCACATGTCTTCCTATTCTGTTTCCACCATGGAAACGGTAGACTATTCTCAAGGCTACAATAATCAAGGTTAGAACCCCCAACGTAATTCGAACTGTAATAATGGAGATGGTCCTCAATCAAAGTATCAACGACCACCCCCTCAGCATCAAACCAGCCTCTATAGGCCTCCCGGTTATGACCAAGGGGTCTCCTCAACCTCGGCCTCCTTACCCTCCTCCTCCTAAAAATTCGGGGTCATAACATGCGTTGGAAACTTTTATGAACAAACAAACTAAATCCAACTTCGAAAATGAGCGAAGGGTAGGTGATATTGCCACCTCGGTTAAAAAAATTCAAGCGCATAATAACATGATAGAATCCTAACTTACTTAAATTGCTTAACATATTGCCGGTTCTACTTCTAACTCTAGAACTGTGTTTCCATGGAAAACTGTTGTGAACCCGAGAGAACAAGCTAAAGCCATCACTCATCATTATGGAAAAGAGTATGATGGTCCGGCTATGGTTAATAAGCACCCATAAAATGGTGAAAGGGGTGCCCTAGTTCTCGATGACACTAACTTTGAAGTCAAACTAAAGCCCATCAATCAAGGAAATAGCAGCAAGGCACCCCCGATAATCTCTCAAAAGGAACAGGCTAAGGCTCCTTTGAACACGTATATTCCGCCACTCCCCTTCCCCCAAAGGGTGGTGGAACATAAGCTTAATGTGAAATTTATAAAATTTCTCGAAGTCATGAAAGAACTTCTAGTGACAATCCCTTTTCTCATGCCATGTCGCAAATGCTGACATATACAAAATATCTCAAGGAACTCTTGTTCGACAAGAGTCGCCTTGAGGAAAGTACCACTATCTCCGTTCCTATGGAAGTTAGTGCTATTCTTCAAAACAATTTATCGGAAAAACATGGCGATCTCGAAAGTTTTTCTATTCCGGTAAAAATCGGTGATTTGGAAGCTAAGAATGCACTACGTGATGTTGTTGCTAGTGTTATCTTGATGCCTCTTTCTATGCCCAAACAACTAAATTTCGATGATATAAAACCAACTAGGATGTCTATTCAACTAGCTGATTTCTCGGTTAGATTGCGTTTGGGCGTCTTAGAGGATGTCCCGATCCAGGTTAGGCATGTCTTTATTTCACATGACTTTGCCATTATGAGGATGGAGGAGGATGCTCGTGTTCCTCTTATCTTAGGCAGCCCATTCTTGAAAAGGGCCGGAGTTTTTATCGGCGTTAAAGATGGGCGCTTGATCTTGAATGTTAGTGATGAGAAAATTACTTTCTCTTTCACCAAAACTATGTAAATACCTATGATCAATGAGATCCATCGCATCGATACTCTTTATGACTGTATTAATTCCTTTCGAGTAATGGAGGAAGTTGATGACTCCGTGGAAGCTCTTATAACCAATAAGCAACTTCTAGAGAACGATGACGCTAAGGGGTATGAAGTTATTCTTGACCGAACCCCGGTACATATCACAAATGAGTTTAAGGTCTTATTTACCAAAGGACAAGAGGAGAGTGCTACGCCTCCTACTAAGGTCGAACTCAAACCCCTTCCTTCTCTTTTAAAATATACATGTTTAGATGAGAAAGATTCTGGTTCGGTCGTAACTAATACTAAGATACTTCGATCGGAAACTACTTTGTGTGTTCAAAAAATATCGAAGTGTTATTAATTACACCATTGCGGACATAAAGGGAGTGAGTCCCACTTTATGTATGCATCAGATTCTTCTTGATGTTGCTAATGCTTCATTGATTGAGCATCAACGGAGGTGGAATCCGAATATGAAAGGAGTAGTGCGAGCCGAGGTGGTCAAACTACTTAAAGCCTGCATCATCTTTCCTATTTCTAATAGTAGGTTGGTGACCCCGGTCCAAGTCTTGCTTAACAAAGGGGGCATGACTATTGTTAAGAATGACAAACGAGAATCGATCTCCACTAGATCAATTACCGGGTGGAGTATGTGCATGGGTTATCGCAAGCTTAATATAGCGACTCGGAAAGATCAATTCCCTTTGCCATTTATTAATCAAGTACTTGAACGCTTACTTGGTCATTCGCATTGTTGCCTTCTTAATGGGTATTATAGTTTTTCTAGATCCCGATTAATCCTAAGGACCAGGAAAACTACTTTTTACTTGCCCTTTTGGCACCTTTGCTTATCGAAGGATATCTTTTGGGTTATGTAATGCCCCATCCACATTTTAACGATGTATGATGGCCATTTTTTTCTAATATGCTTGAATCTTCCAGTGAGGTGTTAATGGATGCCTTTTCGGTTGGTGGATCATCTTTTGATCAATGTTTATCTAATCTCGTTCTTCATGGTTGAAGAAGGCATATCGCTTGGCCATGTCATCTCAAAAAGTGGTATTGAGTTGGATAGAGCTAAGATCAACAAAATAGAGTGCTAGCCCCCGCCTATTAATGTCATGGGTGTGAGAAGTTTTTTGGGGCATGCGGGTATCTACCACCGCTTCATTAAAGACTTCTCAAAAGTGGCTAAAACTCTCACTCAGCTCCTCTTAAAGTATGCCGCGTTTGAATTTACTAAAGACTTGCTTATAGCATTTGATCAGCTTAAGGTAGCTTTGTTTTCGGCCCCCATCTTACAAGCTCCCGATTGAAATCTTGCATTCGTACTTATGTGTGATGCTTCGGACTTTGCGGTTGGAACTATTCTCGGCCAACGGAAAGATGGAAAATTGCATGTCGTTTACTATGCTAGTAAAACTTTAGTTGAGGTGCAACGGAACTATCGTACTACCGAGAAGGAACTTCTAGCCATTGTGCATGCAATGAAGAGAAGTTCCGATCATATTTGATTGGATCTTAGGTCATTGTCTTTACTAACCATTCGGCTTTGAAATACCTTCTTTCAAAGAAGGATGTAAAATAGTGACTTATACGATGTATCTTGCTCCTACAAGAACTTAATCTTGAAATCTGTGACAAGAGTAGGGCGGAAAATGTAGTAGTGGATCATTTATCCCGCTTGCCTTTAGTACGTTGATGGGGATGAGATCACCCCCATGGATGACTCTTTCTTTGATGAACAACTAATGGTGGCTATAGCTTTCCCTACTCCTTGGTTTGCGGATTTCGCAAACTACCTCTGTGTTGTGGTCATTCTGCCTGATTGGTTGCCAACAAAGGCGGAAGTTCTTCCATTATGTTCGAAGATCCTATGTTGTTCAATAGAGGATTTGACGGCCTCTTTCGAGGTTGTGTTCCCGATCCTGAAATTCGGGATGTCATTTTCGTGTGCCACTCATCTCCTTGTGGTGGGCACATAAGCTCTAACAAGACCTCAGCAACGGTCTTGCTAAGTGGTTTCTTTTGGCCAAACATGTTTAAAGATGTTTGGACTTTTGTTAAGTCTTGTGACCGGTGTTAATACAGCAGGAACCTTTCGAGAAGGTACGAGATGCCCCTTAACAACATTCTTGAGGTTGAAATCTTTGATATTTGGGGGATGGAATTCATGGGCCCTTTTCCAACCTCCTTTGGGAACCGATATATATTGGTTGCTGTTGATTATGTGTCAAAACACTACTACAAAAAGGCATTTTAACAACAAACAAATTTGTCATTAAAAATCTAAAAAATGGTCGTTAATGTATTTAACGACGAAAAAAAGTTCGTCGTTTGTTTGTTGCAATAGCTTCCGTAGTTAATGGTCTTGACGACAATGTTCGTCGTTAAATTTAACGATGAAAGGTTTTTCACCGTTAAATTTTGACGACAAAGAAATTATCGTCGTTAAACATTAACGACCAAAAAGGTTATTGTCGTTAAGCACTAACGACAAAAAGTTTATTGTCGTCATTAATTTACAACAAGCTACTGTTCGTCGTTATTGAGTACTAAATAGCATTATATAGTTGAAATCATTAACAACCAATTAAATGGTCGTTAAAGATACATTTGCATTCAACTAATTAATAATAAATTTGATTTGTCAAGAATTAACAACAAAAGATTATTTCATTTTTATATTAATAATGACCCTAGAAATTAAAATAGCAAAATAATGCTATTTGAATAAATTTAGATAATTTCATATATTAAAATGTAAGTCAAATCTAAAACAAGATTGATATTAATAGAGTACTTGCAAAATCATGAATTCAATATATCGAAAAGTTGTCTTCATAATGTTGGCTTTGGAAAACAATAACAAGGAAAAAATAATTCTAACACATTTAAGGAAAATGTACATTCAAGCACATACATCTCATGGATTTGATGATTCCACACTAACCACCTTCTCATCTTCATAAATATATCTTCGATCTAATCTTCATATACCTAAAATAAACAAATAGTATTCATTAACAATGTATATAAACATGTCTACAATGGGTGGAAGCTATTGCTTCTCCTACTAATGACTCAAAGGTGGTTATGAAACTCTTCAAGGAGATAATCTTTCTGAGGTTTGGAGTGCCTCGGGCTATTATAAACGATAGGGGGGCACTTTTTGCCAAGAGAACTCTCCAAACAATCCTTGCTAAGTATTGGGTAAAGCATAAGGTTTCCTTAGCTTACCATCCCCAAACAAACGGGCAAGCTGAAATCTCTAATCGAGAGATCAAGGCTATCCTTGAAAAGACCGTTGATAGTTCTAGAAAGGATTTGTCTATAAAGCTCTCAGATGCCTTAGGGACCTATCGAACTGCTTTTAAAACTCCTATTGGCATAACTCCGATCCCTATAAACTTGTGTATGGGAAGTCGGGTCATCTTCTAGTGGAGTTACAACACCTTGCGCATTAGGCCATAAAAAACTTAAACTTTAATTTGCATAGTGCCAGTGACAAACGAATGCTTGATCTTCATGCGTTGGAAGAAATTCGGTTGGATGCTTACAGGAATGCTCGTATTTATAAACATTGAACTAAGGCATATCATGATAAACATACCATGAGAAGAGACTTTAAGGTAGGCAATACGGTCCTCCTCTTTAATTAACGATTGAGATTATTCCCCAGAAAACTAAAATCGGGTTTGAGTCGACCATTTGTTATTCCCCAAAGTTTTCCATTTTGGTCAAGTAGAAATTGGTAATAAAGAGAGGGAGTCATTCAAGGTTAATGGCCAATGTTTAGAAGTTTACTTTGATGGCTCTCCGATTGGTGTAAGTTTGGTTGTGCATCCAGATGACTTCGATGTAACTTCTGTCACATCGTAGGTCTTATTTCTAGAGGTTGCGTCAAGCTCGAGGCATTAAATAAGCACTCACTTGAGGCACCCCGCGTCATATGTACATAATTTCACAAGGTTTGAGCTCATTTTGAGCAATTTTGGCTCCTTATGAGCATTTTTTATATGTTTTGGGAATTTTATCATCCCATTACCCCTATTTGAAACTAAATGCGAAGGAAACCCCTTGGACATCATTGGGTTACTTTTTTATTGACAAGAGTGAGTAAAAGAAGTTCATTCAAACATTAGACGGTTTTTGACTGCAAATTCTATAATTTAAAGGTCTATTTTGGGATAATATTGTCTCGAAATGCCACACAAGCATGATGGATTTTATATACTATGGATTTTATATACTATGGTCATCAGCCTTTTTAAGCGAAAAAGTTTGATTCATAAATTTTTAAGATTCACAAGAAGTAAAATGAGCAAATAACAGAGGCCATGCGGTCGCATGTCCCCCCCCCCCCCCCCCCGTACGCCGCATAAGCCCCGTTTTTTATCCAATCTGTCCCATTTGTTCTTTGGATGAAATATTCGGAAAAAGAAGGGCATGCGGTTTATAAGTGCATTTTATTCCTATATTTTACCCCCATTCCCGGTTTATTTTGACTCTAATCTTGGCTCTTCGAAGCTATTTTGCCTAATATTTGGTTCTATAGAGTTGTTTATACTTTTAGTGACATTTTGTAGGATTTTGGTGTTTTTGCATTGATTCCAAGGAAATAATATGATCTACAACTAGATATGAGGAGCCATGGGTCGTTAATGAAATATTCCAGGAGCTATGCTATAGGCTGGAAATATTGGAAGTCAATTTGTCCTCTTCATGGTGAAGAAGAAGTTTCGCCCGGTTAGACAGACAAAATCTGCCAGGGCGGTCGAGCGGAATTTACTTAGATTTTTTAGGAGCTTTGGAAGAAAACAGTAATCGCGCCTGATCAGGCGTGTTTTTCCCAGGCAATCTGGCGGATGGGCTTTTTCTTCTTTTTAGCTCGGAATTTTTGGTTTATGTGTAAATAGTTAATGTTTTTAGGCTTTGTATCATCATACACTATTACTAGAGCCTAGGATTTCATTCAGTTTCCATGTCTAGATTTTACTTTGTTAACTCAATCATTCATTCAATACAATTCGAATTTCAGGTTTCTATTCAATTTCTTTCTTTGCTTTCTTTATTTAATTCATGTTGCTGTCTTATAATTATTAGTAGTAGTTTAGTTTTGGTCAGTTATTTTTAGATCTTGTTTAATGCCCTAGAGGTCATGTTCTTAGTTTGTTTAATTTATGTTGATTAGTTTATTCAATTAAGTTATGTTTGTACTTTTTGTTTTTAATATTAATTTATTTTCTATTTTTTTGAATATGTGCGAGTAGTTTAGTTTCTATGAATAGGGGATCCAAGGATTAATTTCATTGTTTTGATTGATGATTAACTAATGTGATTTATGTTATTTCTGAATTCTTATTATCAGTTTATGTTGCTTTCAACTAAATTCTAGCCGAATTTGGTTGTTAGTTTGATATTGTTGAAATGATGTCAAGAGGTAAGATTACCATAATTAGATCACTGGGATAATAGGAAAAACGAGTCTAAGTGAGCGGAAGCCATTAGAGGAGTTTCGAAGGAGTCTAGATTCGAGAGAACTAGGGACCCTTAATTCAGCAAGTCATAGATTTGTTAGTTAATTGTTTGTTTGTTTATTGTTCAGTTGATTCATGGTGAGCCGATGCCCTAGGTTTAGTTATTGATATATTTTCGTGTTAACTTTCTTCTTTTAGTAGCAATTAGTGTCTGAGATAATTACTATTCGAAGGCTCCTTATAACGAAAAAACTTTTCATAATTAGTTGAAATTCGTTGCATCCCTGTGGATTCGATCCCTACTTCCCTAACAACATTAGTTAAAGTTGTAGGTTATTTTTGATAGGTATATGACTATCCCTTTTAGCGGCCGCATGCCATAGACCACGCATCCGCAACCCCCCATGGCCTTTGGATTTTATTTCATTTTCGATCTACTTTTTCCACATTTATTTCCTTTCTTTCTCTCAGAAGCACGAACATACCCCCTTCTCATCCTCAACCTCCCTCATACTTCCACTTAAACCTTAAAAATCTCTCTTTTAATCAAAATTTCTACCTTAAAACTTTCAAAATACAACTAAATTTACTATAAATTTACATTCCCTCAACAAAATTCAAAGATCTCATACTATCCTTAAGGTTTTTGAAGAAAGCGAGGGATTGGTCCTCAGGGTTCGTTTTTGGGCTTCAAATTCACGTATTTCAAGGTTAAACAGTGTTCTCAAGCTCCTTTTGGTATAAATTCTTCAAACCCTATCTTTTTTTTCATGATTTTATAGATTTTCATGACTTGAATGGTTATTTTGTTTGTTTTTTGTTGAAAGTTTATGTTAATTTGGTTTATTTTTGCTTGATCTATTTGATTGTTGGTTGTATTTGTTGGTTACTGTTGGTTTAGAGCTTGGTTTTGTTCTTGAATTAGAGTTCTCTTCATACTTTGCAATTATTTAGACCTTGAAGCACTTGGAATTAGGCTTCTTTGTCTTCTCTGTGGTTAGGTAGAAAAGTTGTTTAAATTAGAAGCATTGGAGTTAGGCTTCTAGTTCTTTATTTGGTTAGGACGGAGAAGCAATATTCTTGTTGTTTTGTGTTGCTATAATTGTTGTTTTTCTTGTTCTTTTTGCCCATTTCTAGTTACAATGCCTCTTGTAGGGTTGAAATTTCGGTGTGCGGTTTGGACTTTGGCCAAGTCCAAATCCAAATAATTATATTTCGGTCTTTGATTTTTAACTCCAATCTAATCCAAATTATGTTACAGTTCAAACCACACCGGACCACAAAATTTCGGTCTTCTACTTTTGAATCCAAACTGAACCATAATTTTGTAGGATATTTTTATCACATGTGATCCCTCAAATCCTACTTGACCTGCTCAAAGTATATATATAGGCATAGTTTTACTATTAACAAGTGGGTTAGGGTTTTTTTTTGGGAGCTTTGGACTATTGGGCCTTCATAAATAATAAGGCTTGAGGATTCGGGTAGATCGTTATCGGTGTGCGGTTTGCACTGAAATTTTAAAACTCCAAACCGAACACCGAAATTTCAAAAGATTTCACTCTAAACCACTCAAAAATTAGTAAAAGACCGAACCATATTTTGAAAATGGTTTGGTGCGGTTTGGCTTTTGGTTTCAAATTGAACTAGTTTCACGCCTAGCCTCTTTCCCACATAAGCAAAAAACAAAAGAGAAACCTGGTTCACATGCTGCATGATATTCTTCTTCCCGAACCCGAGGAAGAGAAAATAGTTCTTCCTACCCCTCTTAAGATCCCCTCACAATTCAAGGACAAGTATGAGTCCCTCTCTAAGAGAACAATTAAACCAGCAAAAATTTTCCATCCTTAACCTTGTAGAGATTTAGGTGTCTAAGCTGAAATTGCTCTTATGTTTTAGAATCTAGGGGGGGTAGACTTATGCGCCCCTCTAATGCGCAATACACTATCAAGTCCGTCACCCTATTAGTTTTAAGCACTCTCACTCATTCCAACACCACTGAAGAAGGAGAGTTTCCTTCTCATGATATCACTTTCCGTATGTTTAATCATTGACATACAATCAAACTCGCCCGATAAAATGAGATTCTTATGTGTGATCCGACGAATCCTTTGTTTGAACCTTCCATTAAGAAAATTCCCGAGCTTGTTAGCTACAATTCCTTTTGGGAGAGTATTAGTGGAAAATATAGATTTTCTTCCATTCACAGTCTAGCTAGTCAAGTGCATCAACGTTGCTTGAATTTGACTCATAGGATGTTTGGTTTTTACATTTTCTCTAACCAAGACTTAGGGGAAATGAGTCTATATGAGCTTTGTTGTCTTTTCCTTTCTTGTTGTCAGTCTTCTGCCAGTAAAATAAAAACTGGATTTCAGTTTTTCCATCGATGTCTCTAATTCAGAAACCGTCCCTCAATGACCAGGTCTATTCAATTGGGTGGTTACATACTTACATTACTTTAATTGCTTCTAAGCTAGGATATCCTAGAACTTTGATGCTATGGATCCTTTCTCTACTAATGTGCTTTTTGATCTTAATGAATTTCACAATCATGAATTTTTGCATGGCACTAGTAGAGAAGGGGTGTGGAGTTGGTTAGTGCGGCGAGTTCACCATTGTTACTTGCCAAATGCCGCACTAACTACGTTGGAAAAGCCTATTGCTTTCATTATCCCTTTACAACCCCTAACTCCACATGATCATGCTTTCTACACACGACGATCCCCCCTTGTTATACCTAGGGAGAAAGCTCCTTCAGAGCAAGAACCACCCATTGACCAACAACCCCAACAACAACCTCCTGAGGAGGGCCCTTCTAACCATCCTTCAACCTATGCCCCATAATTTTATGATTTAATGATTGCTTTTAGTAACCTCTTTGTCCAACAAACTCAAATGTTTAGTTTCATGGAACAACAACAACAACAATTCGAACAAGACCGTGACTTGGCTAGAATAAAAAACAATTTTATCTATCATTACCATGTCACCCAAGGCCACTTAGATCCATATTTAACTATCCATACTGCCGGTCCAAGATGGCCCAGTTCCCGGTTGGGATAATAACCAACCCACATTAGCTTAGTTTCCCACTCGTTCTTAATCGGGTTACAACTTCCAATTTTCCGGAGGTTGTGACCCTGATGGAGACCCTAGTCACCCGGTGAAGGTTGGCCACAAGGTTATACGGATTGTTGGGACCCTTATGATTCATGTCCTTATGAGTATGATAACTACCCTAATTTACCACGTTATGATTGGCCTCCTTACACCAATACTACTGGCCCCGATGTGGATCCCACCTATAACTATAGGTGCGACCATCCATCTCCTTGAACATCGGGACGATGCTTCATCCGGGATTGGGGGGGGTGTGGGGGGGGGGGTTTGTCCTCTACCATTTGTGTGCATAGGTAGGTAGTTAATGGTGTTGTATTTAGTGGTGTTGAAAATTATTTTGTTGTTGATCCTTGAAAAATTGAGAGAAAGTGGTTGCACTAGTTAGTCGTTGATCCTTGGGGTTTATTTGTGATTTCACGGTGATATCTTGTGGAAGCTTTGAGTGAGTTAATGTGGTAAGTTGTTCAGGGTTTTGTTTCGTTTTGTTTTTGTTTTTTATGTTTTTTTTTTTTTTTTTTTTTTTCCNNNTTTTTTTTTTTTTTTTTTTATCTCCTTATCTTGACAATTCATGATGATTGATGATTAATGTTGTTGATTAATGGTTATTATGATGTTGACGGATCGTTTTTGCTCATACTTTTGAAAATTAATCCAAAAGTTTTCTTTTCTCTCCCCCTCTTTCCTTGAAAATCAAAATTATCCCTCCCTTCTTGTCTTCCCTTCTAAATCCAAAATGCATTTAGTTTAGTTAGAGCATGTAGTTTATTTCCTTAGTTAATCTTCGTTTTATTTATTAGTAGAGCATTTAATTTATTTTCACATGCATTCAAAAAAAATTTCCAAACATAATTTTCATATATAGGTTTTTTAGTTAGTTTAGGATTAGATCCCTATGATGTAAATAGAGATTATTACCTTAGACTTTCCCTTTCTCATGAACTTAAAATCTCCAAACACTCTAAAAAGGTAATTCATGAGTCATTGCATTTTTTTGTATAAAAATCATGTTAGATGATTGTTAAACTTATGTAGTTGAATATTGGTTGCTTATCTCCTTAGCTATTTCAAACGCTACACAATGATCATTTTTGAACAATGGTGAGTTTTTTGTCATATATTGATAGCCTGTCGAAGTGGCTACCAAAGACAAACCATACAAGGCTCACTAAGCTACTAGCTCAAGAGTTGATTAAGCTAAGTCAGAAATTCCATTGATTGGATAATCGTTACTGTCACTAATATTAACACAAGACTAACAAAACTAAAAGGTTCTAAGGTACGGGATTCAACACTCACAACCATTATGATGTTGTGAATCCTACAATGAGACAAGTCTAGGGGAAAACATGTAGGGGATGTCATTCTAAGAGTCATGTCTACTCTCTCGAGCTAGCATGACGAGCAGATATATGAAAACGACATATTCTCATGGCGTGAGCACAAAACGGCTCCTAAGCACAATCACGTAGACAAGTAACGTCCCTTAACCCAAGCACCTATTCTCATGGTACTTGAATCAATTGAACAAGGGGATTCCTCACTCAACTTCATCTCTCGATCCTTCGTTGAGGAACCTAGGTACAACATCTATAGTAGCTAGTCATAGAAATGTGAACAAGCACCCCTTAATCCAACACTACTCACCCCCAAGGCAAGACTCTTTCAAAAAACACTAAAACATATAGGAGGTGAGATTTTCACCCACACATTAGAGAAAACACTACTCACTACTCATTTTATTAATCAGATACATATTTTTATTCATGATTAAAAATTATAGCAAAGAAATAAGTTATGAAAATGGATCATAAACTAAACTAAATAAAAGTTATAAAAAGGGATAGAGCTTTGTTTATTTATCAATATTATTGCAAAGAAGTAAGTTATGCAAGTGATTTAAACAAAGTACAAAAGCATTAAAGAAAATAAAGGCAAGGACAAGGTTTAATCTTGAGAAGAACTAAGACAATAAGCAATAGTGCAAGGATAAGATTAACATGAGAAGAAAGCTTAAGCAACAAAACTTAAAGGTAAAGAAGATAGCTACAAAATATGTAAACTGAAATGGAAATTGAAGATGAGTTTACAAATGCACTATGAAGTTTGAATCTTTGTAATTAAAGAACCTTCAAGCTTTACTCCAATAATTCCCCAATACAATGATGATTAACAAAGAGCAAGTAACAAAGAAGCTTTGCAAACCAAGAACACCAAACTAATAACACCAATCTAAGAACATAAACCCAACAAACCAAGAACATGAAACCACAATACTTTGAATAATAACTTTTAACGAATTAAAAGAGATTGAATTACAACCACTGAATTGCTTGAAGAACTAATTCACTAATCAAAATGACTACAAATTAATCTAGATAGCAAAATGAAAGTCTAAATTATCTTCTACTTCTTCTAACTATATTTAACTACTTGGTTTACAAGAGTATATAAAAATAAAACAAGATTCAAGCAAGTGGAGGAGGAAGAAGCAAAATCAATTTTGTACGAAACAGCGGCATGTGGCCGCATACTAGGTACCATGCGGCCGCGACCCCCTGTTCTTTACCTCCCCTCCTTCAATTCTTTAGTTAAGGGATGTAAAGGAGTAGGCTTCGTTTACTGTGGCTGCTAGGGGTTTTCTTTATGTCGCTGAGCCATGGCTTGCGATATCGTGAGACGCGAAATAAGAGACCAAATCGGCTAAGGCAGGACTAAAGTAAACCGTCCCTTGCTAAATATTCCATAATATATTGGGAGATTGTTGCTTCGGTTTTAATGAAAGATTATACAAAATGGAGACAACATACGAAACAAGGCAAATACAAGGCTAAAAAAAAAAAAAAAAAAAAAAAAAAAAAAAAAAAAAAAAAAAAAAAAAAAAAAAAAAAAAAAAAAAAAAAAAAAAAAAAAAAAAAAAAAAGAAGGAATGGGAATTACTAAAAACTTATAAAATAAAGGCAAAATAAATAAAAAGGGGAAGAAAAACTAACGAAACTAACTGAAGAAACTATAGAAAAAACAAACAAATATACAATACATCAAACTCCCACAAGCTAGACCATTGCTTGACCCAAAAAATCTAACCTTTTAAGGAACGAAGGAATAGGATGAATCCCTCAGCGGGACAATTAGAAAAGACTTCACTAAATCTCGAACTAACCAAAACTCAACTCATAGAAAAAAGTGCAAAGGAAAGTTCATAAGCAAGAAATTAAGGGTAACTAAGAAGATAAAGGTAAACTTGCGTAATTTAATCAAAAACTTACCTTGTGCCCTCCCTTAACGCGATGATCGAGGAATATACTCCGTGAGAGAGTTTCATGAAGAAGAAGAGAAAGATGAGATAAGAAATGTTTAATTAGTCACATCTCACGTATAACATCCTTTCAATATGCTTGACAAGTGACTATATTGATCAAGTAGCTTTTTCACTTTGCGTCTTACTCTCACATGGTCTTTGAGGGTTGTAATGGGCCTTACTGTGAGGGTAAAAGTTGGAAAGTTGGCTATTTTGTGGAGGTAAACCTAAGTGAAGCATTTACAACTCAATAACGAACATTGCAAACTTATGACAATGAATAAAGAACTCAACACATTGAAACTCGATTTCTCACTAAAATCTAATGAGCATGAAGAATAGAACTGGATAAATCGACTGAGAGGCCCATTTTGTAACTCAAGAAACATCCTAAAAGGATTAGGACAACAAAGACATATGACTTCACTTTATGAGATAATCTTTGAAGAAATGATGATGAAAAGCCATTTTACTCACTTCAAATTATTTGAACAAGAACCAACATTTTATTGCTTACTATGCTTATTTACAAAAGCGTTGGGATTTTTTTTTTTTTGCATTGACATGAGAACAAACTATACAACGCAAAGGACGAGACATAAGCTTTACTAATCTACATAGGGTGATGGTTGTTGAAAGTAATGGTTCATATGTGGGTTAGTGATTAAGAGTCAAGGAACAAAAGGGGAACAAGATGATGTAAATTAATGTGTAAGAAAAAATAAACTTAAGTGAGTTGGATTTTGTTACAAAAGAGCAAAGTGAAAGCCATGGCCGTCAAAAAAGAACAAGTGGGCACGATTCCCATAGTCACAAGGCATATTGTCGATCTAGATGCTAATACGAGGTAAACAACAACACTCATGAAAGAAAATTGACCAAGGTGGTGGTCAAAACAATGCATGGAGGCTTAAAAACTCACCATGGTTGAAAAGATCATCATAAGCGTTGTATCAATAAGGAGGACTAAAATCAACATATACACAAGTTCAACAATTTTCTAAACGTGTGGTAAGTTCAAGAATCTGAAACTTAGGAACTTCCTTTCCAAAATGAATTAAGAGTTAAGGCACAATGAGGAAAAAAGAGTTTGAAGCTAATTAACCACTATTTACACCATAGGGATCTAAGCTAAACAAAAAAGGCCTATGTTTTTGGATGCATGCAGAAAATTAAATTAAATGCTCTAAAAACAAATTAAGGGAAAATAAAAAAAATAAACTATGAAAATAAAATTACATGCTCTACATCTAAAGGCATTTGGATTTTTGGGAAGAGAAGGGAAAAGAAAGAATTCGAATTTTTAAGGGAACGAGGGGAAAAGAGAGAAAATTTTGGATTTTTCGAAAATAGGAGTAAAAAGATTGCACAAGAACATCATCATGAACTATCATAATCAAAAACATCATCATCAAGAATCATCATCAAGGAGATCAAAACCAATCAAATCAACACATTTGGTTCACTCAAACTTTCCACACGTATAACTATCAAATACACTCTCAAAACAGAAACCAACCTTAAGCTCTTTCGACCACCTAATACACAAACTCTCTCTCAAAGGATCTACAACGTAACAACAAAACAAGGATTGACACTGCCAACTACCTACCACCAAAACTACCTACCTATGTACACCAATGGTAGAGGACATCTAACCCCCCAAGCTAGGATGAAGCATTGTGCCGATGCTCAAGGAGATGGATGGTCCCTCCTAAAGTTATAGGTTGGATCCACATCGAGTCCACATGCATCGGTGTAAGGAGGCCAATCATATCATGGTGCGTTAGGGTAGTCACCATACTCGAAAGGACAAGAGTCATAGGGGTCCCAACCACCCGTGTACCCTTGTGGACAACCCTCACCGGGTTGACTAGCTAGGGTCCCCATGAGGGTCACAACCTCCTGAAACTTGGAAGTTGTACCCTTATTCACTGCGGGTGGGGAAGTAAGGCCAAGTGCATTGATCATGATTCCAACTGCGAACTGGACCTTTTTGGACCGGGCAGTGAGGGTAGTTCAAGTATGGGTAAAAGTGGCCATGGATGGCATGGTAATGATAGATAGAATTATTGTGTATCCTAGCTAAGTCACGGTCTTGTTTGATTTGTTATTGTTGTTGTTCTATAAAAATAAGCATTTGAGATTCTTGGAGAGAGAGTTTATTAAAAGCATTCATTAGTTCATTATAAGGTGGGGCATGGGTCGATGGAGGGCTAGAAGGGCCCTCCTCATGAGCTTGATGTTGGGGTTGTTAGTCAATGGGTGGTCCTTGCTCCATTGGAGCTTGCTCCTTAGGTATAAGATGAGGGGCTCGTCGTGCATAGTAAGAACAATCTTGTGGAGTGAGTGGTTGGAAAGGAATAATAAAGGTATTATCTCTTTCCAATGCAGTTAGTGCGGCATTAAGCCAGTAACAATGGTGGACTCACCGCACTAACTAACTCCACACCCCTTCTCTACTAGTGCTATGTAAAAATTCCTCATTTTCAAATTCAATAAAATCAAAAAACACATTGGTAGACACAGGTTCCATAGCACCGAAGTGCTTGGAATAACCTTGTTGGGAAGCAATTAAAGTAGTCTAACCACCCAATTGAATTGACCTAGTCCTGGAGGGGCGGTTTGTAAATTGAAGACTACGATGTAAAAACAGAATTTCTGTGTTAATTTTCCGGCAGAAGATTGACCACAAGAAAGGAAAAGAAAAGACAACACATCTAGATTCATTTTCCTTAATCTTGCGTAGAGAAAATTGAGAAACCAAACATCCTGTTAGTCAAACGCGAACAAGTTTGATGCATTTGAGTTGCTAGACTATGAATGTATGAAAATCTAGACTTGCCACTAATACTCTCCCAAAAGGCATTGTAGCTATCGAGCTCGGGAATTTTGTCACTGGAAGGTTTGAACAAAGGATTTGTCGGGTCACACATGAGAATTTCATTTAAACGAGCAAGAGTGATCGTATGTCTATGGTTAAACATACGGAAAGTGATATCGTGAGAAGGGAATTCTCCTTCTTCGGTTGTGTTAGAATGAGTGAGCGTGCTTAGAAACTCTAGGGTGAGGGACTTATATGTGTATTGCGCATTAGTGGAGCGCATAAGCCTTTCCCATCCTAGATTTTCAAACATGAATGTGATTTCGGCTTCAAAACCTAAATCTCGACAAGATTGGGAATAGTAAAATTTTGTTGGCTTCATGGTTCGCTTTGAAAAGGAATCGTATTTGTCTTTGAATTGTGAAGGGATTTTTAGTGGAGGAGGAGGAGGAATAATTTCCTCATCCTCAGACTCGGGTAAAGGAATATCCCTAAACATGTGAACGGGGTTTATGTTCTTTTTTTGCTATTATGGGCACGAGGCATGATGACAATAAGAAGGCAAAAAACAACAATCAAAGCAACACAAGAACAAAACTTCTCCTTCTTAACTAAAAGAACTACAAGCCTAACTCCAATGCTTCTAGCTCAACAACTTCTCTTGCCTAACCAAGAAGAAGACAAAGAAGCCTAACTCCAAGTGCTTGAAGGTCTCAAAAATAACAAAGAAATGCAAAGAACAACATATTTAATAACAAAAAAATGAGTAGTAAACCAATAATAATCAACGAAATCAACCAAAGACATCTTAATACAACCAAAATCAAGTAGATCAAGCCAAAAACAACCAAAAGAATATATTATTTCAACAAAAGATAGGAAAAATAAAAAAAATCAAGAAAATCAAGAATTCATGAAAATAAAGTTAGGGTTTTGAAGAGATTATACTTAAGAGAGTTTAAGAACACTCTCAAACCTATGAAACATGAATTTGAACGCCAATTTGAAGTTGGTAAACCAAAAACTCAATCTTGTTGGAAACCCTAAAATTTTGTTATGATAATGTTGAGAAATTGTTGAAAAGAATGTAATTAAAGGTTTAAATTAGTTCATTTATGGAAGTGAACTCGAAAAAATGGATTTTAGAGAGGAGATTTTATGACTTTGAGTAAAGGATTCATGAGAATGATGTGGAGAGAAGGAAGAGAGATGCGTGAGTTTTGTGGGTAATTTGAAGGAATGACAAAAAAAAGAGATTGAAAAGAGATTAAAACTCATAGGGGAGGGGGTTGAGGTCGCATGGGGTAAGGCATGCAGCCCTATGGCACCTTTTTTCCAACATTTCATTTTGAAGAGCAATTTGGGCAACGTGGGAGAAAAACTTTGGTTGCGGCCGCATGTGTAATACTCCATATTTTCACGTATTTTAAGGGATTATTTTTGTATTTTATACGCATGATTTCAATATTCCTATTGAAAAGTTGTATTCTAATAGAGTTTACATTAAAAAATTATTTTGTGTTTTTAAATAATGTTTTATGTTTTATAAAATATTTTGAAAAGTTTCTAAAAATAGATTTTTTAGAGTTTCCTAAATATTTTAACGCAAGGGCATAAAAGTAATTTCAAATATTTAGGAAAATGATGGGCTTTCACCAAATCCTACTTTAGGGCCTATAAATACCCCTTAAAACCCAATTTTCAGATTTTATTTTGCAAATTGGTGATTTAGGATTCAAAAATCTAGAGAGAGAAAAGAAATATGTTTTTTGGGATGTTCAGTTTTCCGAAGTAAAAAGAAATAAAAGAGAAAAAAAACTTTTTTTTTCGTGCGCCTACTGGAGTTGTGCCGGACCCACTTGCCGCCAGCCAGACTCGCGTGCTGCCACCTGCTCTTGCCGGCGCTTGCCACCGCAAGCCACCCTTGCTCCTCTCCTATTGTGGTATTTTCGAACCCAATATTAAAAAAATAATAAAAAATTTCTTCTTCTTTCTTTTTGATATAATTTTGCAAATTCATGTTTATATTTTTGATTAATCATGTTTTTATAAGTTTCAATCATGTTTTATAAAGTTATGATTTATTTTACAACATGAATTTATTTTGTTTTTCATGAAGTTTTAGATCAGGGTTTATAAAGTAATGAAATTCTTGATTTTATGAATTTAAATATATAAACTTCAATATTATGATCATGTATTGTTCTAGGGTGAATTTGTGGTGATTTTATGAAGTTTAGACTGATTTTTAAAGACTTTAAAGTTGAATCATATTGCTGTCCAAATTTTGAAACCTTGAAAATCAATTGAATAAATATTATGAACATGTTTTGGATTATGAAAAATTATTTTAAAGAATAGATTGGTTCCATAATGATGTTAGTAGATTGTAAAAGAGTTTTAAGATGAATTTATGATGTTTTTATGAGTTTTTAATGAGTTTTAGATGAATAAATAAAGCGATAAATTTTATTAACAATTGCTTATGCCCAATAAAAATAATAACATGTAATATAGTGAGACATAAATATTTTTAATGCATCTATGTATTGTGTATTGATCCTAGAACATGACTATAGTGTTTTATGATCAAAATATGATATTTTGAAAGGTTTTGGAGTGGTTTTAAGAAGGTTTGATTTACCAAGCTGCCATTTTTTGGACAATTATCAAAAATCAAGTATTTTGCAATAGAAAAATTAAAGTAAAGTATGAAATTGAATAGAGACCATATAGGGAATGTTTTGGACAAGTTTCCAATGTAGAAAGTTAGTTTAGTGTTGTTTTAGAATTTAGTCAACAAGGTTTTAATTTAGTTTCGGTTTTCTCTATGTAAGAAACTTTGAAATAGTCGACTTTTTGAAGTTGTGGCAGATCACCACAATTTCACAAGGTACATAAGTACTAAAGACAAACATGAGAATTAGAATATATGCTTGATTGATCTTTCATGTTATGTTATGTTGTTGTGCTTGTTTGGAATGTAAATTGACATGCATGACAAGTTTCATTATAAGCATGATTATATATTATGTTGACATGCCATGTTTTAGCAATATAAATTCTACAAGATTTAATTGGAATGTTATGAGCAGTTTAATTTGGCCAATAGCTTATTATTAAGGAAAGTAAGTTATTGAAGTTAGTTTGTTATTTAATCAACAAGAAAAGTAGTTTGTTAATTTTTATTCACATGATTAAAAGAAGTTAATGAGCAATTATTTATACATGTTGCCACTCACAGTTTAATGTGTGGTCAAGGAGAAAGTAAATAGTTAGCCATTCACTGTTAATGTGTGGTAAAGGAAGTTCAGTTTAATTAAGGGACACACATGAGATTATTATTAGAATCACTTTAAATCAAAGATAATTAATATGGCTTGCTTGACTTGATGCATGTTTCTATCTTGTGTTATATGTGAGTTATAACATTGTTAAACCGGTTAATCACGTAAAGTGTAAGCGGATTTGCACCAAAGCTCTGGGAACGTATATTCCTTGAGTATGAACAATGGGGAGAGTCGTATGAAACAGAGGTCTATGACTTCTAATTGGAGTACAACACGTTCTACTATTTTATATTTTTAATGCGTAGGAATTCCGTCACTTTATGTGACATGAAATACCTTCTCGGAGTTGCTCCCAAGTTGGTGCCCACTAGGGCGATTTTTAAAGGAAAGGAAACCCGTTCGATGCAGAATCCAAAGTTTAATTATGATAATTAAATTGTTGAGTCTATGCACAAGTCAAGGGTTGTCAAAGGTAAGATGTGTGTATGATTTAATTTATGTTGTTTTGTTGCATAGTCTTTAGTAGTTATGTACTCAGCTTTGCGGACTGTTTGTTTTATGTGCATGGCTTTGTCTCGGACTTGTCCCTACAATGACGCACTTGTTGTCGAGTAGTTGTCTAGATTAAGAAAAAGCTACAGGTACAAGTGGGCATATGTCATCTCATGATGGGCTGGAGTGAGAACGCTTGCTGTGTAGTTTTGTAGTTCTGTATTATTGCTTATGTAGTTATTTAAATTTGTTTCGGATGTTGTTTATTCTCAATGTGTATAGTTCTTTGTTTTCGTTTTTAAAGGCAATTAAAATGGTTCCAAACTGTAATAAAGTTTTTACTCGTATTTATTTTGGATGTCGGTTTGAATTTGGTTTTGAGATTTGTTTTGAAGTTTAAGTTTTAAATTGGTTTTGGTTTGTAGACTTCCGCTGTAGTACTTTGATAAATGCCTTAGCCGTTATCACGGTGGCGGTAATGCTTTGGGTTTTCCTCGTTATATAGGAGTTTTAATAACGGTATTTATTTAATATTTATAATATATTTTCCGGAAAAATCTAGAGTGGAAGGTTAGCAAATTCCAGGGTGTTACCAAGTGGTAACCAGTGCTTAGTTTTTGAGATAAAATTAATTTCATTTTTGGGGGTACACTAAGTTTTCTTTTGGGAAACTGAATTTTCTTATTTTAGAAATATTTTTGAAATGGAATTTTTCAAAAAATTGTAATTTCCGAAAATAGAAAGTTTTGAAAAATAAAAGTTTTGAAAAATAAATTATATGTGCAGGTATGCAAGGAATTCAGGTACGTATTATGTATTATTACTTTAATACCATGTGGTGATTTTGGGTTGGAAGTTTGGTCATGTAGGATAGACTTTATTTCTGTTCTTGCAAGCATTTAAGTTCATGTTTGAGGTGTTGCTTATGTGAGTAGTTATGTGTAAAGGAAATTGTATGTTAGCCACCAGACTGGTTGTTGTAGAACTGTTAGTTTGGTTTTGTTGTGGGAAGGATGGTCCATTAGTCTTAAGTGTTGTGCAGAATGTCGTATAGTATGCCTAGTAAAGATACACATATGGGGACTTTGGAGAAGAAGGACTATGAGAGTCCATCTCAGTACGTTTGGTAGATACAGTTTTATTGTTGGTATATGAGTACGGTATTGAAGCTGCCGCAACGGGACCAACCTGACCATGTGTCGGCCCTAATTATAAATTGTTTGCCTGATCATTCGCCCTACATGGAAATCAAGGCGATGTATAGTTATTTCCACTTTGCTTGAGAACTTCCAAATTACTCTTAATATAAGGATGAAATTGGCCTGTGGGGCTGTGATTGGAGGTACCTACAGGATTACATTGCTAGGAAAGAGAAGGAGAAGGAGTATCAGGAAATGAAAGCAAGTGAGGAGACCCCACCGACACCAACCCCATGTAGCTAGGAAAATGATGACATGGTGGTGAAAGAAACTACTTCTGGTTCAAGGAATGATGAGTCAAGGGATAGCTCGTGTTATGACAACGAGAATCCGGATCCAGTGATTCCTGTGTACGTAGACTTGGTAACCGATTCTGGGGAGGATGAAAAAGAGCTTGATCTTGTGAAGGATGTGGATGAAGACTTGTATGAGGACATGGAAGATAATATAAAAGATGATCCCAAGTTTATACGGAAGAAATATGTAATGTCAAGGGACATAAAGGACAATGTAAATGTTTAGGGATTTTTTGTTTAGATATAAGTTAGTTAATACTGTTTAGCATTGTTGATATTTTGAATGTTGAACAATTTAGATTATTGTTTATGTTATTTTGAATAAGTGGCAGTAAGCCTTAGAGAAATATTAAGAGGAATTAAATAATAAATTTCTTTTGGGAATAAATGAGTCAATTATTTTAGGAAATGAAGCCTCAAGTAGAGTAGAACCAAGGGAATCATTTTTATTTCTTATGTGATTTATTCTTATTTTAATGGTTGTGTAAACAATCAAATCTAAGTGAATCATTCGCTCTTAAAGAATAAAACTTCTTTTGTGAGATGAAATGAGGAAATGTTTTATGTTATAAGTTTATGTTGTTCTAACCTAGAGTTAGATATAATATAATATAATATAAAGGTCTTTTTCTCTATAGGAGATATAGAATGGTTGAACGTAACAACAATCAGTTGAATTAAGTAGTGAGGCAATTACTACTGTAGTTGAACAGTTAGCTGTTATAGGAAATGGAAATGGTAGTGACACTACTAAAGAACTTTTTTAGAAGATTTCTCAAAGTAAGCCACCCACTTACCAAGGAGAGCACAATCCAACTATTGTAGAGGGATGATTGAGAGAGTTTAACAAGCTGTTTAGGGATGTTGAGTGTCTAGACGAGCTTAAGGTGAACCATACTGTCTATTATCTGAGAGGAGAAGCTGATCTTTGGTGGTCACAAAAATGAACCTGTGATTAGGGCTTTCCCTGTGTTCAATTGAGATATGTTTCAGGAGCAAATTCATAACAAGTTTTATCTTATGTTCCTTCGAAAACAGAAAGCTGAAGAGTTTCTGGAGCTAAAGATGGGAAGTATGTCTATCACTGAGTACTACTCTAAGTTTATAGAATTTTCTAGGTTTGCTAAGAAGGTCGTGGCAACCAAGAAGTTGAAGGCTAGCCGTTCTGAAAGAGGGTTACCCTTAGACCTTCAGTCGCAGTTAGCTGGGCAGGTCTTTTAATCTTTGGATGAGCTATATGGTAGAGCTGCACAACTATATGCCATAGACCAGAAGAAGAAGGAGGTAATGAAGGAAGGTGAGACAAGGGTAATAGGGGATGGTGGAGGAAACTTCAATCAACAAGGAAATCATTGTGGATTTAAGAAACCCCGTTAAATAATAACTTCCAGGGTAATAGGGGAAACTTTGGGAAGCCTACTATTAGAAATGGGAATAGAACTCAGATGGCTAGTCAAGGAAGGTGTGTGTACTTTTGCAAGAAGTGTCCTAACAATCATCCAGGAAAGGATTGGGCTGGCCTGGGAACCGAGTGACTTGTCGGTTGTGTAACAAACTTCGACACCGTGNTATTTTGAATGTTGAACAATTTAGATTATTGTTTATGTTATTTTGAATAAGTGGCAGTAAGCCTTAGAGAAATATTAAGAGGAATTAAATAATAAATTTCTTTTGGGAATAAATGAGTCAATTATTTTAGGAAATGAAGCCTCAAGTAGAGTAGAACCAAGGGAATCATTTTTATTTCTTATGTGATTTATTCTTATTTTAATGGTTGTGTAAACAATCAAATCTAAGTGAATCATTCGCTCTTAAAGAATAAAACTTCTTTTGTGAGATGAAATGAGGAAATGTTTTATGTTATAAGTTTATGTTGTTCTAACCTAGAGTTAGATATAATATAATATAATATAAAGGTCTTTTTCTCTATAGGAGATATAGAATGGTTGAACGTAACAACAATCAGTTGAATTAAGTAGTGAGGCAATTACTACTGTAGTTGAACAGTTAGCTGTTATAGGAAATGGAAATGGTAGTGACACTACTAAAGAACTTTTTTAGAAGATTTCTCAAAGTAAGCCACCCACTTACCAAGGAGAGCACAATCCAACTATTGTAGAGGGATGATTGAGAGAGTTTAACAAGCTGTTTAGGGATGTTGAGTGTCTAGACGAGCTTAAGGTGAACCATACTGTCTATTATCTGAGAGGAGAAGCTGATCTTTGGTGGTCACAAAAATGAACCTGTGATTAGGGCTTTCCCTGTGTTCAATTGAGATATGTTTCAGGAGCAAATTCATAACAAGTTTTATCTTATGTTCCTTCGAAAACAGAAAGCTGAAGAGTTTCTGGAGCTAAAGATGGGAAGTATGTCTATCACTGAGTACTACTCTAAGTTTATAGAATTTTCTAGGTTTGCTAAGAAGGTCGTGGCAACCAAGAAGTTGAAGGCTAGCCGTTCTGAAAGAGGGTTACCCTTAGACCTTCAGTCGCAGTTAGCTGGGCAGGTCTTTTAATCTTTGGATGAGCTATATGGTAGAGCTGCACAACTATATGCCATAGACCAGAAGAAGAAGGAGGTAATGAAGGAAGGTGAGACAAGGGTAATAGGGGATGGTGGAGGAAACTTCAATCAACAAGGAAATCATTGTGGATTTAAGAAACCCCGTTAAATAATAACTTCCAGGGTAATAGGGGAAACTTTGGGAAGCCTACTATTAGAAATGGGAATAGAACTCAGATGGCTAGTCAAGGAAGGTGTGTGTACTTTTGCAAGAAGTGTCCTAACAATCATCCAGGAAAGGATTGGGCTGGCCTGGGAACCGAGTGACTTGTCGGTTGTGTAACAAACTTCGACACCGTGAGTATGAGTGTTTCTCCAATAACAAAAAGAAGGAAGGACAAGGTTCTTAATACAAAGGGAACTCAGCTAGGAGTCAGTAGAAGGGTTTCCAAGGAAATATGGGTGGAAGGGTGACGCCTCACGCTGGAAAGAAATATGAAAGTTGGAATGGAGGAGGCCAGACGAAGATCTCAAATACTTGAAAGCGGAAGGTGATGGCTCGAAGTGAAGCTGATGCTAGTAAAGATGTGATTGCTAGCACTTTTCTATTCACTCTTTTCCTGTTAAAGTTTTGTTGGATTCTAGTGCTACATATTCCTTTGTATCCTCTAAGATTTTAGAAAATTTAAAGCATATGTTGGGAATGGTAGATACAATAGATATGTCAATAGTGTTACCATTAGGACAAGAGGTACAGTGTTCAAAGAGATTTCTGGATGTTCCAATTGAAATTGAGGGAGTGGAGTTTAAGCCTAACCTAATCGAGTTTGATTTAGGTGACTTAAAAGTGATTTCGTGGATGGATTGGTAGAGTGAGCATAAGGTTGAAATTTTATGTGAGCCACAGAAGATCTCGTTAATCATTAAGGGTTAGAAACTGAGCTATTGAAGGGCAAGAATGCCAAAACATAACAAAATAGAGTCAATAATGAGGTTTGCTAAGTTTGTGAGGAGAGGTTTTCCAATTTACCTTTGTAGTGTGAGGGATGTGAATCATGTTGAGGTTGCTAAGCCTAGGGATATTGAAGTAGTGAGGGACTTTCTGGACGTGTTTCTGGAAGAGATTCCGGGGATGCCTCCGAAGCGAGAGATTGACTTTACCATAGACTTAGTTCTAGGAACAACACCTATTTCCAAAGCACCCTATAAGATGGCACCAGTGGAAATGAGTGAGTTGAAAGAGCAGTTACAGCAGTTGTTGGAGAAGGGTTACTTTAGGCCTAGTGCTTCACCTTTGAGGTTGTGTATTGACTATAGAGAGTTGAATATGGTGACGATAAAAAATAAGTATCTCTTACCGAGGATTAATGACTTGTTTGATTAGTTAAAAGGAGCAATTGTGTTTTCGAAGATTGGTTTGAGGTCAGGATACCTTCAATTGAGAATTGCTAATGAGAACATGACAAAAACTGCTTTTCGTATAAGATATGGGCACTATCAGTTCACTGTTATGCCTTTGGTATGAAAGAGAGTTGCGGAATAGAACAAGTTGCAAAGGCTTACATAAAGCATGTTGTGAGGCTACATGGAGTTCCATATTAAAGGGTATCATGTCAGGTAGGGTTTCTAGGTTTCTTTTAAAATTCTTGAAAATTTTCAAGGAGAACTTTGGTACAACGTTAAAGATGAGTACAACATTCCATCCAGCAACCGATGGACAAACAGAGAGAACCATACAAACTTTAGAGGACATGCTAAGAGCTTATGCGATGGACTTTCAAGGGATTTTTGAGGATCACTTAGATCTCATTGAGTTTTCATACAACAATAGCTACTATGCAAGTATTGGCATGGCACCTTTTAAGGCTTTGTATGGAAGAAATTGTAGAAGCCCCTTCTGTTGGAGTTACATAACTGAGACACTGATTCTAGGACATCAATTGATTGATGAAACCACAGATAAATAAGGGTATTACAAGTAAAGATTCAAGCAGCACAAGATAGACAAATGTCTTATGAGGACCAAAAAGGCCAAGAAGTTGTGTTTGAAGATGGCGATAAGGTGTTACATAAGGAATCACCAATGAAAGGAGTAATGAGGTTCAGCAAGAAGGTAAAATTAAGCCCAAAATATATAGGACCTTATGAGATCTTGCAAAAGGTTGGAAAAGTAGCCTATAAGTTAGCATTACCAATGAAGTTGAGCAAGGTTCACATTGTCTTTCATGTGTCTCAACTAAGAAAATATATTCTAGATGAGTCACATGTGTTACAGCCTGAAACAATAGAGTTAGACCAGAGTTTGACCTATGAAGAGAAGCCAATTAAGATTCTTGATAGTAAGGTCAAGGATACTAGTAGGAAAAGTGTCAAAACAATAAAGATGTTGTGGTCTAACCAAGAAACCGAAGAAACAATAGAATTTTTAGAGTTTCTTAAATTATTTTAAGGCAAGGGCATCAAATTAATTTCAAATATAATTATGGGCTTTACCCATATCGTACTTTGGGGCCTCTTAATACCCCTAATAACCCAATTTTCAGATTTTATTTTGCAAATAGGTGATTTAAGATTGCAAAATCTAGAGAGAGAATGAAAAAAAATTTTGGGGTGTTCGGTTTTCCGAAGGAAAAAGAAAAAAGAAAAAAAAAACTTTAAATCGAGTGCCTGCCGGAGCGCCGCCTGCTGTCGTCGGCTGCTGCCACTGCGTGCCACCGTTGCTTCTCCCCTCTTGTGGTATTTTCGAACCCAATTATAACTTTAAATTATGTTTTATGAAGTTATGATTTATTTTAAAACATGAATCTATTTATTGTTCATGAAGTTTTAGATTAGGGTTTATACAGTAATAAATTCTTGATTTTTATGAGTTTTAATGAATTAAACTTCAATATTATGATCATGAATTGTGGTTAGGTGAATTTATGATGGTTTTATGAAGATTAGACTGATTTTTAAAGACATTAAACTTGAATTATACTGCTGTCCAAATTTTGAACCCATGAAAATCAATAGAATAATATTATGAACATGTTTTGGTGTATGAAAAATTATTTTAAAGCATAGATTGGTTTCATAATGATGTTAATAGATTGTAAAAGAGTTTTATGATGAATTTATGATGTTTTTATGAGTTTTTAATGAGTTTTAGATGAATAAACAAAGCTGTAAATTTTTATTAACTATTGCTTACGCCCATTAAAAATAGTAACATGTAATATAGTGAGACATAAATATTTTTAATATATGCATCTAAGTATTTTTTATTGATCCTACAACAAGACTATAGTGTTTTATGATAAAAATATGATATTTAGAAAGGGTTTTGAGTTGTTTTAAGAAGGTTTACAAAGCTGCCATTTTTGGAAAATTACCGAAAATCGAGTATTTTGAATAGAAAAATTAAAGTAAATTATGGAATTGAATAGAGACCATATAGGGAATGTTTTGGACAAGTTTCCAGTGTAGAAAGTTAGTTTACAGTTGTTGTAGAACTCAGTCAACAATTTTTAGAAATTGTGGCGGATCACCACTATTTTACAAGATACGTAAGTACTAAAGACAAACATGAGAATTAAAATACATGCTTGGTTGATCTTTCGTGTTATGTTATGTTGTTGTGCTTGTTTGGAATGTGAATTTACATGAGTTTATTTTTAGAATCACTTTAAATTAAAGATAATTAATATGGATTGCTTGACTTGATGCATGTTTCTATGTGGTGTTATATGTGACTCATAACGTTATTAAGCCGGTTAATCACGTAAAGTATAAAAGGATTCGCACCAAAACTCTTGGAACATATATACCTTGAGTATGAACAATGGGGGGGGGGGGAGTCGTACGGAACAAAGGTCTATGACGTCTAATTGGAGTACAAGACGTACTCTTTTATATTTTTAACGCGCTGGAATTCCGTCACTTTATGTGACATAGCTGATACCTTCTTGGAGTTGCTCCCAAGTTGGTGCCCAATAGGCGATTTTTTAAGGAAAGGAAACCCGTTTGATACAGAATCCAAAGTTTAATTACAATAATTAAATTGTTGAGTCTATGCACTGGTGAAGGGGTGTCAAAGGTAAGATGTGTATATGTTTTAATTTATGTTGTTTTGTTGCATAGTCTTTAGTAGTTATGTACTCAGCTTTTTTGACTGTTTTTTTTTTGTGTGCATGGCTTTGTCTCAGAGTTGGCCCTACAGTGACCCACTTATTGGTGAATAGTTGTCTAGAATAAGAAAAAGCTATAGGTACAAGTGGGCATAATTTCATGGTGAGCTGGAGTGAGAGCGCTTGCTGTGTAGTTTTGTAGTTCTATTTATTGCTTATGGAGTTATTTAACTTGGTTTTGGATGTTGTTTATTCTTGAAGGTTTTAGTTCTTAGTTTTGGTTTTTAAGGGACATTAAAATGGTTCCTAAGTGTAATATAGTTTTAAGTCGAATTTTATTTTTGATGTGGGTTTGAATTTAGTTTTGAGATTTGTTTTGAAGTTTAAGTTATAAATTGGTTTTGGTTTTAAGACTTCCGTTGCAGTACTTTAATCAATGCATTAGCCGTTATTACGGTGGCGGTAATACATTGGTTTTTCCTCGTTATTTATGAGTTTTAGTAACGGTATTTATTTAATATTTATAATATGTTTTTAGGAAAAATCTAGAGTGTAAGGTTAGGAAATTCCAGAGTGTTACAAAGTGGTAACCAGAGCTTAGTTTTTGAAAAAATTAAATTTTATTTTTGGGGGTACCCAAAGTTTTATTTTGGGAAAGAGGAATATCTTATTTTAGAACGTTTTTGGAAATGGAATTTTTCTAAAAATAGTAATTTCCGAAAATAGAAAGTTTTGATAAATAAATGTTTTGAAAAATAAGTATATGTGCAGGTTTGCAAGGAATTCAGGTATGTATTACGTGTTATTGCTTTAATACCATGTGGTGAATTTTGGTAGGAAGTTTGGGCATGTAGGATACACTTTATTTATGTTCTTACATGCATTTAAGTTCATGTTTGAGGTGTTGCTTATGTGAGTAGTTATGTGTAAAGGCAATTGTGTGTTAGCCACCAGACCTGTTGTTGTAGAACTGTTAGTTTGATTTTGTTGTGGGAAGGATGGTCCATTAGTGTTAAGTGTTGTGCAAGATGTCGTTCAGTATGCCTAGTAAAGACACACTGATGGGGACTTTAGAAAAGAAGGACTATGAGATTCCACCTTAGTACGTTTGGAAGATACGATTTTATTGTTGGTATATGAGTACGGTATTGAAGCTGCCCCAACGGGACCAACCTGACCATGTGTCGGCCCTAATTACAAATTGTTTGCCTGATCATTCGCCCTACATGGAAATCAAGGCAAAGTTTAGTGATTTCCGCTTTGCTGGAGGACATCCAAATTACTTTAAATATAAGGATGGAATTGGCCAGTGGGGTCGTGATTGGAGGTACCTGGAGGATTACATTGCTAGGAAGGAGAAGGAGTATCAGGAAATGAGTGCAAGTGAGGAGACACCACCCACACCAAGCCCAGGCCAGGTAGCCAGGAAGATGAAGACATTGTGGTGAAAGAAACTACTTCTGGTTCAAGGAATGATGAGTCAAGGGATAGCTCGTGTTATGACAACGAGAATCCGGATCCAGTGATTCCTGTGTACGTAGACTTGGTAACCGATTCTGGGGAGGATGAAAAAGAGCTTGATCTTGTGAAGGATGTGGATGAAGACTTGTATGAGGACATGGAAGATAATATAAAAGATGATCCCAAGTTTATACGGAAGAAATATGTAATGTCAAGGGACATAAAGGACAATGTAAATGTTTAGGGATTTTTTGTTTAGATATAAGTTAGTTAATACTGTTTAGCATTGTTGACGTTTAGAATTTTAAACAATTTACATTATTGTTTATGTTGTTTTGAATAAGTGGCAGTAAGCCATAGAAAAATATTAAGAGGAATTGAATAATAAATTTCTTTCGGGAATGAATGAGTAAATGAGCCGATTCTTTTAGGAAATAAAGCCTCAATTAAAGTAGAACTAAGGGAATCAATTTCATTTCTTATGTGCTTTATTCTTATTTTAATGGTCGTGTAAGTGATCAAAAGTAATTGAACCATTTGCTCTTAAAGAATGAAACTTCTTTTGTGGGATGAAATGAGTAAATGTTTTATGTTACAAGTTTGTGTTGTTCTAACCTAGAGTTAGACATAATTTAATATAAAGGTCTTTTCCTCTATAGGAGAAATAGAATGGTTGAACGTAACAACAATCAGCGGAATGAGGTAGTGAGGTAATTAGCTACTGCAGTTGAATAGTTAGCTGCTAGAGAAAATAGAAATGGTAATGACCTTGCTGGGAAACTTTACAAGATGATTTCTCAAAGTAAGCCACCCACTTACCAAGGAGAGCACAATCTAACTATTCTAGAGGGATGGTTGAGAGAGTTTAACAAGCTGTTTGGGGCAGTTGAGTGTTCAAAATAGCGTAAGGTTAACCATGTGGTTTATTATCTGAGAGGAGAAGCTAGTCTTTGGTTGTCACAAAATGAGGGTGTGATTAGGGCTTTACCAGGGTTTAATTGGGATATGTTTCAGGCGCAAATTCGTAATAAGTTTTATCCTATGATCCTTCAAAAACAGAAAGCTGAAGAATTTCTGGAGCTTAAGATGGGAAGTATGTCTATCACTGAGTACTACTCTAAGTTTATAGAATTTTCTAGGTTTGCTAAGAAGGTCGTGGCAACCAAGAAGTTGAAGGCTAGCCGTTCTGAAAGAGGGTTACCCTTAGACCTTCAGTCGCAGTTAGCTGGGCAGGTCTTTTAATCCTTGGATGAGCTATATGGTAGAGCTGCCCACCTGTATGCAATAGACCAAAAGAACAAGGAGGTAATGCAGGAAGGTGAGACAAGGGAGAAAAGGAAGAATGGTGGAGGAAACTTCAATCAACAAGGAAATGATTGTGGATTTAAGAAACCCCGTTTCAACAATAACTCCAGGGTAATAAGGGAAACTTTGGGAAGCCTACTATTAGAAATGGGAATAGAGCTCAGATGGCTAGTCAAGGAAGGCGTGTTTACTTTTGCAAGAAGTGTCCTAACAATCATCCAGGAAAGGACTATGCTGGCCTGGGAACCGAGTGACTTGTCGGTTGTGTAACAAACTTCGACACCGTGAGTATGAGTGTTTCTCCAAGAACAAAAAGAAGGAAGGACAAGGTTCTCAATACAAAGGGAACTCAGCTAGGATTAAGTAGAAGGGTTTCCAAGGATATATGGGAGGAAGGGTGACGCCTCAAGCTGGAAACAGAAATGGAAGTTGGTATGTAGGAGGCCAGACGAAGATCTTAAATACTGGAAAGCGGAAGGTGATGGCTCGAAGTGAAGTTAATGCTAGTAAAGATGTAGTTACTGGCACTTTTCTATTCACTCTCTTCATGTTAAAGTTTTGTTTGATTCTAGTGCTACATATTCCTTTGTATCCACTATGATTTTAGAAAAGATAAAGCCTATGTTGGGAAAGGTAAATACAATAGATGTGTCAATAGTGTTACCGTTAGGACAAGAAGTACAGTTTTCAAAGAGATTTCGGGATGTTCCAATTGAAATGTAGGGAGTGGAGTTTAAGGCTAACCTAATCGTGTTTGATTTAGGTGACTTAAAAGTGATTCTGGGGATGGATTGATTGAGTGAGCATAAGGCTAAAATTTTATGTGAGCCACAGAAGATCTCGTTAATCAATAAGGGTAAGAAACTGAGCTATTGGAGGGTAGGAAGGCCAAAACACAACATAATAGTGTCAGTAATAAGGTTTGCTAGGTTAGTGAGGATAGGTTTTCCAATTTACCTTTGTAGGTGAGGGATGTGCTTCATGTTGAGGTTGCTAAGCCTGAGGATATTGAAGTAGTGAGGGACTTTCTGGACATGTTTCCGGAAGAGATTCCGGGGACGCCTCCGAAGCGAGAGATTGACTTTTCCATAGACTTAGTTCCAGGAACAGCACCAATTTCCAAAGCACCCTATAGGATGTCACCTGCGGAAATGAGTGATTTGAAAGAGCAGCTACAGGAGTTGTTGGAGAAGGGTTACATTACGCCTAGTGCTTCACCTTGGGGAGCATCAGTATTGTTCGTAAAAAAGAAAGATGGGAGTTTGAGGTTGTGTATTGACTATAGAGAGTTGAACAAGGTGACGATAAAAAATTAAGTATCCTTTACCGAGGATTGGTGGCTTGTTTGATCAGTTAATAGGAGCAACTGTGTTTTCGAAGATTTATTGGAGATCAGGATACCATCAATTGAGAATTGCTCATGAGGACATACCAAAAACGACTTTCGACCTAGATATGGGCACTATGAGTTCACTAGTATGCCTTTTGGGTTAACTAATGCGCCAGCAATTTTCATGGACTTAATGAATAGGATTTTACAACGATTCTTGGATAAATTTGTGGTTGTTTTCATTGATGACATTTTGGTCTATTCGAAGAGTAAAGAGGAACATGTGGAACATTCGAGGACAATTTTGATAACATTAAGGGACAACGAATTGTATGCTAAGTTCTCGACATATGAGTTCTGGTTGGAGAAAGTAGCATTCTTAGGACATATTGTGTCAAAAGAGGGAGTCGAAGTAGATCTAGCTAAAATCGAAGTAGTAAAGGAGTGTCCTACACCTAAGAATGTAACACATGTGCGGAGTTTCTTAGGGTTACCAGGTTATTATAGAAGGTTTGTGATGGACTTTTGGAGAATTGCTAAACCAATGACGTCATTGATGAAGAAGGACTGTAAGTTTGAGTGCAGTGATAAGTATTAAGAGAATTCCAGACTTTGAAGGAGCGTTTGACTATAGCTCCAGGGCCGACTTTGCCAGATGGAGGTGATTCTTATGATGCGCATATTGATGCTTTTCAAAATGGTTTGGGATGTGTGTTAATAGAAAATAGAAAGGTGATTGCCTATACTTCAAGGCAATTTAAACCGTACGAGGCAAACTACCCTACTCACGATCTTGAATTAGCAGCGATAATGTTTGCTTTAAGGATATGGAGGGATTACTTGTATGGAGTAAAGTGTATGATATACACAGACCACAAAAGTTTAAATTACTTTTTCACTCAAAAAGATTTAAACATGAGACAGATTAGATGGTTTAAGTTGATCAAGGATTATGATTTAGATATCCAATACCATGAAGGGAAGGCCAATGTGGTAGCCGATGCTTTAAGCCGTAAGGCGAAGCATGGAGTGAATACTTTGGTGGTTGCTAATGAACTATGTAAGGATATAGAAAGATTGAACTTAGAAATAGTGAAGGAGGGAGAGTTGGAAGGAATAATTTGTAATCTTAGTATCCCACCAACAATATTTCAGGAAATTAAGAAGAACCAGGAGGGAGATGTGAAATTGGACAAAATTAAGGAAAAACTGAAAGCAGGAAAAGCTGTGGACTTCAAGTTCCATGAGGATGGAAGTTTAAGATATAAATAAAGGTGGTGCGTACCACAGGAATGTGAGGATTTGATACAAAGAATCATGGAGGAAGGTCATAATATCGCGTATTCAGTGCATCCTTGAGGCCACAAGCTATATAAGGATTTGAAGAACGTATATTGGTGGCCTAGGATGAAAAGAAAAGTCGCTGAATTTTTGAGCAAGTGTCTCACTTGTCGAAAGGTGAAATTTGAGCATAAGAGACCACAAGGAGAGGTACAACCACTTAAAATACCAGGATGGAAATGGGATTGTATATCAATGGACTTTGTGACTTGCTTGCCAAAGTTGAGGAATCAAAATGATAGCATATGGGTTGTGGTGGATAGGCTTACGAAGTTAGCGGTATTTATAGTAATGAAAGAGACTTGGAGAATGGAATAACTTGCAAAGCCTTACATAAAGCATGTTATGAGGCTACATGGAGTTCCAAAGAATATCGTGTCAGATAGGTATTATAGGTTTCTTTCGAAATTCAGGAAAATTGTCCAGGAGAACTATGGTACAACGTTAAAGATGAGTACAGCAATCAATCCAGCAATCGATGGACAAACAGAGATAACCGTACAAACTTTAGAGGACATGCTTAGAGCTTGTGTAACTGACTATCAAGGGAATTGGGAGGATCACTTAGATCTCATTGAGTTTTCATGCAACAATAGCTACCAAGCAAGTATTGGCATGGCACCTTTTGAGGCTTTTTATGGAAGAAAGTGTAGGAAGCCCATTATGTTGGAATGACATAACTAAGACTGTGATTCTAGGATCTCAATTGATTGAGGAAACCATAGATAAAATAAGGGTAATACAAGCAAAGATTCAAGCAGCACAAGATAGACAAATGTCTTATGCGGACCAAAAATGCCAAGAAATTTTGTTTGAAGTTGGCGATAAGTTGTTATATAAGGAATCACCAATGAAAGGAGTAATGAGGTTCGGAATGAAGGGAAAATTAAGCCCAAAATATATAGGACCCTATGAGATCTTACAAATGGTTGGAAAAGTGGCCTATAAGTTCGTATTACCAATGGATTTGAGCAAGGTTCAAAATGTCTTTCATGTGTCTCAATTAAGAAAATATGTTCCAGATGAATCACATGTCTTACAGCCAGAAACAATAGAGTTTGACCAAAGTATGACCTATGAAGATAGATAGGTACCTTGTTCCATATAACATAGCTTAGTGCCTTTATTATGATTGTTAAACTTTAAAACTATGAAACTATTTAAGACGGAAATACTTTGTACACATATGTTACGATTAGAACACATAACGTTGCAGATCATACATGACACAGGCTCACAGGCACAAATACAAATAAGCAATCAAAACGTAAAAAATTAAAAATTCCCTCAACCTTTTGGCGACGGAATATTCCGTTGCAAAAGTGCATTATTATATTTTTTTGTTACCGATTAAGAGGGAATTTTCCGTCGCAAACTTCAACAATTCCGTCGCATGTTTGTAAATTTGCGACAAAAATTTTAGCGAGGGAAATTTTGCGACGGAATTTTTTAAGTTTGCGACTGAATTTTTCCGTCGCAAAATTGCTGCTATCTTGTAGTGGAAGGCAATTAAGATTTTTGATAGTAAGGTCAGGGTACTCGTAGGAAAAGTGTCAAAATAGTAAAGGTGCTGTGGTCTAACCAAGAAACCCAAGAAGCGACTTGGAAGGCTGAAGATATGATGAGAGAAAAGTATCCAGTGTTACTTCTAGTTAGTAAGTAGAGTTACGGGGACGTAACTCGGTTCTTAAGGGGGTAGAGTGCGATCTAATTTCGCGTGTCTTACCCTCAATTTCGCAAGTTATTCACGAGATCTTATGACTTTTAAGTAAAAGTTTTATGTCTGTTTACTAAAAAGTTGTCAAGAGGAGGTTAAGTAAATGTTTTAAGTCTGCAACAACATAGTATTATAATGAAAAAGCTCGATGTAAATGTAGTTTCTATTCAAATTCCATAAACTAATGTACACAAAGTTTCGGGACGAAACTTCTTTTAAGGGGAGTAGACTGTAATACCCCATATATTCACGTATTTTAAGGGATTATTTTTACATTTTATACGCATGATTATAATATTCCTATTGAAAAGTTGTTTCAATAAGAGTATTAAACAATAGAATTTAAATAGATTTTAATTAAAATAATTATTTTGTGTTTGTTAATAATATATTAAGTTTTAATAAATATTGAAAAGTTTAGAAAAATAGAATTTTTAGAGTTTCCTAAATTATTTTAAGGCATGCGCATAAAAGTAATTTCAAATATTTAGGATAATTACGGGCTTTGACAAAATCCTACTTTGGGGCCTATAAATACACCTTAAAACCCAATTTTCAGATTTTATTTTGCAAATTTGTGATTTAGGATTCCAAAATCTTGAGAGAGAAAGAAAAAAAACATTTTGGGGTGTTCGGTTTTCTGTAGGAAAAAGAAAAAAAAAACCTTTTTTTTCAAGCTCCGCTGGGTCCGAACTCGCCTGTCGTCGCCCACTGTCACCGACTCCTGCCACCGCGAGCCACCCTTGCTCCTCTCCTCTTGTGGTATTTTCGAACCCAATATAAAAAAAAATTCTTCGTTCTTTTTTATTTAATTTTGCAAATTCATGTTTATATTTATGATTAGTCATGTTTTTATAAGTTTCAATCATGTTTGATGAAGTTATGATTTATTTTAAAACATGAATTTATTTGTTATTCATGAAGTTTTAGATTAGGGTTTATGAAGTAATGAACTTCTTGATTTTTATGAGTTTTAATGATTTAAACTTCAATATTATGATCATGGATTGTTGTTGGGTGAATTTCTGATGATTTTATGAAGTTTAGATTGATTTTTAAAGACTTTAAACTTGTTTTATATTGTTGTCCAAATTTTGAAACCATGAAAATCAATAGAATAAATATTATGAAGATGTTTTGGCTTATGAAAAATTATTTTAAAGCGTAGATTGGTTTCCGAATGATGTTAGTAAATTGTAAAAGAGTTTTATGATGAATTTATGATGTTTTTATGAGTTTATAATGAGTTTTAGATGAATAAACAAAGCTGTAAATTTTTATTAACAATTGCTTATGCCCAATAAAATTAATAACATGTAATATAGTGAGACATAAATACTTTTAATGCATCAAATTATTGTGCATTGATCCTTGAACATGACTATAGTGTTTTATGATCAAAATATGATATTTAGGAAGGTTTTAGAGTGGTTTTAAGAAGGTTTACAAAGCTGCCATTTCTGGAAAATTACCGATAATCGAGTATTTTGAAATAGAAAAATTAAAGTAAACTATGGAATTGAATAGAGACCATATAGGGAATGTTTTGGACAAGTTTCCAATGTAGAAAGTTACTTTAGAGTTGTTGTAGAACTTAATCAAGAAGGGTTTAATTTAGTTTCAATTTTCTCTATGTAGGAAACTTTTAAATAGTCGACTTTTAGAAGTTGTGCGACGGATCGCCACTATTTTACAAGGTACGTAAGTAATAAAGACAAACCTGAGAATTAGAATACATGCTTGGTTGAACTTTTCATGTTATGTTATGTTGTTGTGCTTGTTTGGAATGTGAATTGACATGCATGACAAGTTTTATTAGAAAGCATGATTTTATATTATGTTGACATTCCATGTTTTAACAATATAAATTCTACAAGATTTCATTGGAATGTTATGAGCAGCTTAATTTGGCCAATATCTTATTATTAAGGAAAGGAAGTTAGTTAAGTTGGTTAGTTACGTAATTAAAAAGAAAAGTAGTTTGTGAATTTTTATTGAGATGATTAAAGGAAGTTAATGAGCAATTATTTATACATGTTGCCACTCACAGTTTAATTTGTGGTCAAGAAGAAAGTAAATAGTTAGCCACTCACAGTTAATTTGTAGTGAAGGAATGAAGTTCATTTTAATTAAGAGACAAACATGAGATTCGTTTTAGAAGCACTTTTAATCAAAGATAATTAATATGGCTTGCTTAACTTGATGCATGTTTGTATGTGGTGTTATATGTGAGTTATAACATTGTTAAACCGGTTAATCACGTAAAGTGTAAGAGGATTTGCGTGAAAACTCTTGGAACTTATATACCTTGAATATGAACAATGGGGGGAGTCGTATGGAAAAGAGATCTATGACTTCTAATTTGAGTACAAGACGTTGTACTCTTTTATATTTTTAATGAGTTGGAATTCCATCACTTTATGTGACATAGTTAATAAGTTCTTGGAGTTGCTCCCAAGTTGGTGCCCAATAGGGCGATTTAAAAGGAAAGAAAACCTGTTCGATGCAGAATCCAAAGTTTAATTATGATAATTAAATTGTTGAGTCTATGCACAGGTGAAGGGTTGTCAAAGGTACGATGTGTGTGTGTTTTAATTTATGTTGTTTTGTTACATAGTCTTTAGTAGTTATGTACTCATCTGTGCTGACTGTTTGTTTTGTGTGCATGGCTTTGTCTTGGAATTAGTCCTACAATGACCCACTCGTTGGCGTGTTGTTATCTGGAATAAGAAAAAAGCCTAGTGGGCATATGTCATTTCACGCTGAGGTGGAGTTATAGCGCTTGCTGTGTAGTTTTGTAGTCCTATTTTATTGCTTACGGAGTTACTTAACTTTGTGTTGGATGTTGTTTATTCTTGAAGTTTTTAGTTCTTAGTGTTAGGTTTTAAGGGCCATTAAAATGGTTCTGAAGTGTAATAAAGTTTTAAGGCGAATTTTATTTTAGATGTTGGTTTGAATTTGGTTTTTGGATTTGCTTTGAAGTTTAAGTTTTAAATTGGTTTTGGTTTTAAGACTTTCGCTGCAGCACTTTGATAAATACCTTAGACATTATTACGGTGGCGGTAATACTTAGGTTTTTCCTCGTTATTTAGGAGTTTTAATAACGGTATTTATTTAATATTTATAATAGGTTTTCCGGAATAATCTAGAGTGGAAGGTTAGGAAATTCCAGAGTGCTACAACATTGTTGAGGGCATGCGACAGCATGGTAGGCATCTCGGCCGCATGGGTCAGATTATGCGGCCACACTGAGCAGTGGACTTGTTTGTTTAGCAAAAAATCAGCAAAAGATGTCAAGTATGCGGCCGCATGGGTGGGGCCTGCAACCGCATAGGCCCTGTTTTTGCATTCTTTTAAGCTTGTAAGTTTATGATTTCAACTTTTATGCCAGAAGAAGTTTATGATCATATCGAAAGGGCTCTGAGGCACATGTTGACATAAGAATTTTGGGACTATGCAAATCCCAAAAATCATGGTTTTTCTCCCAAAAACTCTTTTTAATGCTTTCATGAAGTTTTTAATCATCCTTTTTGCTCTCCAAAGGCAACTCAATGATTCCCAAAGGGTTTCCTTAGCATTCAACGTTCATCAAGGGTAATGGGAAGATAAAATTCCCAAAACTGACAAAAAATGCTCATGAGGAGCCTAAAATGCTAAAAATGAACTCAATTTATGAAATTATGTACAAGTGACATGGGGTTCCTCTTGTGAGCACTTGTTTAACGACTTGAGCCTGACACAAGCTCTAGAAATAGGAAGTTAGATGCGATTGAAGTCACATCAAAGTCATCTACGTGCACAACTAGGCAAACATTGATAGGAGTTCTATCAAGGTAAATTTTCAATCATCGTTGACCATTAACCTTAAATGACCATTCACTAGTGGAAATAAATCGTTTTGCTGCGGTCAAAACCCCACTTTATGCCGTGTTTTTTGGCCGCAGCATATGACAGAGAAGCAAAAGGTCAAAAACTTTATGCTGCAGTCATATGACCGAAGCATAAGGTAAGACTATATGCTACGGTCATTTACCAAAACCGCAGCATAAAGTCTTTTTTTCCCACCAAAACTAAGAGACTTTATGTTGTTATTTTGATGGATGGCCGCAGCATAAAGTATATTTCCCACCAAAAATTATAGAGTATATGTTGTGGTCATTTCAAAAGACCGCAGCATATATTAGCCCAAAAAATCAATTTTTTTTTTTCATTTTTTTTACTTTGAAATGCTAACCAAACTGATCTATATAGATAAGAACATCATTTTTCATTCTATTGTTACAACAAAACAACAACAAAAAAAAGGCAGACTACAATTAATTGGCAACAACAAGCGTGGCAGCGACAGCGGGAGCATGTCAGCTGCAGCGGCAGCAGAGCATGTCAGCGACAACAGGAGTGAGCACGGCAGCAACACAGGGTTTACACCTAAACCTACACCTACAGCAAGCAGCATCAATGAAGGAAAATTTATATAATCATATGTTAAAAGGGTATAGGTAAATCGTCTCCTAAACTATTGAAGTTCAATCCCATCCTATAATCACATCAAATGAAAAAATAGAACCACATCAATGAAGATCACATAGATTCATCCATCCATCCATCCATCCAGAAATTCATTCATTTTTTCATATCTCATAAATACAAGTTGACACACCAAATTAGAACCAAAACCTGACCTAAACCACAACAATTGGAAGATCAACAATTTTGCAGCGAAGAGCATCCTCATCACCCGGAGCAGCTGACATAACTAAAACAGTAATTTCGCAAAATCAAACAAACTCAAAACACATATAACGAATCCAGAAATTAAGGATACTGTTAAATCAACTAATACAATTATACAGCATAATCCAATTGGAGGGTTGGGTTTTCAGTTCGCAATCAACATTTTAGATAATCTGAATACACTACTAAATTTCAGTAGCAAAAGAACAGTTAGCTACCCTGGCAAACTGCTCAAATTCGGAATTTCAATACTTCCAATACAAAGAATAGTAAATTAAACAAGCAAGACTATCAATTAATTCAAAAATTCGAGCTTATACATATCATGATTAAGATTCAAATTTAGTTTTGTCACTAATTCATTTGAACCCCTTAATCTATGGAATTATACTACACCACAAAAGCACTAACCAACTAACCTATATAATTGGATTTGCCTAAGACCATCAATATTAGCCTTGTAGAACAATTAGTTTACACCAATAACATTTTAAGCCCTAAATAATTAAAAAAGGAAATGTCAATTATTTAAAGATTGAACACTTCAAAGCACAACCTATTAAATGCCAGGTTTTCTTAGACTAACAACTACGTGGCAACAATAATGTTTTAGCCTAAGATCACCTCGAAAGATACACAATTTTTTACTATGCATACAAAAATCATGGTCTCCTTTGGTAAACAGCTTTTCTCCAACGTATTAGTAATGTTTCAGTCTTATGTAGCCAATTCACCAAAATCATGTTTGGTACAAATTGAAAAGGATCCCCACTTATCATTTTTTTATCTATAACACTATACTCCTCTCTTTTTTTTTCCATGAATTTCCTACTGAATTTTAGCTATATATTTTAATAAACCAATCCACACAACCACCATTCAACAAACACAACATGATGTTAATGCTAAATTTTTTAAGTAATTTCAACAATTATCAATCATATTTGATAAATGAACCTAATATTTCAAATTTAATTACAACATATAAATACACTGTTTTGCCCATGAATTTAGTAGTCTATTTTTACAAATTAGACCACATGACAGCAATTCAACAAACACAATTTTACACACTACAGTAATCAACACAATGCTAAAAATTTAAGTAATATCACCAATCATCAATCAAATTTGATAACTCAATTAATGAATCCAAATAATCCAAATTCATTTACAACATATATATACATTAAATCAAGAAACAATGAATCCTTAAGAAACAGCTTAAGAAGTGAAATTAAAAGATTTAGAGTGAAAAAGGGGAAAAGAGCACACACCATTAGTACTCATATCAGAGACATCAGTTTCTAAGGAGCAGCGAAAAGGACAAAATCGGCGAACATTTATAATCATTTATCAAACATGACTTTCATATTAGCATAATCACCAAGCCCAACTCTTGGCATAATCACCCAATCCAAATCTTATAGAGGATTGTACTATAGATCAGTTTAGTTAATTAGAACACAACTCATACACAAACACTAATAAACAAATCATTCAACTCAAAACGTTGTTGATCCATTTTTTTTTCTTTAGTTTTTTTAATCTTTAAATTTCTGTACTTTATATTATTGAAACCAAGACACGATAACTGATTGAGTAAATTGAGTAAATTTAAGACAAAATATTGAAAAGCGATTCTTACTTTACTCAATTTCTACAGCTTGCAAACGGTTTTCTGGATAATGATTTAAGAACTGCTTGTACTATAATATCCTTAATAAATTGAGTAAATTTGCAAGAACAGATTGTACTATAACATTGCAAGCAGTAGAAATTGAGTAAATTTAAGACAAAACCATTATCTTGTAATCGCTTTTCAGGATTGAGAAAGCAAGAAAGGAGCAGTTTTGATAAGCTTACACAAAATAAGTTGGTCGAATACATGATAAAATGCAGTGAAATAATGTTAATATTGTAATCTCCAATTACTACATAGATGTTTTACCAAAATTCTTAATTTTGAACCATATGCGGTTGTTGACCCACATCGCCATGCTCTTTGTTTCTTTTTTCCACCAAACTCGAAAACAAAACAAAAAAAATATATCAAACCACAATCCATGCTATATTCGACTACTCAAACAACAACAAAACACCATGAAAATGAATAGATCTAACCGATTAATCAAATATATGTTTAAAATCCATAAATTTTAGCTTAAACAATTGAAAATGCAAAAAAATCGGGTTACCTTTACAAACAATGAGTTTTTGTGGTTGACCTAGTGTTGAAGATCCGGTAGTGGTGATATAGAATTATAGATATTGCCATTTCCATGGAATAGGTGAAGAGGAGATGGAACTTGGAGGGGAAATGCAATTGAAAATGAAAAAAATCGAGTTACCACTATAAACAATGAGTTTTTTGTGGTAGACCTGGTGCTGGGGGTCTGGTAGTGGTGGTGGTGTATCAAGGGAAGACGGAAGGCGGACGCAGAGAGAGGAGAAGGAGAAAATGACGGATAAGACAGAAAAGGAGAAGAGGGAGATAAGATAGATAAGGGATTTAGGGTTTGTTTTTGTTTATGTGGGGCGCGTTTCTTCTTTCAGTTTTTTTAATATGCTACCCTATACAACTTTATGTTTCGGTCAACAGACCGTCGCATAAAAGCCAAATGACCGTAAGAATATACTTTTATGCTCCGATTCTCAAATAATCGCATCATACACTCTTGTTGTTTGTTCCCTCTCAAACTACACATTGCGGTTTTTTATTTATTTTAAAGAACCGCAGCATATGTAGTGTAGCATATGTCATTTTTTCCACTAGTGATTGCCTATTTGTACGTGACCGACAGGGAAAGTTTGTGGACAATAAATGGCCCACACCAACGCGATTTTAGCTTTCCGAGGAATAGCCTCAATCGCGAATTAAAGAGGAGGAACTTATCTCCCACCTTAAAATCCATTCTTACGATACCTTTGTCATGATAAGCCTTTGTTCGATTTTTATAGATACGAGCATTCTCGTAAGCATCGAGACGAATTTCCTCTAAGGCATGGGGGTCAAGAATCCTTTTGTCACCGGCACTTTGTAAATAAAAATTTAAAGTTTCTATGGCCAAATGTGCTCGGTGTTCTAACTCCACAGGAAGATGGCATGACTTTCTATACACAATTTTATAGGGAGTCGTGCCTATAGTAGTTTTGAAATCTGTCTAATAAGCCCATAAGACATCGGCAGGCTTTGTGGACCAATCCTTACGAGACCTTTCAACAGTCTTGTCAAATATAGCTTTGGTCTCCCGATTATAGATCTCGGCCTGCCCATTCTTTTGAGGGTGATAAGACAAGGAAACCTTATGCTTAACCCCGTACATAGCAAGGAGGGTTTTGAGGGCACGCTTTGCAAAGTGCGAACCCCATCTTTAAACATGTTAGGCCAAAAGAAACCACTTTGCAAAACCTTTGCTAAGGTTTTGTCAGAACCCATGTAACCGCCACAAGGTGATGAATGACACATATAAATGCCATTCGGAATTTCCGACTCGGGGATACATCGTCGAAAGAGGCCATCAATTCCTCTTTTAAACAATAAAGGATCATCCCAATAGTAGTTCCGAACATCATGCATTAATTTTCCTCCTTTGTTAGTAAGACCAATCAGGTGGAATAACCTCGGCAGTTTGGTAGTTTGCATAATCCGCAAACCAAGGGGTAGGGGAAATTATAGCTGCCATTAGTTGCTCATCGAGGAATGAGCCATCCGCAGCAGTGATCTCATCCCCCTCAACTAAAGGTAAGTGGGATAGGTGATCTGCTACAACATTTTCCACTCCACATTTGTCACGAATTTCAAGATCAAACTCTTGTAGGAGTAAGATCCATCGTATAAGTCTCGGCTTTGCATCCTTCTTGGAGAAAAGGTATTTCAAAGCCGAACGCTCGGTAAAAGAATGACCTTAGACCCAACTAAGTATGATCGGAACTTCTGCATAGTGTGAACAATGGCTAGAAGTTCCTTCTCGGTGGTACCATAATTCCGCTGTGCCTCATCAAGAGTTTTACTTGTATAGTAAATGGAATGCAGCTACCCATCTTTCCGTTGGTCGAGAACAGTACCAACGGCAAAGTCGGAAGCATCACACATAAGCTCAAAAGGAAGAGTCCAATCGGGAGCTTGTATGATGGGGGTAGAAATTAAGGCTGCCTTAAGCTGATCAAATGCTATAAGGCAGTCTTTAGTGAACTGAAACGGGACATCCTTAAGGAGGAGCTGAGTGACGGATTTAGCGACTTTGGAGAAGTCTTTGATGAAGCGGCGGTAGAAATCCGCATGCCCCAAAAAACTTCTCACTCCCTTGACATTTAGAGGAGGGGTAACTATTAAATTACCTCAATCTTAGCTCTATCTACCTCAATGCCATGTTTTGAGATGATATGGCCAAGCACTATGCCCTCTTCAACCATAAAGTGACATTTTTCCCAGTTTGGTACTAGGTTCGTCTTTTGACATCGTTCTACTACTAGAACGAGATTAGACATGCATTGGTCAAACGATATTCCTCCAACCAAAAAGTCATCCATGAACACCTCGATGGATGATTCAAGCATATTAGAAAAAATGGCCATCATACATCGTTGAAATCTAGATGGGGCATTACAAAGGCCAAAAGGCATCCTTCGATAAGCAAAGGTGCCAAAAGGACAAATAAAGGTAGTTTTCTCCTGATCCTTGAGATTCATCGGGATTTGGAAAAAACTAGAATACCCATCAAGAAAAAAATAATGGCAATGACCAACTAAACGCTCTAGCACTAGATCAATAAATAGCAAAGGAAATTGGTCTTTCCGAGTGGCTTTATTAAGTTTGCGGTAATCTATGCACATACGCCACCCGGTAACCGATCTAGTAGAGATCAATTCTCCTTTGTCATTCTTCACAATAGATATGCCTCCTTTTTTAGGCACAACTTGGACGGGGCTCACCCACCTACTATCAGAAACAGGGAAGATGATATCGGCCTTAAGTAGTTTGAGCACTTCGGCTCGCACCACTTCTTTCATATTCGGAATCAAACTTCTTTGATGTTCATTGATGAAGCATTGGCATCATCAAGAAGAATTCGGTGCATACATAAAGAGGGGCTCACTCCCTTTATGTCTTCAATGGTGTAACCAATAACACTTCGATATTTTCATTGTACACAAAGTAATTTATCAATCAACATGGCATCAAGTTTAGCATTGATTATGACCGGACAAGACTCTTTCTCATCTAAAAAAGAAAATTTTAAAAGAGAGGGAAGGGGTTTGAGTTCTACTTTTGGAGCAGGTGTAACACACTCCTCTTGCCCTTCGATAAATAGGACATCGAACTCATTCGTTATATGGACCGGGGTTCGGTCAAGTAAAAGCTTATACCCTTTAGCCTCGTCGGTGTCTAGGAGCTCATCATTGGTTATAAGAGTTCCTAAAGGGTCATCTACTTCCTCCATTACTCGGAAGTAATCAACACAATCACCTAGAATATCGATGCGATGGATCTCGTCCATCATGGGTATTTTTATGGTTATGGTGAATGAAAAAGTAATTTTCTCATTACCGACATTCAAAGTTAAGCGCCCATATTTAACATCGATAACAACTTCAGCAGTTTTCAAGAATGGACGGCCTAAGATAAGAGGAACACAAGTATCCTCCTTCATCTCCACGATGACAAAGTCACATGGAACAAGTTTTTCCGGCAATTTATTCTAGAGAATAGCACTTACTTCCATAGGAAGTGAGTTAGTGGCACTTTCCTCAAGGCGACTCTTCTTTGGTAAGAGCCCCTTGAGAAATATTGCATATGCCGGCATTTGCGACATGGCATGCAAAAAGGGAATGTGTACTTGAAGTCCTTTCATGACTTCGAGAAATTTAGCAAATTTATCCTTAAGCTTATGTTCCACCACCCATTGGCGGAAGGGGAGTGATGGAACATGAGGTTTCAAAGGAGCCTTAGCTTACTCCTTTTCAGAATTTAACGGGGCTGCCCTGTTGCTTGTTCTTTGATTGGTCGGGCTTAATTCGACTTAAAAGTTAGCATCATCGAGAACAGGGGGACCCCCTTTACCATTTTTTTGGTGACTTTCAACCATAACCGAGCCATCATACTCTTTTCCTGATCTAAGAGTGATGGCCTTAGCTTGCTCCCTTGGGTTTACAACGGTTTGCCTCGGAAACTCAATTTCGGAGTTAGAAGTAGTTCTACAAATGTGTTGAGAAATTTGAGAGAGTTGGGACTCAATCATTTTATTGTGAGCTTGAAGTTGCTGAACAGAGGTGGCGAGGTCATCTACCCACCTCTCATTATCAACGTTAGCTTTAGTTTGTTGGTTCATAAATGATTCCAACGCGTGTTCTAACCTTGATTTTTGAGGGGGAGGAGGATACAGAGGGTGAGGTTGAGGCGGCCCCCTTGGTTATAGCCAGGAGACCGATAAATGTCGGGTTGTTGCTGAGGGGGTGGTCGTTGAAAGTTTGATTGAGGAGCACCTCCCTTATTATAGTTTGAATTAGGTTGGGGGTTCCAACCATGATTATTATTATAGCCTTGAGAATAGGCTATTGTTTCCATAGTGGAAACACAGTAAGAAGACGTGTGGTCATGACCTCCACACATTTCACAAGACATTACTTGTGAAGGAGTACTAGAACAAACAAAGTGCGCTTTTTCTAGTTGTTTGGCCGGGAGGTTAATTTTGGAGTTAACCGCCTGAAAATCATTAGTTTTAGCGATGCTTTTCCTCACTAGAAGCCTCCTATCAGAGTGCCAAGCAGCGTTCTTGGCAACCTCCCCAATAACTACATAACCTTTGTTCAAGGGTAGCTTTTTCAGCTGACCTCCACACTCGGCATCAACGTTAGCCCTTAAGCTAGGCAGAAGACCATCGAAGAAACTCATGAACACCAACCATTCACTAAAACCGTGGTGAGGGCATGAATGTAAGATGTCCTTGAAACGTTCCCATGCCTCATCCAAAGTTTCATCGTTGTCTTGGGCGAAATTAGAGACTTTTCGCCTAAGTTCCGAGGTTTTCTCAGGAGAACAACATTTTTCCATGAAAGCCTTGGTAACATCGTCCTATGTTTTGAGCGATCCCTTGGGTAATGATCGGACCCAAAATTTAGCTTTATCCCTTAGTGAAAACTAAAACATATGCATCCGGATGAATTACGAGGTTACATTGTTATGTTTTACCGTGGAACATAACTCGAGGAAATTATCTAAATGCGCAAAAGAGCATTCGGTGAGACTTCCCCTGAATTGAGCATCCTTGATCATACGGACCAAGTGAGGACTGAATTCATGGTTGTTTGAGGTCATAGTGGGTAATGAAATGCCACTACACAATTCGAAGGCCTCAGGGTGGCCAAAGTCCCTGAGAGACTTCTATGGTATAGTTTCCTAAGACATATCTGAATGCTCAGTTATGGAATCGGATTCAAATAAGTTTCCTCCTTCTACAAGTTCATCAGATTCGTGAACAAGTCTCTGTAAACCACATAATGTTTTTCAATTTACGGAAAAAAGGGCGTGGTAGGAGTTCCTTGTTATCGGCGTAGCATACATGCTAGAATAAAGCTATCAATGACATGTATACAAATAACAAGAAAAGTAAGGAAGGAAGTTGAAATTATGACATAAATCTCACAAATAGAAAACTACTTAATGAAGAACCGTTTTATCCCCAGCAACGGTGCCAAAATTTGATAGCTTGTCGATGTGGCTACCAAAGATAAACCATACAAGGCTCATTAGGCTACTAGCAAGGGCAAGCAAGGATTGAATCCCTTGAGAGCAAAGTTAGACACTAAGAAGCACAAGAGTTGATTATGCTAAGTCAAAAATTCCATTGATTGGATAATCGTTAATGTCACTAATATTAACACAATACTAAAAAAACTAAAAGGTTCTAAGGTACGGGATTCACCACTCATAACCACTATAACGGTGTGAATCCTACAATGAGCCAAGTCTAGGGGAAAACATCTAAAGGAAGTCATTCTAAGATCCATGTCTACTCTCTCGAGCTAGCATGACGAGCGGAAATATGAACACGGCTTATTCTCATGGCTTGACCACAAAACAACTCCTAAGAACAATTACGAAGACTAGTAACGTCCCTTAACCCAAGCACCTATTCTCATGGTACTTGAATCAATCGAACAAGGGGAGTCCTCACTCAACTTCATCTCTCGATCCTTCGTTGAGGAACCTAGGAACAAAATCTATGGTAGCTAGTAATAGAAATGTGAACAGGCACCCCTTAATCCAACACTAGTCACCCCAAAGCCAAGACTCTTGCAAGAAACACTAAAACATATAGTAGGTGAGGATTTCAAAAGAGAAAACACTACTCACTACTCATTTTATCAATCAAATACATATTTTTATTCATGATTACAAATTATAACAAAGAAATAAGTTATGAAAATGGATTATAAATTAAACTAAACAAAAGTTATAAAAAGGGAAACAACGCAGCTTTGTTTATTTATCAATACTATTGAAAAGAAGTAAGTTATGAAGTGATTTAAGCAAACTACAAAAGCAATAGAGAAAATGAAGGCAAGGGCAAGGTTTAATCTTGAGAAGAACTAAGAGAAAAAGCAGTAGTGCAAGAAGAAGATTAACTTGAGAAGAAAGCTTAAGATACAAAACTTCAAAGTAAAAAAGATAGCTAAAAAATATGTAAATTGAAATGGAAATTGAAGATGAGTTTAGGAATGTACTATGGAGCTTGAATATTTTTAAGTGAAGAACCTTGAAGCTTTACTCCAATAATACCCCAATACAATGATGATTGACCAAGAACTAGTAACAAAGAAGCTTTGAATATCAAACCAAGAACACCAAAATAAGAAACCAAACTAAGATCATAATGAACCCAAGAAACCAAGAACAAGAAACCACAATACATTTAATAATAACTTCGAATTGAATTAAAAGAGATTGAATTACTACTATTGAATTGTTTGAAGAACTAATTCACTAATCAAAATGAATACAAATTAATCTAGAGTGAAAAATGAAAGTCTAAATTATCTTCTACTACTTCTAACTATATTTAACTACTTGCTTTACAAAACTGTATATAAACAAAACAAGACCCAATTATATGGAGGAGGAAGAAGCAAAATCAACTTTGTACAATACAGGGGGATGTGGCCGCATAGTACCTGGTATGTGGCCACATCCCCCTGTTCTGTACCTCCCATGCTTTAATTCTTTCGTTGAGGNAATCTATGGTAGCTAGTAATAGAAATGTGAACAGGCACCCCTTAATCCAACACTAGTCACCCCAAAGCCAAGACTCTTGCAAGAAACACTAAAACATATAGTAGGTGAGGATTTCAAAAGAGAAAACACTACTCACTACTCATTTTATCAATCAAATACATATTTTTATTCATGATTACAAATTATAACAAAGAAATAAGTTATGAAAATGGATTATAAATTAAACTAAACAAAAGTTATAAAAAGGGAAACAACGCAGCTTTGTTTATTTATCAATACTATTGAAAAGAAGTAAGTTATGAAGTGATTTAAGCAAACTACAAAAGCAATAGAGAAAATGAAGGCAAGGGCAAGGTTTAATCTTGAGAAGAACTAAGAGAAAAAGCAGTAGTGCAAGAAGAAGATTAACTTGAGAAGAAAGCTTAAGATACAAAACTTCAAAGTAAAAAAGATAGCTAAAAAATATGTAAATTGAAATGGAAATTGAAGATGAGTTTAGGAATGTACTATGGAGCTTGAATATTTTTAAGTGAAGAACCTTGAAGCTTTACTCCAATAATACCCCAATACAATGATGATTGACCAAGAACTAGTAACAAAGAAGCTTTGAATATCAAACCAAGAACACCAAAATAAGAAACCAAACTAAGATCATAATGAACCCAAGAAACCAAGAACAAGAAACCACAATACATTTAATAATAACTTCGAATTGAATTAAAAGAGATTGAATTACTACTATTGAATTGTTTGAAGAACTAATTCACTAATCAAAATGAATACAAATTAATCTAGAGTGAAAAATGAAAGTCTAAATTATCTTCTACTACTTCTAACTATATTTAACTACTTGCTTTACAAAACTGTATATAAACAAAACAAGACCCAATTATATGGAGGAGGAAGAAGCAAAATCAACTTTGTACAATACAGGGGGATGTGGCCGCATAGTACCTGGTATGTGGCCACATCCCCCTGTTCTGTACCTCCCATGCTTTAATTCTTTCGTTGAGGGAGGGATTTAAAGGAGTAGGCTTCGTTTGCTGGGGCTGCTAGGGGTTTTGTTTATATCGCCAAGCAATAGCTTGCGATATCGTGAGACGCGAAGTGAGAGACCAAATCGCTTAAGCCAAGACTATAGTAAGCCATCCCTTGCTACATATTCCATAATATCTTGTGAGATTGTTGCCTCGGTTTCCAATTTTTAATGAAAGATCCTACAAAAATGGAGACAACATAATAAACAAGACAAATACGAGCGTAAAATCTTTAAAAATAAGGAGGAACGGGAATTATTAAAAACTAATAAAAGAAAGGGAAAAGACATAAAAAGGGAAGAAAAACTAACGAAACTAACTAAAGAAACTATACAAAAAACAAACAAATAAACACTACATCATATATAGACCACCACCTTGGTCTCATATTTGTTTCTTGAGCGTTGATATTTGCCTTGTTGTGGGTACCTAGATTAAGATTTTGCCTTCTGACTTTGGGAATCGTACCTACTTTGCTCTTGATTATATGATCATGGCTGTTAATTCGTATGTTTTTATTAGAATCCAACTCCTCTTAGTTTTTTTTTTTCTTTTCTTTCCACAAAAGTATATACTCTTTATTCCCCTTTGTACATTGACCCTTGTTCACTAAGCCACATTGGAAACTTGGCCTACAACCTTTGTCACCCTATGTAGATAATGAAGCTTGTCCTGTTTCTTGTCCTCTTGTATAGTTCATTCAAAAAAATAAATAATAAAATAATAATAATAAAAATAAAGAAATTCCAAAGCTTTTGTAAATAAGCTTAGTTAGAAATAAAAATGCCAAAAGGTAAGTTCTTGTTTAAATTCATTAGAAGTGAGTCATGGCTTTTCACCATTTCATTAAAGTTTGTCTTCTAAATGATGGAATGTCATTTATCTATGTTTTTCTATTCCTTCTAGGACAATTTTTTGAGTTAAAATTATGGTCTTAGAGACTAGTTTTTCCACTTCTTTCTTCATAATCAAATTTCTTGGAGTGGAAAACTCAAGTTTTATTGTGTTTGAGGTCTTCATTCATTGTCAAAAGTTTGTACAAAGTTATTATGCTGTAAATGCTTCTCTTAGGTTTACCCCCTCAAAATAGTCAAAACTTTCCAAACTTTCTCCCTACCTCATTCCCCATTACAACCCTCAAATTCCATATGAGACCAATATACTAAGTTCAAAGGCTACTTGATTAATGAAGTCACTTGGCAAGCATATTGAGAGGGTACTTTACGCAAGATGTGAGCGTTTAACCATTTCTTTGTTCATCTATGGTCTTGTTTTTGTGGAACTCCCTCAAGGAGAATGACGCGGGAGAGAAAGTAGGTTTAGGAGAATGACAAAATGTCGGTTTTGGAAGTGTGAGAATGGGAAGAAAAATAAAGACAGTCCAAAGACCCAAGAGGATCGTTTTTGAGGAGAAAAAAAGGGTATTTATAAGGAAAATGTGTAGCGCGAGAGGTTTTATTATGCTAGCCTGATAGCGCTACATGTTTGATAACGCTGACCAGCCAGCGTGACACAAGCTATCAAGCTGCGCAGCTAGCACGGCTAGCTTGTCACGCTGCTGCGTCAGTGTGACTTGCTGAGTCGCGCTATGCTAAAACTCCTTTTTTTTATTTTTTAAATCAAATATTGGGGTTGTATAAAAATTCAATAATATAAATGGGTTTTTTAAAAAAAAAATATTTCGTAATTTAAGAAAAATAGTAAAATTAAGTCCAATGACATCAATTGTCCAATAATCTAGAGAAGTGGGTTTTATTGTTCATCATGGAGTCTTACCACAGGACCGGGGACTAAATTAGGTGTCTACAGTTAGCCCCCACTTTGGTTGAGTTTGAGTAAGACGAAAATCAAAGTATGCTGGAATCACTTTTCGAGACTTCCATATTCAGAACCGAGGGCTCCTTATTAACCACTAGGTGTATCAAGATTTTAAAAAGCAATGGCTTTTAGAACTTTAAAAACCTTTTGTGTTTGAAAAGTAGAATAGTTATTTTCTAATTAATCGTCCTTCCTACTTTGAAATCGACATATAGAAAACAAGTTTTAATAAATTTGTTTATTTATTAAAACGTTTTAAATTCAATTTTATAAGCAACAGTAATAAATGAGTCTATTTATTACTAATCTAATAAATTCGCTTATTTACTAAAATATCTGAACACAAAAGGGTAATAAATTCACTTATTTATTACTATTTTAGTAAATTCGTTTATTTACTGAAAATATTTGAAGAAAAGGTAATAAATTTGCTTATTATTACTATTTTAGTAAATTCACTTGTTTACCAAAGAAGTGTTTGAAGAATTGTAATAAATTCGCGTATTTATCACTATTTTAGTAAATTCACTTATTTATTGTTATTTTAGTAAATTCTCTAATTTATTTACTATTTTAGTAAATTGGCTTATTTACTAAAGAAGTGTCTGAAGCAAAGATAATAAATTCGCTTATTTAATACTATTTTAGTAAATTCGCTTATTTAATGAAGAAGTGTTTGAAGAAAAGATATTACATTCGTTTATTTATTACTATACTAGTCAATTCGCTTATATACCGAAATTATTGAAAAAGGGTAATAAATTCGCTCATTTATTACTATTTTGAGTAAATTCAATTATTTGCCGAAATTATTAAAAACGGGAATAAATTCGCTTATTTATTAACACTTTAGGTAAATTTGCTTATTTACCGAAATTATTGAAAAAAAGGTAATGAATTCATTCATTTATTACTATTTAGAGTAAATTTGCTTATTTACTGGAATTGTTGACAAATGCTAATGATGTTGTCATAAAATTACAAACCTTAACTCAATGTAATTTTCGTTTTGAGTATTTTGGATAAAGGAGTGAGAAAAGGGATTAACATCAAAAACAAACTCAAAGCACTTGAAAATACAACAAAGCACAATCAAGAATGCAAGCCTTGTAGCGTCTCAAAGCCAACCACGCTGATGCGTCAGCGCGGACAGTAGAAAAGGTGCTAAGACCTTCAGCGCGGTTGCTGCTATTACGCTCCCAAGTGAGCGTTTCTTCATTTGTTGTGTTTGAAATGTTGCTCAAATTATAAAAGTTGATGTTCAATTGATAATACATGGTAGTGTTGTGTAGGGACATTGGCATGGTTTTATTGCTGGGCTTGGGTGACGGTGCTGCAGAATTAGTCGCGCTACATGTTGTAGCGTGGTAGAGTTAGTCGCGCTACTGAGACAACGTGTTTGGGTTTGTGAAGTTGAGTTGTTAGCGTAGTACATTGTCTTGCACTACTCCGCTCTTTCCTTTAAGTGCTTATTCTTTTGTAATGTAAGTGCTTCTATCTCAAACATTGTTTAATTAAGTTAATTTTGAGAAATATGAGATGAATTTGTGCTTACATGTTGATTTAGAGAATTATTTGTTATAACTTGTTCAAATGTAGTCATACAAATGTTCAAGCATATGAAATAAGTTTATTTTATAAAGATTATTGAAGAATGCTCCAAGTACTTTACGAGTTGTATGCTTTTATTTTATTCAACAAAAGTGCTTTGGCAAATGATTCTCTAAATAATGTTATAGAATGAAGTATAATGCTCCATGAACTATTGAGAAGTGCTCTTGATTAGTATGACTCGTTAGCTTTTAAATGTCATTATTAATATATTTTGACATTTTTAAGCACTAGTGTAAAAAAATGGATTTTGCAGCGAAAGATTTGTTGCGGTTTTTTGATAAACGCAGCAAATAGTGCCCTTTTTATTTTTTTTATAACCTTTGGAACTATTTGTTGTGGTTGAACCGCAGCAAATAACCTAACTTAAAAAACCGGGAAAAACAAGCCCCAAGCTCAACCCCCTCCCTTTCTTCTTTCTTCTGATTCTCGCCTCTTTCCTTCTCTAACCCTAATTCCCTCTCCCATTTTCGCCTCTTTCCTTCTGTAACCCTGATTCCCTCTCTCATTCTGGCCTCTTTCCTCTAAATTTCGTGTCTTTCCTCTCTCATTCTCGTCCTCACTCCACCATTATTTCTCTCATTCTCACATGAGAGGAAAAATTCGTTTTTCCGGTTCTTATTTATGATTTTTGTTGTTTTTATGGTTTATGTTGGTGATTTCTTTTCTTCTAATTTGTCACCAAATTCATTCCCCCCCCCACCAAAAAAAAAACACTAGTCGCCAAATTGTCGGAAACAACCCATTTAGGACATTAAACGTCGCCGAAAAGCTGTCAGTTGCCGGAATTTTCTCGAGGAAGTTAGGGTTTCTCAAGTAAATCAAGGTACAATTGAATTTTTGAATTCGAGTACAAATTTGAGGTCATAGGTTTGTTTTATTGTTATTTTTGTTGATTTCGAAGTTTCCGAATTTCGATTTCTAGGGTTTTGGTTTTTGAAACTGACTATTCGTTTTAACTTTTATAATTCGACTGCGATATTTGTTTTCGAATTAATTATTTAAGTTACCATGTTGTTTACTGATTATTAAGATGTTGAAGTTTCCTTAATTCGATTTCTAGGGTTTTTTGTTTTTGAAGTCGATGTTAAAATTTTCCTAATTTCGATTTAGGGTTTTTGTGTTTATTACAGAGTATTCGATTTTTGTTTACAATCTGATTGCGATTGTCGTTTCTGAATTTGATAGTTAATTGTGTTTAATTGACAAATGAAGCATTCATTCTTTGTTTGGTAGTAATTTGATTTCTTTTCTTCTGATTTCTTTGAAGATCGAAGATCAAATTTCGAAGGTCATGAATTAGGCGAGAAATTGTTGGTGATTTCACGAGGACGGTTGATTTTTAATGTTTTTTTTTGACTTTTTTATTATTTCATTTGCAAATGACTATGAAATTGTTGGTGGTACTTCAAACAATCTTGTTTTGCGTCTTTTCCAATCGTTCTTTTGTATTGGAGCTTGTGTTGTTATAGCTACTACTAGTGATTTCCCTTTTGTCACTACTTTTCGGTAACTTAGATATTTCAATTCTTTTGTTATTTGTTATCATTATTGTTATTGTTATTGATTGTTGTTTTCTATTTTGTTTTTTAGTTTATGTTAGATTTTTGGGGGTTTTTGTAATTTTGATTTTGCTTTTGTTTTAATGTAATTGTCTTTTTGGTAATTTTATTACTCTAGTACTAGAAATTAGAGCATTAGCTTCTATATTAAGTGTTTGGGTTTGTGTTTTGATGAATTGAGTGTGAGACTGTGTTTGGCTATATTTTTATTAAGTGTATCTCTTGCAAAATTAGAGCAGTAGCTTCTATATTAAGTGTTTGTTAGCATGACTTTGTTGTATCTCTTGCAAAATTAATGAACAAAAAATCTGTAGGTAATCAATTAAGCACTGAAATTTTTAGCTAAAAAACTCAAGTAATTGAGTGACTTTATTGTTCCATTAATAACTACTATAATTGTTTAGTTTTCCATTTTGCCTCCGTTTTCCATTTCAGTTTTTGTTTTGTCGTTTGAGTGAGTGGTTGTGAGTGATGAGTGAATGTGTGAATGACTTGAATGTGAGTGATGACAGAGTGAGTGACTGTGAGTGAATGGTGAGTGTGAGTGTTTAAGTGAATGTTGCTGTTGTGTTGTTATTGAATTGTTGTTATTGCTATGTGTTATTGTTATTGTTGTGCAGTTATTGTCGTGTTGTTATTGCTGTGATGTTGTTGTTATTGCTGTGTTGTTGTTATTATTTTATTCTTTTTATCAACATGGTTATCCAAGCTTTGATTTAAGTTGACAATCATCCACTGCTCTACCTGATATGCTTCATTGTTTGAATGTAATGCTTGAATGCATGAATTGATGCTTATGATTGATGTTTATTGATTTAGATGAGATTGAGCTTATGATTGATGTTTATTGATTTGTGGTCTGATGTGTTGCTTCTTACTTAATTCCCTTATGGTGAGACAATTGAGTCTCTTTTGGTGATGCAATTGTTGAATGATGATCGAGTCCCTTATAGTTCGACGATTGTTTCATAAAAAATGAGTCCTTTTTCATAAAACACTAACTATCCCCAAATGATGAAGGGACTCAAGTGATGACCATGGTTATTTGAGTTACTCCAAGTTGTTAATTGTCAACTACTTGTTGCAGTAGCCAAATTAAACAACGATGGTCAACATCATTGAGGTTTGAGTTGCTCTAGGCTTAAAAACTTGTTGAAGGAGCCTAACTCGAATGGTGGGTGATCGTAACCATTTCCATGATGGAGATTATGTATATAAACATAAACATATATAGTATTTTTACAAATGAGTGAGTGATTGTCTTGTTAGTGTTGTTATTATTGTTGATGTCTGGTTATTTGTGAGTTACTGAGTTGAGTTGCTGCCGTTGCTGTCACTTATCTGCATAATGTTTTTTGAAGTGTATTTTTTGTAATAAAATTGTAATTGAGGTTGAAAACATTAATTATTATGTATGTATAACATTTGAGATTGATGTTATTATTCTAATGTCGCTGTAATGTTGTTATTACAACTATTGTACATATAAAAACTTTCAGGCTACAATTTAACATAAAAAAGCAAAAAAAAAAATTATTTTTTTAGGTGGTTATTTGCTGCGGTTTTGTAGAAAACCGCAGCTAATGAAGCTTTTTTTTTTGTGGGAAATCCCACTATTTGCTGCGGTTCTTTTTAAAACCGCAGCAAATAGTGGGATTTCCCACCATTTTTGGCCACCTTTTTGCTGGGGTTTTGCCTACAACTGCAGCAAATAAGAAGTTGGTTTATTGTTGCTGCTCCAAGTGCTGCGGTCAAATACCCCTAAAAAAACCGCAGCAAAAGTGGATTTTTGTACTAGTGAAGAGTAGTCGGTAGTTCCTAATTTAATAATAAAAAATGATAGTGCTCTTGATTAGTTTATTATAAGAGTAATGGGCTCTTAATTAATAATCAAAACTGAAAATGCTCTTGATTAATTTATTTTAATTATAAGAGTAATGAGCTCTTAATTTATAACCAAAAATGGAAATGCTCTTAATATTTATGAAGCAACATGCTCCAAGAATAAGAAATCAATTATCCCATTATTTAGTATGATAAAACTAAAAATGCTCTTAATTTTACCTCAAATGACATAGCGTAAGAAAATTAGTAGTGCTGCTGCTGTAGTGTGACAAACTTTGTGGCGCTGCGCTATGGTGCGCTACATAATTTGTTGCACTTGCTAAGTAGCGCTGAAAACGTTGTGACAGTCTGTGATGCTACGCTTTTTTAATTTTCTGGCTTTTTTTTTGTAAAAGCTTTTCACGTTTAACTTCATTAATTGTTCTTGTATTATTGATTATACCTTGGGCCTTTTAATTTTGACATATAAGTAATGAGCTATATTTTGAGACCGAGGGTCTGAGTAGGGGAAAAATGGCAATATTTTGTGGAGGATTATCCGACTTACTCCCAAAAAATAATCGCCAAAATGAAGTTTCAAGTGAGACAACTTCCATGTTTTTTTTTTCGTTTCATAAGGGATAACAAGCAAATGTCATAAGCTTAATGAGATTTTGAAGCAAGTGACTTCATAACTAATTTTGAAAAGAATGTAGCCCCCAGTGTGTATATGGTGGTGTAAGTATGGAAACTTGTAGCAACAAGAAAGGTCACAAATACGTATGCAAAGCTAGCTAGAAGAGTATGTACAAGCTAGTTATAATGTAAGTATGCTCAAATTAGCTACATATAAGCACAAGGAAAACAACAAAAAATATGCACAAATGAGCACGGAGGTGCCATAGCATGAGTTAGTAGGAACTAGGAAGCAAGGGATGGGGGTATCTCAACTTTCCCTAAATCGTTTTTTTTTTGTTAAAAAATGATTTTATTATTATTATTATTAATTTTTTTTTTTAATGAGGAGAATGAGGAAGAAAGAATAGTAGAAGTTAAGGATCCAAAATTGATTACAGTCGTTGTATAATGTGTTTGACAACGGTTATGTTTCGAAGGGGAGTGATTTTAGCTTGCTCATTTGATCTTAGATTATGAGCCATCATCTTATACTTTCGTGATTATCTTGTTTGAGAAGTTTGTTTCAAATTCAACTATTGGCTACTAGTAATGTGAATCTCTTTAGAGAAATAAGAGATCAATACTATAAATGATTGCTCAAGTTTTGAAGTGTTGAAGATGATAATGCTTGAAGTAGATGAGTTGCCAAGTTTATAAAGACCAAAACTAGAGGAGATAGGAAGTATTTTGGTGATGAGAGGATGATATGGAGTCAAAGTGATGCCTCATGCTGCCATGGATAGGTATAAGATAGCTATGAAAATTCATTCTTTAAGAGAAAATGAAGAAGTTGGATAAATTTATGGAATAAAAAGGAACGAATAAAGGAAGTATGTGAGTGTTTGAGTTAAAAGATGACACTACAAGAGTTGATGATGATGACCATGAGAAAGGAAAGAAGCTTGATGAAGAAGAGTATGTGTGTGAAAAAGGAAAGAAGGATGATATGTGTAGAAAGGAAAGAAGCTTGATGAAGAAGAATTTTATGTGACATTAAGGCAATTTCCTTTTAAGGATGGTTGTGCGTCCTAAAATAAAACGATATCCAAGACCTTAGGTGTGTCTTGTGTTCAAAGGACCTTTTTCTCATGGGCCCTTAAAATTTTACTCATGTTACATATCGTTAAGATTTAGGACTATTAAGACCGCACCTTATGAAAGGTTGCATTCGTATCCAATTCGAGTTGGAATCAGGTCTTACGTAGCTCTTGCGTCTATGTTATTGATGTGTTAAAGGTAAAGACACAAGTTTTTTTGCTTTTTTGTTACACCTGAAGGAGGGCTTCTGCAGGGTTGCATCGTGGCTAAGCTTAGGGTGTAAGAAAGAAATGGAAAAGCAGGCTCAAATACCCTTAATTTACCCAAACTATGCTACAAACTTGTTCTTAGGCTTGAGCAACTCTATTACATAAAACTTTACTTGTTGACAACTTTTCATGCATTTCCAATTGTTTGAATTGAAAATCAGAGCTACTTTAACATTATTTGCTTTATGGAGTTGCATTTTAATTTATGTCCTCGTAGCATTCCCATCCGCAGGCTAAGTTTGATGTAGGTTGAAAGAAACAAGCTATGTGTTTAGGCACAAACGGGCTACCAAGAAAGTGGATCATAATGTAGGTTATTGAAGATAAGAGAGACATTTTTAGGGTTTCAAAGGTGCCGCTTATGTTGGTGTATTGCATCTTTAAATAAACAATAAGTGGATTTGGAGTGAGCCCCCAATTTTTGAGACTTAAATTGAGCCTCAATTAAACTTTTAGGCTCGTGATGATTGGGCGTATGGGTAATAAAGTAAAGTTTCTGCCCAAAAGGGAATTTATTTGAACCACTTTGCTTTAATAACTTAATTAAGGAATTGACACATTTAATTTAAAGGATGTAAAATACAGAGTAAGTTGTTCAAGGTGTGGACGCGCAAATTGAGGATGCATTTGATACGAACAACGTAATCTATATTATGCCAATTATGCTTTAACTTATTCTTCATTGCCATGTTGATTAACTCAACTTGATGAGTTCATTCACCTGTAATTGTTTAAGCAAGACATGATGAGTAGAGAGAGAATGTACAATTTGAATATCAAATGAATATCATTTTATTGATAGTTGAGATTAATACATAAATGATACATGGCAGCATAAGTCTCAAACTCTACCATGAAAGAAGAAAAAAAAAAGAGAGAGAAATTAAGTAGAGACGAGAAAGGAGTTTTAGTTTTGGTCCAAATCATGTTTCTTGTATGTATGAGTCTACATCGTCTTGAATAATGATTTTCAGATTTTCTTGAGCTTGCATTTGAAGAATTTTAAATAATAACCATAATTGATTGAAACTTCATTATATTTCAGTCCAAACTATAGACCTTGGGTCTATTGATCAATAAATCAAACATTTAGGAGTAGGTTGAACCATGGGCTCATAATTGAAACACTTAGAATGATGCGTTTGATGCAAAGGTGGGATGGAGTGTTTAGAAAAAAGTACTAATATAGCACATATTATCACTTTCTAAAGCAAATAAATTTTCTTTTGTTTACATTAGGCATTTTTTCATCATTGTGTATGCCAATAATATGTAGCAACCCTCGCAATTTCATATTATAATGATTGCACTTACAAGAATGTTTCCATTCAGCATGTTTTAATAGATAAAATGTAAAAAAAAACAAATTGGTTTTTATTGAACTATAACGGGCTCTAAAATAACTTAAAACCCTTTTAGTTGGGGTTAATTATGATTTAATTGTGTATAAGTAATTTCAAATAAATACTACATATTCAACAAAACTATTCAAATACATGACTTTTTAGCGCAAAAAAAAGTACTAGCACTAGCTTTGTAGCGTGACAAAAAAGTAGCGCTAGGAAGGTAGCGTTATTAAACTTGTGACGCTAGCAGTGTAGCGCAATTAGAACAGTTGCGCTGTTTGTGTAGCGTTGTAGAGTTAATTACGCTGCAAGTTTCTATTGATTTTTGCTAAGCTATCATTAAATTTGTATTGAATTAGTTTGGATTCATGTCCACGTTGCCCATATATATGTTATTTAGGCCTAAATGGGCCTATTATTAGACCAAACTTTTGAAAGATTGGTGATGATGTTATTTGTATGTGAGTCATTAAAAACATTGATCAAAATCGTGCATTGTCAAGCAATTAGTAAACTTCAAATTATCATTATTGGATCCTTACAAAGAGATGATCAGGGAAGACAAAAAAAGATAGAAGAAAAAAGAAACGAGACTCAGCAATTAGAGTTATAACAATCAAGGTTCATTGATGGGAAGCTCATAGGAAAAATAAAAATTAATAAAAAAAATATAAATATCATGATTAACCTTGATGGATTTTTTTTTGTTTTATTTAAAAAAAATTTAATTATAAGTGTTTGGTTTTTTGAAAATAATACAAGGGAAAGTGACATAGTTAGATTTATTAGAAATTCGGAAATAAACTAATAAAACTCTAAATGAAAGGAATTAATTAGTAAACTTCCAAAAGATTCGAATTATATTAAAAATCTCAAAAAGGTAAAGTATTTTTGAAATCGTTAATATTATTTGAATTTTCTAATAAATGGTAAGTGTATAAGTTAGTTTCCATTTAATCAAAGATTTTATTAATGAAATCCGAAGAAGATCAAGGATTTGATTAACAATATCTTTTGCAATATTTTATTAACTAAATCAAATATATTGGTGCATAAAAATCTTCCAAGCAATCAAATGATATCAAAGAATATAATTTAAAATTATGGAAAATATTTTACGTAATCAATTAATTTAGGTAGCTAATAATATATTGTAATTAAAAATGATTTGAAAACCTCAGAAAATCTACATATGCACAAAATATAAAAAGCAAAACAAGCAATTATGTAAAAAAAAAAGGAAGCAAATAATTACTAAATAATGCAGTCAAACTACGGTCAGTCATGGTCGGTCAAAAGGGTCCTACATCTAAGGAGTGTGCTCCAACACTTTGCGGTATAATAACCGTTAGATATGAAGTTTCTCCCATCCAAGTACCGTGGGCGGCTTAGAAATTGATGTAGTCGGGATAAGGCTCTATCTTGCTCGGTTGCTTAGAGACCATTGGCCCCACAAAGTTAATAGTTCCTCCACGAAATGTAGAAGTATGAAGGTAATCCTAAAGCATGTTTTAAACACATGGAGGCTAAGTGTATGTTACATGTATGCAATATGACTAAAAAAAATGCAAATTTTCTAAATATAACAAGTGTATAACTTGAGACAAAATTTTCAAGTCTCACCCTCTTTTAGTCCCCAGCAGAGTCGCCACTATAGGGGCCCTGGGACTCCAAGTTATGATCTTACGAACCAAAGGTTGGATTCGGCGGTGAAGGTACTAATATGATGGAGTGCGTCATATTAGCCCATAGGCGGCCATTACTAGTTTCCTCTCAATTATACACAAGTTATTTAAAGAACCACAAAATAATAATTTACAACCTCACACAAAATTACCATTATTATGGTGAAATGATATAAAAGTAATTAATTTAGTCAAATCGTCGTTAAGATTAATTCAAGGTTCCTAACATGATACAATTTGTCCAAAAATTATCTTAGTAATGTGATAAATTAATTCAAATTAAGCCCTTTAACAAAAACATTGTAAAAAAAAAAGAAATAAATATACAAATAAATAAATACAACAATCAATACATAAAGTTTAATTTCAGACTCTCAGAAAACTTACACATCTCGCTTGATTATTGTTTCTTCGAGTATTAATTTGGACAACGTTTCGAATTTAATTTGTAATAATAAGAAATTAACCCACTTTTTAGAAATGAAATAAAAAAATAATTTGATGGAGAAAAGTTTAAGTATAAAGAGAAAAGGAGAAAAAAGAGAGAGAAAGTAGGTTTAAGAGAATCAGAGAATGTCGGTTTTGGAAGTGAGAGAATGGGTAGAAAAATAAAGAAAGTCCAGAGACCCAAGAGGATCATTTTAGGGGAGAAAAATGGGTATTTATAAGGAAAATATGTAGCGCGACAGGTTTTATCACGCTGGCATGGTAGCGCTACAAGTTTAGTGACGCTGACCAGCCAACGTAACACAAGTTGTCACATTGCGCGGCTAACGCTGGCTAGCTTGTCACGCTGCTGCGTCAGCGCGACTTGCTGAGTCGTGCTATGCTAAAACTCTTTTTTTTTTAAATCAAATTTTGGGATTATATAAAAATCCAATATTATAAATGGGCTTTTTTTTAAAAAATATTTTGTAATTTAAGAAAAATAGTATAATTAAGTCCAATGACATCAATTGTCCAATAATCTAGAGAAGGGGGTTTTATTGTTCATCACGGAGTCTTACCATGGGACCGGGGACTAAATTAGGTGTCTACACCTATCCGTGGGAGATTCGGGAACTGTCTCCCTACATATCACACCGTCAATCTCGTAGGCAAAGGTGAAGTCAACATAAGGAAGATAACCATCAGCATACGAAGGTTGGAAGAAATGAAACAAGAATATTATAATTCTTCGGGCAAAACTATGCTCCAACATATAGGAAAGCATATTCACTCACCAACTCCATTAGCCGAACTAGGCTTGCTAAACATGGAAGGAGATCCATTTGGTTGGACTTGTCGGGGTAGATGAGAGACGTCCATGGGAAAAATGATCACAAGCTGCTTTGCATTGGAGGACCTGACCATAGAGGGCCTTCAGGCCAATCATTGACACAGGAGGGTCGTGAGGGATGATGAAATCGATAAAACTATGTTGCCAGATGACACGCTCTCCTAGATACCATATGGGAAGCTCGTCACCCCAAAAATAACAACGATGAGCCATAATTCAAGCGGAATAAGCAAAGTTGCTATAGACACCCAACAGATCCGTCCAAGGACGGAGTCGAACCTTCAAAGAACCATGAAAAACAAAACCATCAAAGCATGAAACTGAGAAAGAAGTGTGATAACAAGGGTATTCAAGCATATACCTCCCCTTAATGGAGCTTTCGGATGACTCGACGAGCCTCATTACTCCCTTTGATCCATCTGCCACCCCTACCGCTTTCCCCAGAAGCAAGGACATGGTGAATACGCTACTTGGGACGAAGAGGATCTAAACGAGGTAAAGCATTAGAAATAGTTTATAACTAAAAATAATATTTCATAAGTAATTATAGAATAATTAATTCGTAAATAAAATTTCAAAATTTCAAGTTAACAAGCTGATGAAGCTCTTAAAAATACTTAATTATAAATGGAAAAATTGCTAGAAGAAACCTTTTAAAAACTTCTTTTTGTCAAAAGAAACCTTTTAAAAAAATTTTTGCTAGAAAAAACCTTAATATAAAATTTTTTTGCCAGAAGAAACCTTGTTGGCTGTTACCGGCATTGACCACGAAAATCAGGCGTTGACCTCCCTTTTTTCTTATTTGCACTCTTTTTCTTTTTCTCATTTTCCGTCCTTAGTTTTTTCTACATTCCCTTCATTTTAACCCTCCTTAATAATCAAACAACATCCAAATTTCTGCTAAATCAATCAACAAATAACCACAATTCACCAAAATAAAACAGAACTACCATAAAAGTTCCAAACTTTATCATAATTAATCTAAAAACAAATGAAAATGAAAAAAAATAAAGATTTGGAAAATACCCAAAAAATTCAGGAATATCGTAATAAAAGGGGTCACGAACAATTTTATCCATAACATCAAACATCAAAATCGACAACTTCCTTTTCTCTTGATTATTAGAAGATTCAACAAAAACTACTAAAATTATTGTTGTCTTTCATGGTAATTGAACCCTTTGAAATTGATTTCGAGGGGCATTAAATAGGGTTTATGAGGGAAAATAAATCGTGGATTTGAAAAGAAGAGCCGTTAAACAGTGAAAAATTATGAATTTAATTACAATATTGTTGGAATATATTAAGGGGTTGAAGGAAAAATGCAATGACATTTACCTAATTATAAATGAGGAGACAAAAAAATTTCAATGACTTTGAGAGAGTGCATCTATAATTTTGGCGTGGAACAAGGAAAAAAGGGTGGGTCAACACCTTATGTTCGTGGTCAACACCGAAAACAGCCAACAAGGTTTCTTCTAGCAAAAAAAATTTACATTAAAGATTTTTTGGCAAAAAAAATTTAAAAGGTTTCTTTTGGCAAAAAAAGTATTTAAAAGGTTTCTTCTGGCCATTTTTCCATTATAAATTGAAAATATGGGGTGTTACATCCTTTTAATTTGAACTATTTTCCATTAGTCATATATAAGTGGATCATTAGAGGTAGGATATTAATCGGAAGTTTTCTCCCCTTCTCCAAAGGTCTTCGGTGTAGCTTCAATCTAAGAGAGCATTCAAGAGACGGTTCGTCCAGTAGAAGTTATCAAAGTAATCGGATAGAAGTACAAGTTCTCTTCTTCAGTCGTGAGAATGGCATGAGAGTCGGTCTGAATGTCAAGCTTCTTACCTCCAGGTGGGATTGCAGGCCTTCTATCATTAACCATGTCTCGCAAGAGATTCTTCCAAGCATAGTATTCTTTCACTACAAGATAACAGCGATTTTGCGACGGACAAATTCCGTCGCAAAAATGAAAAAGTCCTTCGCAAAACATCCGTCGCTAAAATTTTTGTCGCAAATTTCCAAATTTGCGACGGAAATTCCATCACAAATTTTTTGCGATGGAACTATTGAAGTTTGAGACGGAAAATTCCCTCGCAAATTTGCGACGGAAAATTCCCTCGCAAACTTGCAACGAAAACACTAGTAGAAAACTAGCTTATTAGTATCGTTTTTTATGACCTATTTGTATCGTTTTTTTTACAAAAACGATACTAATAGTGGTTTTTTAAATATAAAAAAAATAGCTATTAGTATCGTTTGTTTTCAAAAAACGATACTAATAGCGATTTTTGAAAAGAAAAAAAAATTATTATAACAAATACTATATTAAATTGATGAATAACAATAATAATTTTTTTTTGTGGTAAAAATGTAAGCAGTTTTATTAACAAAAAGGAGAATAATTACATCCTAAGATCTACTTAAGCAAAACTGACTCAGTTTTGCACAAAGTACACCCAAAAAACTAAACTATACAAAAATCACCAAAAACATCCCTAAACAAAGGAAACAAATAAAACCAAAAAAATCTATGAGCATAATGCTTCCCCTCAATCAGCCAACCAAACATAAAACACACCTAAACCTCCACCATGCACCACCAAAGCAGCAACAAGACTTAATGCTTTACCGGGAGCACCAAGTTCATGCTCCAATGACAATCGGTGTCCGAAGAATAAACATCAAGCATGATTCAACTAAACTAAGTTCATGCATTCCAAATCAAGGCCATAGCATGTACCTGAGACATGATAATTGGACCACCTTGTGTCTCAAATAACCTTTCTGCTTTCATCATGTTCACAATCTTCTCAGTGAATCTTTGCATTTCAGCCTTTATACAAAAAACTAATACAATCAAACCAAAGTAACTAAANACTAATACAACCAAACCAAAGTAACTAAACAATCAATAACACAATGAGTGAAAAAGGGTGATTATCTAACCTTGAAAGGTCCATTATCAGTTCTAAAAAGGGAGTTTTTCAGAAAGTTAGTAACACGTCGCAACATCAGGATCAAGGTGACATAACTTTTCCCGGCACTGTCACAGAAACAATGAAAAACAACAAGTAAAAATGTTCATCTCCATTAAAATTGAAAAAAAAAGCATTCCAAACACTTCAAGAAAGTATAGAACCACTGATTAGAGTGCAATTCAGACCACTTACTAGAATCATTGGTGAAAATTAATAGGACATAGATACCAAAGGTGTTGAAAAGTAAAGATATAAAAATAAACCCATTTCTGTAAGATATATCATTGTATCTGCCTAAAACTCCACATGTCAATCAAATCACACATATTTTAGCTCCGAACATAACATGGATTGATCTCCTCAGTTATTTCCCCATTCAAGTTCATTACCTGTGTTATTATAAGTTTTTTCAATTGAGAGCCATCAGNACCTGTGTTATTATAGGTTTTTTCAATTGAGAGCCATCAGTGAGCAACAAGGATAACAACAGTTGTGGTAATTGATGAAAAGGTACGACCCTGCCATTCCAATAATGAGCCTAATCAAAAGAAATTGAATCAAAGATGTTAATTACGTTAGTGAGAGGGTAAAAACTGATAAATATGAAACAAGGTATACCATAATCTGTTATCAAACTAGAGTTATCAAGCTAAATTGAAAGGCCAAATGAAACCATAAATCAGAGAAAAAAGGAAGAAAGAACAAAGTTATAGAGAAACTTCATCGAGAAGATGATTGATAGTACACTAATACCTCATTTTGTTCATAGTTGCATGCATCATCATCATCATCATCTGTCCACTATCCATTGCAGCATTAAAAAAAATCATCTGTCCAACAATAACAAAAATATCAATTAATGCACTACATAATTATTTTATGAAATGATAGAGGACACGTGTCTTACAAGTTGTAAAACAGGCTTTGCATATTCTGCGACACCACTATTAGAAACTAAAAGCAATTAAAAAAAGTTGTCATCGATCAATTATCTACTATCTAGATATAAAATGAGTCGAACCACGTTGACATAAAGAGTTCTAAAGCATAATCATGCTTAAAAGTAAATGCCAAGCATTGTATAATGATCATTAGGAGGGAATAACCGCCAATAATAGTTATGCTCGAAAAATGTGTTTTAATTCAAATTTAAATTATAAAGAAAAGGATGGAAAATTAGACAACACCCACTTTTATCCCTTACAAGTAACTGAAAAGTGATACGATACCTGAACTTAAATTTGCATAAAGCTTTGAATGAAAAAAAGAAAAAAAAACTTTATCAAAGAATCATAGCAAGAGATGAGCAACTCGGCAGGAAGATAGCAAAGAATCATAGATCTTGATATCGAGCTGCATAGCTAAAAAAGACACAATATAAGTTATTAAGTAAGACAGAACAAACCAGCTTTCCTTTTTGATATATTCCAGAAAACCCCAATACAATATCAGACCAAAATCAGCAGTTGTAGAAGGTTTAGTGCTTTATTTTAAGTCCTAATACCACATAACCAAACATCTACATGTAGAGCCAGTCAGTTGTTGCACTACATCTACAATTGATAGGAAGCACACCGGAAAATATATCGGAGTAAGGATACATTGGGAGAAATATACGGGAAGTAACTAAATTATCATAAATCAAGACAACCTAGTGAAGTATTGACACAATATCTAAGGCTCTCAATACTATGGAAAGCAGATTTTCCAAGAGAAGAAAAAAAACTAAAATAGGCAAATACAGGCAAAATGATGAACCCACTGAAAAATAAATATGAAGGAGCTGAAGAGGCTATCTGCTTTTTTTAGATAGCTTAATTTTTAACAGCTACAACAGTTTCTTTTTAGTATTATGAATAATACTTTATCAAAACTTAAGAGCACAAAGAAACAACAAGCATAAGAATTCTTCAATAATACGACTAATTAATAACAACAACAAAAACAAAATCGAAAGCATAAGAAATTAAACTGAAAATTCGACAGTGAGGAAGGAAAACCTGATCAATTTGATTTCTAAATTCTTGTGCATCAAAATCCCCAATTTAATTAAACCCTAAATTAGAAACCCTAATTCGAAAAGGAAAAAATAAATAGAAGAGTTTTGGAGGAATCTTATAGAGAAAAATTTAAACATTTAAACTGTAATTGAACCAAAAAAAACAATTAAAAATTTTGGGGGGTTTCGAATACACAATACCAAAAAAACATTTAAACATGAAACATCTAAATTAAACAGTTAAACAAATACACAATACCTTAACTATGTGGAGTCATTGTCGCCATTAGCCGCCTGTCCGAAGCGAAGAGCCAGCGTCGATGGATGATTTGGGGGTTTTGAATGGGGTTTCATGGCGGTGTTTTGGGGGTTAACAGCAATGATTTGGGGGTGGCGAACCGACTAAGAAGAAGAAGGAGAATAGCGAAGAACAGCAAGGAGAATGGCGAAGAAGGAGGAGGGTTTTTGGGTTAGGTTAGTTTGTGGGAGAAGGGAGAATGGCGAACAAGAAGAAGAAGTGTTGGTTTAATTTTTTGGCCACAAAATAAAATAAGGGTTTGTCGATTTTTTGCGAGGGAATTTTGCGACGGAATTAATTCCGTCACAAATTTGCGAGGGATTATACCGTCGCAAAAATAAAATTCCGTCGCAAAAAGTATTTAGTCATATGATTTGGTTTGTCATTTTTTTGCGACGGCTATTTCCGTCGCAAACAAGGGGATTTCCGTCGCAAGTTTACGACGGAATTGAATCCGTCGCAAACTCTATATTTGTGACGGAATTTACTTCCGTCGCAAATCCGTCGCAAATCCGTCGCTGTTTTCCCGTTTTCTTGTAGTGTTTGGTAGTGTGACATCTACCTTTATAGTACTTGCAGTACTTGTTTGAATCCCATCTTAAAGACCTCTTTCTAAGAGTAGGATTCGGGCTGGATCCTACTGGATTAATTTTTCCTTTTCATTGAAATCTCTCAAATATTTAACTATAGGTCATACCCAAGGTAGTTTATTCATGTCAACGATGAAAAGGATCCCTTATCTACTCGACAACATTAATGTTATTGGAGGTGGATGCCCCTTTTGAGTAATCCGTCTTACGGGTTGTAGTCCACTTCTCTTTTCGACTTTCTTTGTTTATATCATCTTCAATTTCAATTCCGATGTTATAGACCTTTTCGAAGGTTTCAAGGCCTAAGTATTTGAGATGATTTTTTTATTTAGCTAGGAACCAAGTTAGCATTAAAGATCTTAAGTTGTTCCTCTTTTGGTGGTGTAGCCACCATTTGAGTAGCAATTTCTCTCCAGCGGGAAAGATAAGTAGTGAATCCGTCCTTCTCCTCTTCTTACAGTATCTCAAGATCCCTTTAAGATGTGGTAGCTTGAGTGTTTCCCTTTTATCGAGTCAGAAAGGCATAAGCTATATGCTCCTCACTTGCGGTGTCCTTATGAGGAACTGAGAAGAACCACTTTTGGCACACGGGTTTGAGAGTCATGGGGAAGATTATTAGATAGATCCTTGATTAATCTTCTTCATGTACATGTAGAGCTAGAAGCCTCTCAAGAACTTTTTGGGAATGTCGGTAGCCTTGGACATTGGAAGTTCAGCAATGGAAAATTTCTCCGGTAAGGTGTCGATCAAAAACTGATCGAGGTTCAGGGGGTAAAGAGCTTGATCATTGACCTTTCTACACACCTTTTCCATGTCCTAGATAGTGAATTTGATGCGTTCAAAGTCCTTCACCTTTGTTGACATCGATCCAAAATCTTGAGTCAGTTGAGCTATGTTGATGGCTATTTCATTGAGCTTAGTCATAACATCTTGATCAGCCATTGTTGACTTGTAATTATTTCTTGGTCTTCTAGTAATTAACTTGGAAAGTATTAGGAGTGTTTGTTTGCACTAGCCTTGTACTAAGTTGTCTAACCCAACCAGGAGCAATTGTTAGCTAGCTTGACTCATGCACGAACAATCCGACAATAATGAATTTTTTAGAGTTTCACTTTCTACTTTTTCATTTTTAGTTGAGATATATGCATGACCTATCACAGTTGTTTCCTAAGACTACATGAATGCATGATATATGCATAGTATTTCATCATCCTTTTATTTGTATTTTACTGCGGGATGATGAGGATAATTGTTTACAATATGAAAATGCAACCTATGGGGTGCTATATGAAGCCTTTATTCAATCTAACAAGCAATCATGGTCTAAATGCGACTCTCTAAGTTAACAAGGCCATGTCAAAGAAAGACTACCGAGAAAACATTCATACAAGCAAGCATATATATATTCATGTGGCACATCACACATAACACACCTATATATGAGATCAGGTCCATTCCAAACTAAGGTTCTAAGAAGATAAATACGAGTAAGGCTTTAAGTGTCCAAAAGGTACCATGACTATGGAGTGTCCAAACTATACACACCACAATTTAGTGGTGATCCAAGTGGAACATCAATTGTGATTCACATAGGTCATGTGGTCATGCGTCATGGTTTGGGATGTATTTCAATCAAAGAATATTCCAAGGTAGTTCACCTTACCATCCTTAATAGAAGTCCCCCTTAGTGTCTGAAGCGTAAGACACACTTTAACAGACGTGTATCCTAAAGCAAATACCCCTGCATGGCAATTGCATGTATTATTCTTAACAAAAAAAAAAAAAAATTCCATATTATAATTATAAAATTATGAGACCTTTTGAGTGTCGTCCACTCTCCCTTAATGTGGATCTGTGGCTTTGCAGCCCACGTGCCCTTTTTACGTACATTGAATGTCTTTAGTCAATTTGCACAATGTTACTATGCTTGGCTTAGCGAGTGAGCCTAGGAGCTCAAAACCTAAGTAGAGAAGTCACCACCGTGATCTTTTCGGGAGCTCATGGAACCATATTAGGTCTATCCCGAAGGAAAATTGACAGCCAAGGATAAGAAGGTCTCATATCTCTTGATTAAGGGACAAGGGTAAGGACAAAGTAGTTCACAATGTCCCCCCGGGTATAGTTGCCTCTACTTGTTCTCATATGTAATTTCATAATTATAATAATGAATTATAACAAAAATCTTTTCATTTTAATTCTGAAACACATAGAAATATTGCTAGGTGGGTTTTGATTAACGCAGATATAGTTTTTAATGACATATGAGGGTGATCACTTTAGAATTAATCAAGATTTTAGAAACCTTAGGCCAATTTCCAAGATTTAACTTTAAATAATGTGAGAACATGCTTTTAGGTCTTTTATTTAAACATGGATTTTAGGTGATTTAAAAGCAACAAACAATTAGCATGAAATCACATAAACAATGTAATTAACGTTTCTACCTAAGATTTATTTTAATTTAAATTCGATTCGTACTAGTTAATAAATGTTTCATGAATTTAATTAAGAAAATGTTAATTTTCTAATAAAGAAAATTAAATCACATAAACACATAAACTAATGCTTTTGTTTAAGGACTCAAGATGATGATGTTGGCCTAATTCACAGTACCTTTCGTTCGATTGTCAAAACAACTTCTAAGATTGAATGGTTGAAGAACTTTAATTATAATGACAATGATATTAATGATAGGTTTACGATTTGTAATAATTTTTTCACGTGTTTAGGGTTGGCTAAAAAGTATTTTGTCAGAGAAAGAAGGAGAAAAGCACGCAATTTTAACGTAAGGCACAAAATTGGAGGGAGTATAGGGTTGGAGTGTTGAGATTGAATTTGGGAATGAGATTGGGTATTTATAGGGGAGCAAGAAAAGGCATCGAGTGCCATAGCGCTCATCGAGCGTCAAGAAGATCTGGCCTGAGCACCTGGGCATTCGGTGCGTGCTTCGACACTCTTTGGCCGGGCCCCTCTACGCTAGAAGCTTGTCTTTTAGGATTTTCACACGGCGAATCTTTATAACTTCCAAATTTCTAATATTCATTTCATATTTCAAAATATTATGACATATTATGAAATATTACGAACTTTGCTTCCATGCTTCAACCTATACACTTGCATAAACCTGAAATTACCTTATTTCGTACAGAACCTTCTAAAACATTCTAGAACGTTCATCGTACTTGGCCATATTTGTGCACTTAATTTATTTTTAAAATTTTCAAAATAAAATGAAATAAAATAAAATAAGTTTAAAATCGAAGAACGTAATTTACGCGCGTTTAGGCCATCCGAACTTATCATTGGTTATTCTGGTAATGGTTTTAGTTTTCAAAAAAGTTTGGGGGGGCGTTACCCCCCTAGACCCTTTAACTAGGGCATTTCACCCTTGGACCCCGACTCGCTGACCGGGCAGCGGGACCCACGTATAGATTTTGGGGTGGGATCTAAATGGGTGAATGACTGACTCTCGACTTAAATTAGCCATTTTTTTCAAGCATTCAATTTTATACGTTGGAATTGTTATGACGTGGGACATTTTAATCATTGACCTTTAGGGGGGACCAAATATTGGTGTCTATAGTTAGCCCCCACTTTGGTTGAGTTTATATAGACGACGTGGTACACATTAATCATCAGCCTTTTAGGTGGGACCAAATGTAGGTATCTGTAGTTATATTTCCATAATGGGGTGTTACCATGCTTCAACGTTTAGTAAAGAAATTCCTACGAGTTATGTTTTTGACATGGGGTGAATGTTGACCGTGTACCATTTTCGAAAAACTAGCTATCTTTCAATTAGTGTAGATTGTTTGGCAGCACCAATCTTCTTTATTGGTGGTCTTCTTTCTAAAGAGCCTGCTAAGTTTCCTCTATCCTTTGACCAAAAAAAGTTCTCAAGAAAAGTTTATGAGCAAGTAAAGTTTCAAATAAAGCTGAAGCAAGCAAGTTAATGAGCAAGTTGTTTTGAGATTCTATTGCTGTGAGTTATGTGTGGGTCTTTTTTTATGCTAAGTGTTATGTCTTTTTTATGTTGTTTAGAGTTGTGTCTTCATTTTGTTATGCTTATGTTAGTTTTTTACATACGCAACATTAGCTGACACATATGCTTTCATGTTTTATCTGTTTTGTTTTGCTTGTCAAAGCAGAATACATGTCGGTTTTCAACCACGTATGCATGGGATGATGGTTGTTCGTGAGATTTCAAACTTAGTTTTTGTAAAAACCTCAAAGGTTCCGTGTTGTAAAAGAGTTTTACTCAAACTATTTCACTTAGAAATTAATGAAAGACATTCGCTTTGTTTTATTTTGATGGTTGTTTTGAAATTACTATTGTAGCGTTCCAACTAGTTTTCATAGTTAGTTGTGTTGTGGAGGTAACATGCTCAAGTTGCTCTTTTCAGAGGTTTAAGGTAACTTTTAGAAAGTGATGAATTTGGGGGTGTTGCAAATAGTAACCTGATGTGGACCGTTGGGTGTCGAGGAATCCTAACAAGTAAGCATAAGTGTAGGTTTTCACACGTGTAGAGACAGATGCATAAAAGTGAAACCCATGATCAATGGTGCCCTAAATATATAGCAATACACAATGTAAGGCATGATGATGTGGCTCTCGAGGATTATGCATGAATAAACACATTTGTTGAACTGCATATGCAACATCAGGCGGGTAAACGTAATGTATGATAATGCACCGACGAAACAGAGATAGTGAGTAGGATAGGCAACCAGTGGACTACAATTTAGACTCAGTTTCATGGTAGTCTCGATAGGAGTGGTAGTAGGTTTATAGTTTGACATGCCAACTCGTTCAAAGATCTCTTGAGCATACCTTTCCCATGAAAACATATATGACGAAGTACCGGTAACATAGATACCCAAAAAATAACAGAGACCCCTAAGTTCGGACATTGGAAATTCAGATTGTAATGTATTAATCATAGTAGTGCATAATTTGGGAGACGAAGTTACCAAAATTATGTTATCAACGTGTAAAAGCAAATATACTATGCCTTTTCAACGCTTGTATATAAAGATAGATGTGTCGATGTTGCCAGTAGTGAAACACATATGGAATAAGAAAATTGGGAAAGCATGGAAACCATGACTGTGGAACTAGTTTATGGCCATAAAGAGCTTTGCGGAGCTGAGAAAAATGGTGAGCAATATGCTTATCAACAAAACCCGGATATTGGTGCATGTACATTGTTTCTTGAAGTACCCCATGTACAACTGCATTGTTGACATAGACTTGATGAATGGACCACTTTCTAGCCAAGGCTAAATTGACCAAGGTACGAACAGTTGCTGCTTTGACAACTAGACTGAAAGTTTCATCAAAATCAACACCCTTTTCCTACGATCTGCCATTACAAACAAGTCGAGTTTTGTATCTTTCTAGTTGACCGTTTAATTTTAATTTATGGTGAAATAACCACATCCAATTAACAGTGTTCACCCCCTTTGGCCTCGGCATTAACTCCCAAGTCCCTGTTTTAATTAAAGTACTATATTCATCCATCATAGTCGCATTCCAATTTGGGTAGTATATTTATGCGAATTAGGTAAGGTAGATGGAGTGATTAAAGTAGTAGTGAGTGCATATTTTGGGTTCAGTTTGTAAATACAATGACAGGACTGTTCTTCAATGGGCGGTGAAGATGGAGGAGGCTTGGTGGGGGTAATAGGCTAGGCACCGCACATAGGTGGCGATGTTTAAGCGGGCTAAGAACATGGTAGGGGTGACCTTATGCAATTTGTTTTGTGGGGCCACAGCCTTGCTGCGGTGAAGGCTTGAAATATGCAGTGGACAGTGTTGAAGGAGTACTAGGCATTGAAGCAATAGTAGGCTATGTTTGTGTAGTTGTAGGGCCATAATTAAGTGTGGATGTTGAATAAGGGGAGAAGTGTCATCCGTGCCTAAAAACTTGTAGTCTTCAACCTTAAAATTTGTTAAGTTTTTTAAAGGGAAAGTCATCACCTGGAAAGTTACATGGCGGTCGGGTGACAATAATTTTATTAGAAGAGATATCTAGACATCGATACCAATGATGAGTTGGAGGATAGCATAGGATGACACAAGGAGTAGAGTGAGGAGCAAGTTTCTGAGGGGTGGTTGCGGAAAGGTTAGGAGAGCAAGGGCATCCGAAAACTCGCATGTGATCATAGGTGGGTATTTTTCCACCTAAAACTTATGTGGGTGTGAAGTGATTTAGATTTTTATTGGGTAAGATGTTTAATAGATAGGTGGAGGTTTCTTAATAAAAAATCTGGTATGAAGGAGGCAATGAGGCATGGAATTGAAGAGTATGAGACATGTTATTGAGTGCGGAGATCATGCGTTCCGCTTTCCCATTTTGTGAAGACGTGTGAGGGCATGGAAATTGAAAATTAATGCCATGTTGAGCATATAAATTATTTAAGTATCGATTATCAAATCCACAACCATGATCACTCCAGAAAGTGTTTACAAGGCGTTCAAATTGTGTGAGAACATATTGACAAGTATTAAGAAGGGGGTGGAAAGCTTGAGATTTAAAGGATGGGTTGTCCACACAATATGAGTAAAGTCTTTTACAAGTACTAACAATATTTAAGACCATTAATATTTGTGGACGCCCTTGAATATAAGGTTTCCACGAGTTGAACATGTTTTGTTCTTTGGACCATGGGAAGGGTCATCGCGTAGGGTGAGTACGCTTCGCTTCGAACAATACTCCAATAGAATCCACAACCATAGTCCATAGAATTTTACAGACCCAAATTACTGCGTGCTCACCGGTCAAGGTGAGCTGCGTCGGTTTCCAAATAGTTAGGTCGTGCACCAGTTTCATCGGTTCTGGGACGAGGTTAAGAATACAACACTCCGCCACGTCATGTGGTCTTCTACTAGATCTCTTTTGTAACCTCACCATATGATATCAAGAAACATTACAACTTTTTAATCCTTAAGGATGCATCTTAAAAGTTCTTACTAGGCAAGTTAGGATTAATGCACACATTTTGACTAAGAATGGTGATTGCTTTATTTATTTCATGTTTATTCCTATTCAAGATTCAAATATTTTTAGTTTCATGTGACTTTATGTGATTACATCAATCCGATCTTTTACTAATATCCTAATCTATTGGAAAAGACGTCATCATGTCTTACATACATATCCAATCACGTAAGTAGGGAAAGCGATAAGTCATGTTAGGAAAGCTTAATAGTACATAAGGCTAATGTCATCATACCATTTGCTAGAAACATTAAATTTCATGTAATTGTGCTTATAAAGCTTTTAAAACATGTTATTATGCTCAAACAATAAATTTTAATTAAGCTATATTATCATATAATCATGCTCATAAAACTTTAAAAGCCTAGGCATGATACTTTCTATTTTCCCTTGTTTTATTACAGCTCAAATCATTTGTTTAATCAATATTCCATGGATTAAAATAAAATAATAGTTGTAACGGGTTTTAGGAAGCTAACATGGGTGGAGCAAATAATAATAAAGAGAGAACTTGATGAAGAAGATAAATAACCTTGCTGATGGTAGTTTATGATGGCCTCGACCATATTAGATACCTTTCATGCTAGCGTCGAAACGATCTTGAGATTGTCTTCAAGAATCCAAAGCCCTAATATAATCGAAATATGATAATGATTAATATGATGATGATAAAACTAATAAACTGAAAGAAAAGAATGTAAAATTGAAGAAACTAAAGAAAATTAGTGACTTTTTATGATGATGAAGATGAAGATTAAAAAGGAAATAAAGAAGAATTACGGTGGAAGAATGCCAAAGCTCTCTACTTTTTCAAGAATTTTTTTCAAGCTTGCAAGATTATGAAATGCCAAGATGTGTTGAAATGAGGGAAGGAAAGGGGGTATTTATAAAGAAAATTTCTAAAAAATGAGGCGGTGTCGTGCACTGGATCGCACAACATACGGTAGGGTATGGAAGAGTGCCCCCATGCGCACAATAGTATTCCCTTTTCCCAAAGATGTCGGTGATATCCTTTGACGTATTGAGCCTTGGAGAGCATGTTTTCTTACATTGGCCCATTTCCTTATTTCCCTTTTTTGCTTACCTCACACAATGAAGAGGAAAGACGGAGGAATTTCCTCCTTTAATACCTCCTGTTGGGCTTGAGGATGGGAAGGTTTTCCTTGGGCCTATGACCTGTGTCCAAAGGCTTCCGTTTTCCATGGCCACGTTCTAGCTCATTTACAAAAAAAATAGCCATTTCTGAGAGTAACAAAGTCATTAGCGCTTTATTAAAAAATGTGGAAAAAATTATACAAAAATATGGGAAAATATGGGAAAATAAAATAAAATAAGATTTTTTTTTTTTGGTATTTTCTTGGGTTTCTCTTTGTTTTGCGGAGTTTCAGGGTGTTTTAGGTTGGATCTTTCGGTGTGATTCTCAAGACTGGACTAATTAGTGACATGGTATATGTTTATCATCGTCTTAAGGGTGGGGACAAATGTAGTGTCTACAGAAGCCCCTAATTTGGCTGACTCTATAGAGATGAATAAACCCGTAAGACGAAAGCCAAAGTATTAGTGATAAGGAAGTAGAATGAAGCAATGATGAAACGGAGGTAATTCTAAGTCGTTCTGAAATTCATGGAGTGAGACCATTTGGGTTACATGGGTTTTTCTTTGGATTGGCTCAAGGACATTGTTGCATATCACATATATCACATATTCATGGATAGAACAAGGATGCCAATGGAAAGATGGTGGATTCATGGGAATAAGTTGGTGTTTGCCTATGGGTTTTTTTCCCACTGCAATTGCTAAGGTTTTTCTCATTTTAGGCATAGGTGTCTTTAATTGCATTAGAGTCTTTATCATCTTTGCCAACCTAAAGGTCAAGGAAAATGATATATTGAAGGTTTCTTCATTAAAAGATTCATTCTTGGAAGGTTTCTTGAAGAGTGGAAGTGATTCTTGAAAGTTGCCCAATGCACATGTACTTTATGGTGATGTTGTTGAAGATTAGAAGGTTTCTCGATTAAAAGATTCCTGTACTTTATTGTGATGTTGTTGACAACCCTAGAATCAATGCACATGCGCCGAGATCCATCTTTCTTAGGAACAATCAATGTTGGCACAACATATGGACTCATACTCTCCCTAACATAACCCCGTTACATTAACTCCTCTATCTGCCTTTGTATCTCCTTGTCTCCTCTGGATTGCACCTTTATATTGGTTTATTGGGAATCTGAGAACCTGGGATCAAGTCAATCTGGTGTTCAATGCCCCAATTGGGAGGCAATCCGGGTGGCAAGTCATCTGGAAATACATCATCGAATTCTTTCATAATGGTTGAAGAATTCGTGGGATTGCAGATGTTTCAAGTCTCACTTCCTTGGCCATTAAAAGGAACACTTTCTAGAAATTAGATAATTCCTTCTCTAGATCTTTAGGATATGACAAGCACATTTCTTTTTTGTTCTCCACATTAAATTTCTTCCTGTCTTACGCCACTTTTAGGCGTTTTAGGGCAATTGGTTTGTCGTTCTCCTGTTTTCTGATGACATAGACATTGGTTCTCCCATCATACTGCACAAATTTATCATATTGCTAGGGTCTACCAAGCAATATATGACAAGCATCCATAGGGCAAACATCACATAATACGAAATCCTCAAATTGACCATTTTTTAAATTGACTAGGGCTTGTTTGGTCACCTTTACATCACTAGTATTGCTCAACCATTGTAGCTTGTAAGGTTGAGGACGGTTATGTGTAGAGTAGTCAAGATTCTGAATCAATAGGGTAGAGACCACATTTGTATAACTGCCACTATCAATAATCACATCACAGAGTTTGCCTTGCACATTGCACCTGGTCACGAAATTTTGTCCCTCTGGTTCTCTTCGACTAGTGTTGGTTTAGTCTGTAGAACCCTCCTGAGGACTAATGCTTGACCTTGTGTTTCATCCTCTACTTCCTCCATATCATTAGTGCTCTTATTTTCCTATGACTCTGCACTTTCGCTCTCCCCTTCTTCAAGCAGAACATCTAGATATGCATCTTCAATCTCCTGTGCTTCCCTAACAGTATTCACCCTGGAGTTGGGTCAATTGCGTTGTAGGTGTCCATAACCTTGACACTTGCAACACTTTCTCTTGTCATTAGGAATTGCAGGTGGGTTTAATGGAGTGGCTGACCTTTTCAAGCCGTCAAACCTAGGTTTAGCACTTGGTGTTTGGGAATACACCACCTCCTTCTCCTTCTTAGATTCATAGGATTGAAAGAATGCTTTAGGTTCCTTTGGATTCCCATGCTTTTCCACTCTCAGTGCCACTTTATAGATTTCCTCATAAGTCCAATAAGGTTGCAACTCCACTTTCTCCCTGATGGAGTCATCTAATCCTACAACAAATCGACCAACCTTATGATCCTCCTTTTCCTCAAGATCATATAATATCAACATCCTTTCAAAGTTAATGATATATCCCTTCACACTCTTCTGCCCTTGCTTTAAGGCATGCATCTTAAGGAAGTTGTTCTGTTCATAGTCATGTGGCACAAATTTCTTTCTCAATTCCCTCTTCAACTTGCGCCAAGACACAATTTTTGATCTACCTCCTTTTTTTCGTTTCCTTTGTAGCACTTCATACCTTAATCTAGCATACGAAGTTAACTTCAACTCCGCCACTTTAAAGGCTTTATGATTGTCATATTCTTTGCAATTAATGAATCTTTCAGTTCTNAATTGACCATTTTTTAAATTGACTAGGGCTTGTTTGGTCACCTTTACATCACTAGTATTGCTCAACCATTGTAGCTTGTAAGGTTGAGGACGGTTATGTGTAGAGTAGTCAAGATTCTGAATCAATAGGGTAGAGACCACATTTGTATAACTGCCACTATCAATAATCACATCACAGAGTTTGCCTTGCACATTGCACCTGGTCACGAAATTTTGTCCCTCTGGTTCTCTTCGACTAGTGTTGGTTTAGTCTGTAGAACCCTCCTGAGGACTAATGCTTGACCTTGTGTTTCATCCTCTACTTCCTCCATATCATTAGTGCTCTTATTTTCCTATGACTCTGCACTTTCGCTCTCCCCTTCTTCAAGCAGAACATCTAGATATGCATCTTCAATCTCCTGTGCTTCCCTAACAGTATTCACCCTGGAGTTGGGTCAATTGCGTTGTAGGTGTCCATAACCTTGACACTTGCAACACTTTCTCTTGTCATTAGGAATTGCAGGTGGGTTTAATGGAGTGGCTGACCTTTTCAAGCCGTCAAACCTAGGTTTAGCACTTGGTGTTTGGGAATACACCACCTCCTTCTCCTTCTTAGATTCATAGGATTGAAAGAATGCTTTAGGTTCCTTTGGATTCCCATGCTTTTCCACTCTCAGTGCCACTTTATAGATTTCCTCATAAGTCCAATAAGGTTGCAACTCCACTTTCTCCCTGATGGAGTCATCTAATCCTACAACAAATCGACCAACCTTATGATCCTCCTTTTCCTCAAGATCATATAATATCAACATCCTTTCAAAGTTAATGATATATCCCTTCACACTCTTCTGCCCTTGCTTTAAGGCATGCATCTTAAGGAAGTTGTTCTGTTCATAGTCATGTGGCACAAATTTCTTTCTCAATTCCCTCTTCAACTTGCGCCAAGACACAATTTTTGATCTACCTCCTTTTTTTCGTTTCCTTTGTAGCACTTCATACCTTAATCTAGCATACGAAGTTAACTTCAACTCCGCCACTTTAAAGGCTTTATGATTGTCATATTCTTTGCAATTAATGAATCTTTCAGTTCTCCTAAGCCAATCAAGGAAAACTTCAAGATCTAGACTACCATTGAACTCAGGAACGTCCAATTTTAGGCTTCAATCATCATCTTTCGGTTTATCATGTTTTTTATGTCTTTTTTTATCATCTTCATCACTAGAACTAGTATTACCTACACGCCTAGGTTTGCGTGCACTCCTTCTTGAATCTTCATCACTAGAGGTTGAATTAGATTCATCAACTTCGTGGCCCTTCCTGTTAAATGTCGATCTCTCACTCACGAAATTCATGACTTCCTCTAGCATAGTTTGTAGCTCCCTGAACTCATTGTCTCTCTTGATTTCCTTAGCTTGTTCTAAGGACAATCCTCTTTGAAAATTTGCAGGAACTCCCTCACCATCACCCTCCATAGCAATTTTATGGTTAAAGTGATTAATAGATTCACAAGCACTTGAGGTTAAACGTTCTCTCAATGAGAACACAAAACTTGATGTGAATTTTCGTATGAATACAAAAACTCGCAAAGGGATAGAACTAAAATTGTGAATTACTAAAGGCCAAGCAACCAAAACCCATGATTTTAGGTTGATCAAATAGTCTTTGATCAAAGCCTAAGCACCCTCAAATCCACGAATTAATCTAGAAAGGAGTATAAAGGATTCAACCACCAACTCACAGGAATTTTGGGTTTTTGTTTTTAAGTAAACAAGACAAAACTATTTTTTTTAAACACAAATCTTATTTTTACAAGCTAATGTTGAGACCATTTATAGAAATAAGTGTCATCAAAATATTCACAAAAAAAGCTAAAACACACGCACAAAATAAGATAAACATGCCACCCTAGCCTTCTTATCAAAGTTGCATAACAAACTCAAGATAAGATTACCACATAATCAATGCATCTTTATCTTATCTTGCTCACAACTTCAACTAAATCTAACTAATCAAGATTCTATCCTAAAAAACTTTCTAACAAATAACAAACAAAATAATCATCATTTTACAACCCAAAATACACACAACAATCAAAAGCCCAACCATTCAGAAAATCGCAAAAATACACGTTGCCATGTTGCTTCATTTTTGCGCCATTTTAAAGAATTGCTTCAAATCTTCAAGAAACCTTTTAAGATCCAATATTTTAATCAAGAAACCTTCAAGAAGTCATTCCCCATGCCTTTAAGGTTGAAAATAATGATCAAGACTCCACAAGAAATTAAAGACTCAACGCCTAAAATGAGAAAAACCCAAGCAAATGCAGTGGGAAAAAACTCATAGGAAAAAACCATCTTGTTCCCCAAAATCCACCATTCTTTCCTTGATTTTGCGTGCCACTCTAAGTGTGTGCGATCATGCATTCTTGATGCACCCATATGGCTTGTATCCCCATAAGAAATTAGTTCACCCATGGTTGCATCCTTGCCATTGACATTCAAACTTTCGAAGTTGGTTGCTTCCTTGCCATTGATATTCAAATTTGCATCACCTATATATGTGTATATATAAAAATTATCTTTTTTATTTTACATATGATAAATATATATAATCTTTCTTATTAGTATTGATAAATATATTTTTTTCAAAAATAGCTAATCCTACGTGGCGTAATAAAAACTCTCCAAAAATGCCTACTATGTGTATATATATATTAGATTTATTGAAATATGAACTTACTAATCTTTTGTGCTCAAATTTAGTCGAAATGGCTCAAAAAAGGCTACTAATATACCATATTCATTAGTTTCTCTTCATTTTAAATAATAATTACCTAAAACATTCCCACATAGCATATTTTCAAGTGTATAAGTTGTGAAATTAAGTTAAATTTCAACTTCCAAGGGTTCCGGGCTCAAAGTAACGAAAAATGGTTCAAAATATCTCAAAATGGCAATTACTATATTTGCATATTTCATTATTTTCTCTTCATTAATTGTGTTTTTTTACTATATATGCATATATGCAATTACTATATATCTCAAAATGGCAATTACTATATATGCAATTACTATATATGCATATATGTAGTGCATATTTAGAGGCGCCTATGTTTTTTTAATTAATTGAAATATGAATTTACAAGTCTTTTGTGGTCAAATTCACTCAACATGGCTAAAAAAAATCACTAAAAATGGCTACTACTATGCCTAATTCATTATTTGAGCTTCATTTGAACTTCTAAATACCTAAAAAATTCCTAAATAAAATATTTACAATTGCCTATGTCCTTAAATTAGGTTAAATGTAAACTCATAAATGATTTGTTGTCAAAATCGCTCAAAAATGGATCAAAATACCTCAAAATGGCTATTTGAATGCCCGTTTCATTATTTTCTCTTTATTTAAGCATATAAGTACCTAAAACATTCATATAATGCATATCTAGAGGTGTCCATGTAATTTAATTAATTGAAATGTGCACTTACAAGTCTTTTGCACTCAAATTCACTCAATAGGGCTTAAAAATCACTAAAAATGGCTACTACTATGCCCAATTTATTAGCTGAGCTTCATTTAAACTAAAAAATACCTAAACAATTCCTACATAGCATATTTACAAGTGTCTATGCCCTTAAACTGTGTTAAATGTCAACTTACAAGTAATTTGGGCTCAAAATCACTCAAAATGGATAAAAATACCTCAAAATGGCTATTACTATACCCATTTCATTACTTTCTCTTCAATTAAGATTATAATTACATTAAACATTCATAAAATGCGTATTTCGAGTTGTCTTTGGTTTTGAACTTATTGAAATGTGAACTTACAAGTCTTTTGTACTCAAATTCGCTCAAAATTGCTAAAAAAAACAAAAATATTTGCTACTACTATGCCCAATTCATTAGTTGAGTTTCTTTTAAACTTATAAATACCTACAAAATTCCTACATATCATATTTACAAGTGTTTATGTCCTTAAATTGTGTTAAATGTCAACTTAAAAGTGATTTCGGCTCAAAATCAATCAAAATGGATTAAAATACCTCAAAAATGGCTATTAATGTACCCATTTCATTACTTTCTCTTCAATTTAGCATATACTTACGATAAACATTCAGAAAATGTGTACTTAGAGTTCTCTCTATTTTTTAATTTATTGAAATGTGAACTTACAAGTCTTTTGTGCCCAAATTCACTAAAAAAAGGCTCAAAAATGGCTACTACTATTCCCAATTCATTAGTTTCGCTTCATTTAAACTTATAAGTAACTCTAATATTCCCACATAGCATATTTAGAAGTGTCTAAATCCTTAAATTAAGTTAAATGTGAACTTCCAAGTGTTTCGGGCTGAAAATTACTCAAAATGGCTGAAAATACCTCAAAATGGCTAGTACGATGTCCATTTCATTAGTTTATGCTCAGTTAAGGTTTTAAGTACCTTAATCATTCATGTACTGCATATTAAGAGTTGTCTATGTTTTATTATGTATTAAAATGTGAACTTAGTAGTCGTTTCTTCTCAAATTAACTCAAAATGGCGAAAACATGACTACTACTATGCCTAACTCATTAGTTTCTCCTCATATAAACTCATAAATACCTAAAACATCCCACATAGCATATTTTCAAGTGTCTAAGTTTTTAAATAAAGTTAAATGTCAACTTCCAAGTGTCCCGTGCTCAAAGTAAATAAAAATGGCTCAAAATACCTCAAAATGGCAATTACTATGCACATTTCATTATTTTCTCTTCATGTAAACTTATAAGTGCCTGAAACATTCATGTAGTGCATATTTAGAGGCGTATATGTTTTTTAATTAATTGAAATGTGAACTTACAAGTCTTTTGTGGTCAAATTCTCCCAATGTGGCTAAAAAAATCACTAAAAATGGCTACTACTATGCCTAATTAATTATTTGAGCTTCATTTAAACTTATAAATACCTAAATAACTCGTACATAGAATATTTAAAAGTGCCTATGTCCTTTAACTAAGTTTAATGTCAACTCGTAAGTTATTGGTGCTCAAAATAACTCAAAATGGATCAAAATACCTCAAAATGGCAATTACTATGCCTATTTTATTGTTTTCTCTTCATTTAAGCTTCTAAGTACCTAAAACATTCATATACTACATATTTAGAGGTATCCATGTATTTTAAATTAATTGAAATGTGAACCTACATTTCTTTTGTACTCAAATTCACTTAAAATGGCTGAAAAATGGCCACTACTATGCCCAATTCATTAGTTGAGCTTTATTTAAACTGATAAATACCTACAAAATACCTACATTGCATATTTACATGTGTTTATGTCCTTCAATTGAGTTAAATGTCAACTTACAAGAGATTCGGCTCAAAATCACTCAAAATGGATTAAAATACCTCAAAATGGCTATTACTAAACCTATTTCATTACTTTCTCTTCAATTAAGCTTATAATTACGTTAAAAATTCATAAAATGCGTTTTTAGATTTTTCTTCTTTTAATTTATTGAAATGTGAACTTACAGGTCTTTTGTACTCAAATTCACTCAAAATGGCTAAAAAATCAGTAAAAATGGCTACTACTATGCCCAACTCGTTAGTTTCTCTTCATTTAATCTTATAAGTAATTCCAACATTCCCACATAGCATATTTAGAAGCGTCTAAGCCCTTAAATTATGCTACATGTCAACTTCCAAGTGTTTCGTTCTGAAAATCACTCAAAATGGCTTAAAATACCTCAAAACGGCTAGTACTATGCCCATTTCATTACTTTCTTCTCAATTAAGGTTTCAAGTACCGAAAACATTCATATACTGCGTATTAAGAGTTTTTTATGTTTTATTATTTATTGAAATGTGAACTTACTAGTCTTTTGTGCTCAAATTCATTCAAAATGACACAAAAATGGCTACTACTATGCCGCATTCATTAGGTTCTCTTCATTTAAACTTATAAATACCTAAAACATTCCCACATAGCATATTTTCAACTGTCTAAGTCGTTAGTTAAGTTGAATGTCAACTTCCACGTGCTTCAGGCTCAAAGTAACTCAAAATGGCTCAGAATAACTCAAAATGGCAATTACTATGCACATTTCATTACTTTCTCTTCATTTAGACTTATAAGCACCTGAAACATTCATATACTGCATAATTAGAGGTTTTTATGTTTTTAAATTAATTAAAATTTAAACTTACAAGTCTTTTGTGCTCAAATTCACTCAAAATGGCTCAAAAATCAATAAAAATGGCTACTACTCTACCCAATTCATTGGTTGAGCTTCAGTTAAACTTAAAACTACGTACAACATTTCTAGATTGCATATTTACAAGTGTCTATGTCCTAAAATTAAGTTAGAAGTGTACTTAAAAGTGTTTCGGGCTCAAAATCACTTAAAATGGCTCAAAATACCTGCAATTTGTTATTACTATGCCCATTTCATTACTTATTATTCAATTAAGCTTATTATAAGTTTTTTAAACATTCATATACTGCATATTTAGTGGTGTCACTATTTTAATCTATTGAAATGTGAACTTACAAGTCTTTTGTGCTCAAAGTCACTCAAAATGGCAAAAAAAAAAAACGGCTGCTACTATGCCCAATTCATTAGGTTATCTTTATTTAAACTTACAAGTACCTACAACATTCCCACATAGCATATTTACCAGAGTCGAAGCTCTTAGATTAAGTTAAATGTCAACTTCCAAGTGTTCCGGGCTGGAAATCACTCGAAATGGTTCACAAATCACTCAAAATAGCTATAACATTGCCCAACGCATTTGCTCTTCATTTAAACCTATAAATAAGTTAAACATTCATAGAATGTATGTTTAGAGATGTCTATGTTTTTTTAACTAATTGATTTGTAAACTTACAAGTCTTTTGTGCTCTAATTCACTAAAAATGGCTCAAAAATCACTAAAAACAACTATTGTTATGCCCAATTCATTAGTTGTCCGTCATTTAAACTGATAACTTCCTTCAACTTTCCTACATTGTATATTTACAAGTGTCTATGTCCTTAAATTAAGTTAAATGTCAATTTACAAGTGTTTCGAGCTCAAAAACACTCAAAATGGCTCAAAATACCTCCAATTGGCAATTACTATGCCCATTTCATTAATGTATCATCAGTTAAACTTATAAGTTCGTTAAACATTCAAATACCGCATATTCAGTGGTGTCACTATTTTTAAATTAATTGAAATGAGAACTTACAAGTATTTTGTGCTCAAATTCACTGAAAATGGCAATAAACTGCTACTACTATGCCTAATTCATTAGTTTCATTTCATTTAAATTTATAACTACCTACAACATTTCCACCTAGCATATTTACAAGTGTCTAAGTCCTTAAATTAAGTTAAATGTCCACTTCCAAGTGTCCCGGGCTGAAAATCACTCAAAATGGCTAAGAAATCACTAAAAATGGCTCAACTCATTACTTTCTCTTCATTTAAACTTATAGCTACCTTTAACATTCATCTGCCACAAATTAGAGGTGTCTATGTTTTTTTAATTAATTGAAATGTGAACTTACAAGTGTTTTGTGCTCATGTTCACTCAAAATGTCTAAAAATCACTAAAAACGGCTACTATTTTGCCCAATTCATTAGTTCCTTTTCATTTAAACTTATAACTGTACGACCTAAAACATTTCTGCATATGATATTTACAAGTGTTTAAGTCCTTAAATTAAGTTAATCAACTTCTAAGTGTTTCAGGCTCAAAATTTCTCAAAATGGCTATTACTATATGCCTATTTAATTACTTACTGTTCAATTAAGCTTATATGTACCTTAAACATTCATAAACGACATATTTTGAGGTGTCCATGTTTTTTTTTTTTTTTTTTTTTTTTTTTTTANTTTTTTTTTTTTTTTTTTTTTTTTTTTGAAATGTGAACTTATAAGTCTTTTGTGCTCAAATTCACTCAGAATGGTTCAAAAATTGCTACTAATATGCCCAATTCATTAGTTTCTCTTCATTTAAACTTATAACTACCTACAACTTTCCCAAGTAGCATATTGACAAGTGTCTAAGTCGTTTAATTAAGTTAAATGTCAACTTAGAAGTGTTTCGGGCTCAAAATCACTTCAAATGGCTCAATATACCTCAAAATGGCTATTACTATTCGCATTTCATTACTTTCTCTTTATTTAAGCTTATAAGTACCTTAAACATTCATATACTAATTGTAGACACCTATATTTGGTCCACCGCAACGGCTAATGAGTATCTTTACTACGTCGCAAACATGTCCGATTTCTGAAAGCCAATTGCTTGTAAATAAATAAATAAATAAATAAATAACTGTATAAATAAATGAATAAATAAATAAATAAATAAATAAATAAATAAATAAATAAATAAATAAATAAATAAATAAACTGTTGTCGAAAGGGGTTAACCGATGATGAGTTATAACTGTTTAAATGTGCTTAAAATAATTTTATAATTTTCATTTTATTTCTTATTTTCTCATTTTTTTAACTTTATTTTCATTTCATTTTTTAATTTCATTTTCGAAAATAAAAGAAATTAATTTAAGCGTATGAAGGTAATCAAATTAGGCTAACCTTCTAGAAAGGTTTGTTCGGTTTATGGACACTCTAGGCTACGGAAGTAAATAAAATTTTTTGTGGAAGTGATTTTGTATTATGTCATATCATATAGAAATATTTCGATTTATGGAACTAAATATAAGAAATAAGGAAGCATCGGAGATCCTCCGCGTGAAAATTTGAAATTAACAGCTTGAGCGCCACAACGCAAGGGCAGCGCCTAGATGCCTAGCAAGTGCCCTGGCGCCCAAACGGCCTGCACCACAACGCTCATTGAACGTCCTGGCGCTCACCTTGAGCACCCAAACGCAGGTGGGGCACCTTGGCGCTCGCTGCTATGCGTTTTGACGCTCCTCCGGCGCCCTGGCGCTCGCTTATGTCACTTCCAACACTATAAATACCCCCGGTCATTCCACCTTCAACATAACTTCTTCATTCACATTCTCATTCACTCATACACTCTCTCTACTTCGTCTCTTTCTCTCTCTACACTCCTCTTGGATATCGTTCCCTACTTCGGAAACCGTGCATTCCACTATATACATAACTTAATATTATTATCCATATCATTATTATTACTTAATTAAGATTGTTCAAGCTCTCGGTTCTAAAGGATCATTAAAGAATTGCGCTAAAGGTACGTCGAGTGAGGCTAACAACATCGAAATCATCATCTTGAGTTCTTCAAAGGAGTTAGTTTGCATGAATATGTGATTTTAATTCTTTATTAGAGAATTGACATGTTAATAACTAAATTCATGTAATACTGATTAATTGATGATTCAACTCTAAATTAAAATCAATCTTAAGTAGAAACATTTGCTTTAGGTTTTATGTGAATCTATGCTAAGTGTTTAATGCTTTCAAATCACATAGAATCCATGCTTAGCTTAAAACACCTAAAAGCATGTTTCAACGAACTAAATCTAAGATTAAAGTCAACTTAACTCCTAAAGTGATCACCCACGCATGATAAACCGGAAATTATGTGGGCTTTAACTAAAAACTGGCCCAGCCTTATTTCCATACGTGTTTGTATGTCTAAACCAAAAAAATGTAGAGGCCACTATACGCGGGACGACACTGTGACCTACTGTTGTCCTTACTCTCGTCCCCGAATCCAAAGATATGTGACCTTCTTATCCTTGGCTGTCATTTTTGCCCTTGGGCTATGACCTAATAGGGTTCCGTTAGCTCCTGAAAAGAGGGTGGTGGCGACTTTTGTACTTGGGTTTTGAGCTTCTAAACTCACTCCCTAAGCCAAGCATAATCACACTTTGCAAACAAACTAAAGGACATTCCATGTTTGTAAAAAGGGCACGTGGGCCCCCAAAGCCCCGGGTCCACAGTTAGGCGACTTCACTGGGGAGATTCCTTTAATGTTATAGGAGAGTGAACGAAACTCGAAAAGTTTCGTAATTTCATAGTTATAATATTGAATTCTACTTGCTAGGCATAATGCATTTAGTTCCCACGTGAGGGTCTTGCTTTAGGATACACGTCTCTTAAAGTATGTTCTATACTTGAGACACCCCCGGGGGACCAATGTTAAGGATGGTTAGGTGACCTACCAAAGGTCGTTCCTTAATTAAAGTCCATCCCAACCATGACGCGTGAATCATATGACCTATGTGATTCATAATGGATGTCCCACTTGGATCACCACTAAGTTGTGGTGTGGATAGTTGGACACAACCTAGTCATGGTATCCTCTTGGACACCTTCAATCCATACTTCTAGTTGCCTCTAAGAACGTTGGCTAGGGTTATTGAAATTGACCTAATGCAAAAGTGTTTTATTATGTGCAATGTGCTATGTGATCACATGTATTATGCTTGTAGGAATGTTGTTTATGGGAGTCTAGCTTTCTCGTGGCCTTTTTCATCTAGAGAGTCGCATGTAGACACTGGTTGCATATTGTGTTGACTAAATATTCATAGAGACCCCCATATAAGTCAACAAGAGTCAATGTCATTCAAGCATTACAAGTTCTATCACGAGACTTAAAACTACTCTAGCAGAAAATCTAAATACATGAACGCCTTTAGTACTTAAGTACCTTGTCTAGTGATGACCCGCCACTACTTCTAGAAATCATTAGTTCGAAGTTTCCTATAAAGGGAAAGTCAAAAGTAATTAAAATCCTCATTGACCAAATTCTACAACAACTCTAAACCAACTTTTTATGATGAAAACTTAATCAAAACCTTTCCTATATGGCCTCTATTCAATCCCATACTTTATTCATAGTTTTCCTTTTGAAAAACACTTAGTTTTCGATATTTTCCAAAAAATGCAACTTTGAAAAATTACTTAAAAATTCATTTAAACCCTCTTAAACACCATAATTTGACTTTAAAACAATATAATTATGTTCTAAGATCATCATGTGACGATTTGATGCCTTAATAATATTACAAGTTATTATTTCATGCATCACCATTTTTAATGCACTACAAAAAAAAAAAAAAAAAAAAAAAAAAAACCGATTTAGTGAGGGATAACTAGAGAAGGAAATGTCAAAATTTGTCTCTGAAAAAATTTAGAGACGAAATTAAAATCGGTCTCTAAGTAGAGACATATTTTTATTTATTTCTCTACATTTTTTAGTCCCTATAATTAAGATGGAAAATTCGGTTCTAAGTGAGACATTTCGAAATTTCGTCTCTAAATTGAGACAAATAAATGTAGAGACAACAAAAATTTTTCAAAAATAGAGACGATTTTGAAATCTTCTCTTTTTTTTCCTTTATTATGTACAACTCTATCATATATCTACCAATAAAGAGCTCTTGCTAGAGTTGGTTTTAGTTTAATTAAGTGACTTTGAGGTCAAGTCGATCTTCTTACCAACAACAATTTAAAAAAAAAAAAAAAACCCAAAAACTAAATAATAATTTTTTTGTCCCCTATTTAAGACGGATTTAAGACGTAAAAAAAATCGTCTCTACTTTGAATTGGCGACAAGGATTTTAGCAACGGACGAAACACTTTTTTGTTTAAGGTGCTATGCATAAACATTAGTTAATAAAAATTTACAGCAATATAATTGTTTAAAAATCTCATTAAGACCTTATAAACTCTTATTTAGGGCATAAACATAAACATTATCAAAGATCATTCTATTATGGTTTTATGTATTAAACCCTTTTTAATACGTAAAAACATGATAATAATACGTCTACTATAATTATTCATACATAGCTTTAATAATTCGAGAGCAATATAATATGACTTTAAAACTCCTAAAACCAAGCCTAATCTCTATAAAATCATCATAAATCATTACTATAAAAATCTATGATCATAATGCAAGCTTAGAGAAATAAAATCATTAACATAATATTTCATGAATTTTTTCAAACGTATTTTTTATAACATCATGATCATACTTTAATTCATGATTATATTCTAAACATCATTAATAATCATAACCTTACTTAGAAACATAATATAGACATAATTTAACCAAGACGAACTAAAATGAAAAGAGAGAAGAAAAGTTTTTTTTAGTAATACCCGAAAAACAAAATCAAGGAGGGAGGAGGTGGCAGCCGACGACTGCTACGCGGGGAGAGACCAGTGAAGAGAGTGGCGAGTGGTAGTTTAGGGTTTAGGTTTTTTGGTTTCCTCGAAATTTTTTTTTCTTCTTTTTTTAATTCCTAAAACACTAAACCCTTAATTAAATAAAAAAAAAATCTGATTTAAGGGGTATTTATAGGTCCAAAGTTAGTTTAGGTGAAATTACAAAAAACCCTTAATATGAAAATTCCTTTTATTCCTTATTTGAAAACAAATAAGGAACTCTATAAAACCCCAATTTGAAAACTTTTTAAATATTTTCATAAGAATTAAACTGTCTTAAAATAACTTTATTAACTTTATAAAACATGGAATAAAATATTTTCACATTGAATAATTAAATTTCTCTAATTAATTAATTAATTTAACCTTTATTTTTTACAAAAATACACAAAATTATACATTATAATTATTAGACCAAAAAGTGTATTTTATTCTTATATTTTACCCCTTTCTGGTTATTTTGACTCTAACCTATGCTCTTTGGAGCTATTTGGCTAACATTTGGTTGTGTGGAGTTGTTTGCTTGTTATGGCTTTTGCAGGATTTCGGTTGTTGTTTTGCATTGATTCCGAGGCAATCATATGAGTTACAACTAGATACTAAAGCCATGGGTTGGAATTGAAGTAATCAGGAAGCTATGATGAAAGCCTGAGAGATAGAAACGAGCTTGACTTGATTTGGCGAGAAAGTCATTTCGCCCGGGCAGTCGGGCGGAATTTTACTTAGATTTTTCAAGAAGATAGGGCGAAAACACTGATCCGCCCCGGGCGGATTGCTTCCAAGCCAAAATCATTCGCTTTGTGAGCCCGATCGGCGATTTTGCCCGATGGTCGGCGGATTGTTCGGAGCCCGTTTCCACTCCTTTGCCCGACATTGTACCTTTTATATAATATGTTTTTGTGTTAGGTCTTTTACACATTAGAGACTAGAGTGTATTATTTTCTCTCTCCTTAGGATTTTTCATACAGCTTCTCTCTAGAACTTACTATTTGTCAAACTCAATCATTCATTCAATACAATTGCAATTTCAGGTTCTTCTTTATTTTCTTCTCTTGTTTTTATTAGTTTAATTATTTTCCTTAGTTTTATTGTTAGTAGTATTTTATTTTAGATCTTGTTTTTGTTTTATGTTTTTTGCTTTTGAGTTTTTTTGTTCTTGTTTTTAGTTTAATTGTCGTATCATTTTTTTAGTTCCAGTACTTATGATTAAATTGGTTTCTTTAGTTCCTATTATGCGTGAGTAGTTCCCTTTCTAGGACTAGGGATCCATGGATTGATTTGATGCTTGTTCTTAATTTTATTTTATTAATGTACTTGATATTCCTGTTGTCAATTTTTATTGCTTTCAGTTAAATACTGGCCAGGTTTAATTGTTAGTTTGATATTGTTGAAATCGATGCCGAGAGGTAAGATTACCACAATTAGGTCATAAGGACAATAGGCAAAACGAGTCTAAGTGAGCGAGAGCCATTAGAGGAGTTTTGAAGGGGACTAGATTCGAGAGAATTAGTGGACCTTAATTCAAGGAAATTGATAATCCAATTGATTAATTGTGTGCAATTCATTTGTTAATCTATGGTGAAACGATGTCCTAGACTTAGTCATAGATTTATTCCCTTAATCAACTTAGTTCTAGTTTTAGTTAGCGTTTGAGTCTTAATTCGACATTCAAAGGCCCTTTACACAGTTTAGACTTTTTAGAACTAATAGGTTTAATTTCTTCCCTGTGGATTCGATCCCTACTTCCCTAGCTATATTAGTTAGAGTGGTTAGGTTTATTTTTGATAGGTGTGCGATAGCCTCATCAAATTTTGGCGCCGTTGCCGGGGAAGTAATTTTTAATTCTAATTAGTCGGGTTTATAGTGTTTTTCTTTTTATTTTTCTTAGTCTCAAAGAACTTTTTGGTTCTTTGAGGCAGTTTCTCATCCTTGCTCGGAGTTACATACTGTGCAGGTTTATAGGTTTATGCAAACCGACCACGAGCCTGACACTTTCATTTTCCCTGAGCCTGAGCGAGTATTTTTGAAGTGGTTGAGACGTAGTATACGCCGAATTTTTCTTCCCCGATCTGTGGAGGAAACTGTTTCTGATTTGTCTCAGTTTTTCGAGTTCACTTTCAACCCGTTGTTTGAAGGTTATTTAGAGGTCGAAATGGCTGCCAAGGTGTGGTTTCTTCTGGTTCAGTCATTCTACAATGGTTTTGGGTAATGAGAGTAAGCTTTCTATAGGCTACTGCTAATTGTCGATTTATGCCGAGGTCACTGCTGCATATAACTGATTGATGAAATGCCATCATAATTCACAGTTTGAACCTTAGAGGGCAGCTAGAAGGGTGAAAACATTAGTGTAATGATCAGTATGAATCTAGTCTGCACATATCAAGCCATAAGTCAGAAACTTGATAAGATTGTACTACAGCTCCTCCACCATCACCTGTAGCTGCACTTTCGGGTGTCTGTAATCCTTTCTGTGATTCCTGTGGTTCATTCGGTCATAGTTCCCAGTCATGTACCAGTTCATATAGCAAGTTGTGCCTTTCCCGCTAAAAGAACAAGCAGATTCTTACATACAATCCGGGCTGGAAGGATCACCCATACTTTTCCTACAGAACAATAGCAATGTACAGAATCCTCAGCAGCTACTGCCCCTCAGCAGCCCCCAGCATATGCAAGAGATCTGTTACCACCACACCCACCAGGTTTCACTGTAGGCCCCACTATCAACACCACCTTGCCAGTCAACCTAGTGGAGATCTTGAGTTAAAA